>JAWMQZ010000119.1:1969355-2015773 GCA_035584835.1 Tangara arthus | reverse complement strand
TTTTTGTGTGTGTGTGTTTTGGGGAAAGGGGGGCGGGTGGGGAAGAGCAAGGCTTTTTCGGTCTTTAATATTTTATTTTTTATTTTTGAAATAAACTTGGGCAGTCTGGATGCAATCGTGTCTGGTGTCGGTGTGGGGTGACAAGAGCTGCTTGGGGCACCCCAGCAGTGTCAGAGGGATGTGGCACAGCCACAAGTGCCCCATATCTGTGCACATACCTGCTCAGCACCCACATTTGTACCTCAGGAGGAAGGAGGGCAGTGATGCCCCATCCTCCCTGGCAGGGGAACAGGTCTGGGGTCTCCTTGAGGTGTTTTCAGCACTCTCTGGGTGCTCTCAGACTCGGTGCTCCCAGTCTCATCCCACTGGCCACTGCCCAGAGGAGCTGGGCCGGTTGCACCAGCCGGGCTGGCCGTGAGTGCCAGCTCCCTGCCAGCTCCCTCCCTCCCTCCTGCGTCACACCGGGGTGGCTGCGGGCCGGGGCGGGGGGTTGGTGGCCATAAATGTGGCCGTGCCTCAGTTTCCCCACCTGCCCTTGCCCCGGGGAAGGTGATGGGGTGGGGTGGCTCTGGGGATGTGTGTCAGCACCATGTCACCCATGCAACCCTCTTCCTGCAGCCCCCAGGAAGCTGGGGGGGTGTCGGATGCTGTGGGGGGACACTGTGGGCTGGGACACCCCCAGAGCTGTGCTGTGACACCGATGTGGTGACACTGTCACCTCCAGGTGATACCTGGGGCAGGGTGAATCCTGGCTGGACACAGAGCTGTTATGTGGGGAGGGGGCAGGAGTGGCTGCCCATGTCCCCTCTGCCATGTCCCAGCTTTGTCGCCGGGGCTGGGGACAGAGAACAATCCAGAGCTCCAGGGACCCTCAGCACCTCACACACAGGCTGGGAAGCGAGTGGCTCTTCCCATGGGGAGCCCAGTGTGGGCTGGAGAGGGGGGACTTGGCCAGACCCTGAACTCCCAGGAGCAGCCGAGCGCTGCAGGAAGCCGGGAGGCAGCGGAAGCCGCTCAGGTTCCTGCGGTGCCTTTGTGCCGCACGGGGCACCCTGCGCCCCGCTTTGACGTCATTTCGGGTAGAGCAGACCTCGGGCTCCCCCCCCTCCAGCCCCTGCACCCCCCCCACACCCCCGGCCCGTGCCAAATTTGGCAACGGGAAGAGGCTCCAACCGCGGCAGGAGCAGCACGGCCCTTGTAAGGCAACGGCTGCCGGGAGGGCACGCGGGGGACACGCACACGCGTGTGCACACAGGGACAATGCCAGCAGCCACACACAGCGGGGGACACGCAAACAGTCCCGCTGTGGGTGCTCCCCAGTCCATCCTTGGGAGGTCCCAACAGCTGCTGCCTCCCCATGGCTCAGTCAGGGTTTGGGGGGTCGCAGGGGTGCTGTAGGGTGTGAGCTGGGACAGGTCTGGCCCCGCAGCCATGGCGTGGCTTCATGGCACAGGACGGAGCAGGCACCCGCAGGAGGTGTCTGTGGCACAGAGAGACGAGGCAGGGCACAGGGCACTGCCTTGTGCCACGCCACAGGGTGACATCGCCACGCCACAGGGTGACATCACCACACCCAGGGCCCCCAGATGCCGCTGATAACAGGGGGGGTCACTGCCCAGCCCAGGTGTCGGCGTGGTTCACACCCCCTGCACCCCATCCTGGCTCCTCTCCCCGCTGCCCCCAGCCCTGCCCGGCAGCCAGCACTGCTGCCAGGCTGCGCTCATCCCAGTGCTCCCAGTATGGAGCAATGCACAGCACCAGCAGTGCCCGCCGTGGGGGCAGCGTGGGTGTCACCTGCCAGGTGTGTCCGTGCACCCACAGCCACTGGGTGGGGACAGCTGCACCGGGCGCCCCTCTTGTCCCTCTGCCCAGCCCTTGCCGCAGAGGGCGTGCCAGGAAACACCCACGGCCGCCGTGGCTCCCGGCACACCCGTGGGCCCTGTGCACGCCCACGGTGCCGGCCCTGCCGCGGCCCCGCGGTGCCGGGCACACCCCGGCACAGGCATGCACGCCAAGCCTTGCACGCCCAGCCCTTGCACACCCACCCGCTGCACCCTGCACCCCGCAAACCCACCCGGCCTCCCCGCAGCACCCCCAGCCTGCAAACACGCGTGTGAACCCCGCGTGTGCCCGTGAACCCTTGGCCGAGGGTGGCCGTGCCTTGTGTGCCCACCCCGCGACCCCCGTGACCGCCTCCAGCCCGTCCCGGCGTGGGGGGAACATCACGCAGCCCCCGGCCCGCAGCCCCCCGGAATCCCTCCGGCTGCACCCGGCGCTGGCTGCGGGCGAGAGACGGGGCTGGCACGGCGGTGCCAGACGCCGGGTGGGCGACGCTGCTGCTGCCGCCGCGTGTCCCTGGCACGGGTTGGGAACGCGGCGTCTGCCGCAGCGGGGTCCCGCGTGGGGGCGAGCCCAGGCCCCCGCGTGGGGCTGCAGACGGTGCCCCCCATCACCGGGCTGTGGGGCAGCCGCCGAGGCTGGGGCACCCATGGATGTCCCTGAGGGTGCAGAGGGCTCCCCAAAAGGCTGAGCCCCCACGCCAGGTCGCGGTGCTGCTGTGGGCCCGGCAGGGCTGCTGTGGGGTGCAGAGGAGGCCGCGGAGGGGGGCCGGGAGCTGCCGGCGCAGGGATGGATCCTGGAATTAAAAACATTCCAGGAACTGACTTTGAACCAGATAAAATAACAAGCGCCGTGAGGAATGTCTCACCCCGCCCACCAGCCGCGGCCCCACGGCGCTCCCCACAACCTCCCACTGCCCCACACGTGTCCGCGGGCCCTTGCACACGCGTGTGCACGCAGCCGATGTGCACGCATGGCTGCGTGGGGCAGGGGATCCCGGCGTGCCCAGGCTGCTGGGAGTTCTGGGGGTCTCCGGGAGTGCTGAACACCCCCGGCTGCTGCGAGGGGCTGCAGCACACCTGGGCTGGGCTGCGGGGATGCACACACGGCCGGTGTGCAGTGCACACGCGTGGAACACAGCCGGACACGCACAGCAGCCCCTCCCAGCCCATCGTGGGGCAGAGGGTCCCCCCCGTGTCCTCGCCAACCCCGGGGCCTCCCCGGCTCCCCCAGCCTGGCCGGCAGCCGCGGCCCGAGGAGCCCGGCGTGCATGGGCGGTGACATCACGGGGGCGGCGGGCCCGGGGGCGCGGAGCCAGCCCAACCCCGCGGACCCCCCCGCCCGCCGGGCCCGAGGTCGCAGAGCGGCCGGAGCAGCAGCAGGAGCCGCGCTGGGAACCGGTTCTGGTTGCACTGCGCGTCCCAGCCTGGCTGCCTGCCCTTGACAGCAACAAAAAAACCCCAAATCTTCCTTTTCCCCGCCTTTTGGAGAACACCCCAAAAGCATCTCTCAGCTGAGGAGTTTTGGGAGGGGGCACTGGCTTAGCTCCTCCTTTTGCCCCCATTCACATCCACAGGGGATGGCGTTTAAATGGCCCTGGTGACACTGGGATGGGGACACATGGTTGAGGGGTCACCCCTGTGTGAGCCTGTGCGGTGGGGGTCTCATCCCCACACCCCGGGCAGTGGGGCCAGGGCAAACACGGGGCTGATGGGGACACGGGGCCAGAGGGCATCACCGGTGCGTCACCGTGTTTACGAGGACCTCGAGGAGCTCTCGTGACGTCCGTGCTGGTCCTGCCAGCCCAGGCCCTGCCAGGTGGCTCAGTGCCACCACCGCCACGCTGCCCTCCGGCCACCGCTCAGATTTTCGGGGCTGGCACGGGGCCACCTGACCCCTGGGCTCCGGTGGTGCGGGGGGCACGGAACGGGGTGTCCCGTCCCCCCCATTCACAATGTCACCGTGTCACCGTGCGAGCGGCAGATGGGGCGTGCGCAGGGCTATTTATAGCAGCGGGACCCACAGGTAGCGACGGTGCGTCAGAGCGGTGACGCAGCCCCGGCGACGCTCGGCCGAACGCCCCCGCAACCGGCTCCGGGGCCACCCCCCCCCCCGAGCCCCCGAGGAACGGGGGAGGTCCCCACGTGCGCTGGGCACAGCTGGAGGATGCGGAGAGGGAGATTGAGAGGGGCATGTGCCCGCACCGCCCCCAAATCCGTACGTGCGTGTGCATGTGTGTGCGCACATGGTCCCCGAGAGTGGATGCTGCGTCTCTGCGCGTCCCAAGCCGTGTTGTCACTGCGTGTTCCCACGCGTGTCACAGCGTGTGTCCGCTCCTGCGTCCCCCAGGTGCACGCAGCTCTGGGTGGATCTGCACGCTCAGGTGGCTGCGTGTGCCTGTACGCGGCCACACGCGCGTGGTTCTGCTCCGTGCACACGCTCTGCGTGTGTGGCCGCGGCGTGTCCCTGCGTGTGCGCGTGGCCGCGGTGGCCGGGGGTGACTCAGCCCCCAGGCAGCCCAGGAATGCCCCCTCCCCACCCTCTCCCCGCCCCTGGCCTGTGCTGGGAACGGACTGTCCTGGGGGACGGTGACACCCAGGGCTGACCCAGACCCTGCTGGGAAGATGAGGCGGTGCCCCCCCCCCCGCCCCGCTCCCCCCATCCTGCCCCCCCTCCGCCTCCATCCTGCCCCCCCCTCCCATCCTGCCTTCTGGGAACCGCTTACAGGGGCGGAGGTGAGGGGTCAGGGCAGGCTGGGCAGGGCTGGGGCCCTGCGGCTGGCAGGGAGGGGGCCCGGAGGAGCCGAGGCTTCCCCCAGGGACCCTCCCCGCCGCTCTGCCGTGGGCACTCCAGAGCCTGGAAGGGCATCCCAGAGCCGGGGCCCCCTTGGAAATCCCAGCAGCAGCCCCCACCATAATCAGCCCTGGGGGTGCCTAGGCTAGGGGTGCACGAAGTGGGGTGCAGCTTTGGAGCCCTTCGGTCACCGGGGCGTCAAGGTTTGGGGCTGTCCTGGCTGGGGGCACAATCAAATCCTGCTCCGTTCCCCTCCGCACGGGGAATCCGGGCCCGGTGTTTCCCCCAGCCCGCCGGACCCCTGCCCGCCGCGCCGGCAAAGCCCGGCTCGGATCCGCAGGCAAGGAGCGGGACAGCACTCGTGGGTACGCCGCGAGTTCCGGCCCCGGTTCCCGACACAGCTCCGCTCGCAGCTCGGAGGGGCTCGGAGTGGCCCGGGGCTTCCGGGGAATCGGCGGTCCCGGCCGGGAGGCGGGGCCGGTGCCCAGGCTCCGCTCTGTGCTCCGCGATCCGTGCCGGGCTTTCCGAGCTCCCGGCCCCGCTCGTTCATTCATAGATCGCGCGCGCTCCCGGCCCATTCATCCCGGCGCGCGGGGAGCTCCGTTACCGTGGCAACCGCCCCCCCCCCCGCTCCCACGGCACAGCCGGAGCGCTGGAGGGACCGGGGGCCGCACCGGGGTCCAGGTGCCCCTCTATGTGCGGGGGTTCCTGGCGACAGGAGCCCGGGGGGGTTGCGCTCGGGGGTCCCCTCGTTCGTACGGCTGCAGGCAGGGGGGGCTCCCGCCGGCTCAGCCCCGCCGAGGCTCGGGCAGCGGCTGCCACGTCGGCGGGGGCGCCCCCCCTTCGCTCCCCCGGGCTGGGGCAGGAGCCCGGCCCCGGCGGTTTCCATCGTGGGCCGGGCTTGGCGCGGCACAACCTTGACGATTCCTCCCCACCCCCCAATTCCCACTCCACCCCCCCCGTCTCTGTGGTTGTGGCACTGAGCTCCGGCTCTGCAGAGTGCAATTTCCCCACCCCTCAAAGCGGTGGGGACCCCCCCAGAGGGGCGGGGTACAGCGAGTGCCAGCGGGTGCGAGAGCCGTGGGTGTGAACTGGCAGGTGGCAAAGTGCGGGTGTCCCAGCACTGCGTGCGAGGGTGGGTGCAGGTCACACGTGTGCACCCACGGCTGCGTGTGTATGTGTGTGGGGGGGTTGTGCAGACCCTGCTGCCCTCCTTCCGTGCACCCCAGGTTCAGTTGTGGGGAGGACAAATGCGCTGCTGCGGGCACCTATTGCACAGGGCTTGCGTGGGTGGTTGCAGAAAGCTCTGGCATGCAGCAGGAGCGCAGCAGGGATCTGCAGCTGGACAAAGTTTCCCAACATCCTCTTCTTCCTCTCCAGGTTCGAGAGTGAGGAGCCGCAGCCTCAGGTGCAGGAGAAACTGCTGCTGCAACCCCACAGGTGAGCCCCAGCCCCGCAGGTGGGCTCCAGCCCACGGCCCGATGTACAAACGTGACGGGGCCGTGCTCCAGGTCAGCGTGGGGCTGAGCGTGGATCCTCGCACTGCCGCACTCGTGTGTGCTTTGCACAGACGTGTTCTCCCGAATTTGTGCATGTGGACGACGCGGGCATTCAAGACCCCGGGTGCGTGCACACGTGTTGGTGCTCGTGCCCTCGGGCACGTCTCTGTGTGTGTTCGCACCGATCCCACGGACGGGGCGGGCGTGCAGGGCCCCCCAACACGCGGGGGTTGCCCTCACATGCAGCCGTGTGCGCGTCGCGGGCTCCGCACGCCGGAGCCGAGCCTGGCGCTGCCGGGATGACTCACGGGCTCGCAGAGGAAGCCGTGACTCAGTGCTGGATTCCTGCCGCTCCCCACCCCCCGGCCGCTCCGGCCAGCGCGGCCACGTGGAACCCGCGGGAACGGCGGCCGGCCCGGTGATGCTGTTCGGGGCCGTGCTGGGTGCTCATGTCCCTTGCCTGGGCCGCAGGGACGGAGGGTCGCTGGAAGCGGTGCCTTCGGGATGCCCCGGGCTCGGGGTGGCACCGTGCACGCCCCGATTCCCGCCCCAGCTGGGTGTGGGGTTCCGGATCGGGCGCGTTTCCCGGGTGTCGGGGCGGATCCGGCTGTGCAACCCCCGGGCAGCGGTGCCAGGCGCTGCTCCGAGCTCCGGCCCGGGGGGCTGCTCTCTGCCTGGGGAGCCAGGGCTGCTCCACCTGCCCTGGGCTTGCCGTGGATCTGGGCTGTGGCTGCAGCTCCACCTGCCCCTGGCACTCGGCCACCGCTGGCACCCGGCCACCGCTGGCACCGGGCTCCACCGCTGCTCTGGCTGACAGCCCAGCGCTGGGCAAGGGTCCGGGGTGCCACAGTGTCATGCAGGCAGGACTGTGGACCTGAGCAGGGACAGGTGGCTGCAGAGAGAGATGATCAGTGGTGCCATGTGATGCCCAGAGTGCTGTGCCAGGAGCCAGGGGTCAGTGGCACCGTGCAGTGCCCAGGGTGCTGTGCTGGTAGTGCCACGCAGTACCCAAGGCTCAGTGCCATGGCACGGGCAGGGCAGCCTCTGTGACTCAGAGCAAGGTGCAGCAGCTGCCCCCTCCCCGCTTGCCCGTTCCCAGGCCCTGCTCACCAGATTCACTTTTGCAATGACTGGTGCAGCCACCCCAGCTCTGCCGAGCTCTCCCTGACCCACTCTGCCCACGCTGCCTGTGGCCTTCTGCCCCCACATCACCACCTGTGAGCTGGCACTGTGCTGCTGCTGCTGCTGCTGCCTCGGCCAAACCCCCTTAACCTTGGCCCTCACCAGCTCCTGCCCCAGGAGCTGCTGGGCACTGCCTTCCTGAGGAATCTCGTGTGTTCCTGAGGGGCTGCAGCCCCCTCGGTGGGTGACAGTGAGGGGCTCGTGGCCAGCAGTGAGTCAGCACAGGCAGGTGTGGACAGGGACTGGGATGGGGACGCCTTGACTGGGGACACCGTGATCGAGGAATGACTCATGTGTTAAACAAACAAACAGGCGAGTCCCTGTGAAGCTGGGCTGTGCTGGCAGCTTCCTCCGTGTCCCGGCACCAGGGAGCTGCTGGTGCACCCCAGTCACTGATCTCCCACAGTGGTCACAGCATCGGGAACAGTCACGGGGCTGCTGCTGTGTGTGGTGTCACACACAGGTGCACAGGGCAGCCCTGCCCTGCAGCCAGCAGGACAGGACAGACCTGAGGATCCCAAATGCAGGGCAGGGATTGATGGACACTGCTGATCCAGGGGATCTCCACACACCTGCCTTTTGAGAGAGCCGCAGCGCCCAGGGCCAGGCGGGCACCTGGGGATTTCCAAGGTCCAAGCTCACCTGGGCTGGGGCAGGTGTAAAATCCAACCATAGGCAACTGCCCAGCTCACGGCATGGCCAGCCTGCCCAGGCATCCTGCAGCTTGGTCGTGTGCCCACTGGGCTGAGAGTGAGCTCTGGGGTGGCAGCTGAGTGCCCAGCTCTGGCTTGTCCTGGTGCTGCAGCCCTGACCTGGAGGTGCCATCACTGAGCCAGTTCTGTCTGTTCTCAGATGAAAAGTGCTTCCCCCAGGCCCTGCTGCAGCCAGGGCAGAGCCAGTGCGCGGCTGTGAGTGATGCTGCGCCCCAGCACGAGGTCCATCATGTCCCCAGTCCACCACCAGCACCGTGTGATCTGGGACCTTGTGCACTCAGAACGTCGGGAATGTTTTGTGTTGAGGCTGGTCAGTCGCTCACTGGATTTTTTTCCACCCTTTCTGCTGTGGGTTTGGCCAGGTGCCCGGGGCAGGCGCAGGGGGTGGGTGTGAGCAGGCATGTGATGAGCCGGGTGTGACGGGGCTGGCGAGAGCTGGGAAAGTGCTGAGCTGGTGTGAAACTGCTGCCGTCCCATCCCCATCTCCTCCTCTCCAGCCCTTCCTGGAAGAGCTGCAGGGAAGGTCCCTGCTGTGTGTATGGTGTGGGCAGCTGTGCCCATCCCCATCTGGGTGCCTCGTGCAGGAGGAAGAGCCTGTGAGGCTGAAGGCTGCAGGGCTGGGGGTCAGTGCAGGTGCTCCTGCCTCGCTGTGGGGGGACAGGGTGAGGAGCCCTCACTGCCTGGGGACATTGCTGCTCTGAGAGTCCCTGAGCTGCTTCCTCTTCCCCATGGTGGCTGTGTGGGGCTGCTGAGAGCGTGTCCTGCCTGGAGCCACACGCTGAGTCAGGGACAGAACAGGAATAGAGTCGGGTGCCTGAGTCACGGCCCACGTGTGAAACCAGCAGCACTTCCCCAGGAAGGGGGAACCCCGCGGCCCTGACAGCCCCCGGTACATGTTGACCACTTCCCTGGGATCAGGGTTCTCCCCCCCTGGGTCAGCCTTAGCCTCTTTTGGAGCTGAGAGCTGCTGGCTCTGTCCCTCACAGCCACAAGGATGGGAGATCAGGCAGGGAATGACTGCCTCACCTCAGGGCCCCCTCCGTGCACCCACAGGGGGCACAGAGCTCCCTGCCAGTCCCCAGGGCTTTGCCAAGGTGCTGGGAAAACCTTGGGGAAGGTGTGCAGAGTTCTCAGCCGCCCTCGTTTGCAGTTCCCCTTACACACGTGCGTGCATAGCGCACCCCCACACGTGTGTGCAAGTGTGACAGCCCGTCCTGCACCCCCCCCAGCCATCCGTCTGTCCGTCTGTGTCCCCCGCCAGCTCCCACAGAACACCCCTCCTTCCCTCCCTCCCTCCCACCTCCCCCGGAGCGTTTCCGCAGCGTCTCCATTGATAAATCTGGAGCGTTGCCACGGTGATGCTGCAATGGGTGCGGGGCTGCCCAGGGGCCCAGGCCCACGGTGGGGTGAGGGTGAGGGTGAGGAAGGCCGGCTGGGTCCACGTGTGACATTGCACACGTGTGACTCCCCAGCTGTGTGGTTGCACACGTGTGGGATTTCCCAGCTGTGTGTGCAAGGTGCTGGTGCTGATGGTGAGTCTGGGTGTGCACACATGCAAGAACTGATGTGTGCTCTGCATGTGCACGGCTGTGGGGGCTCAGGGACCCCACTCCGGGGCCCTTGGCACCGTCTGGTTCTTCCTGCAGCAGTGCCAGGAGGGAAACTGAGGCACTGGCAGCGTGGGGTTCACCCTGTCACAGATGGTCACTTGGGCTGCTTGGGGACAGGGGGACCTCACAGTGCCACCACTCTGACCCTTCCTGCACAGTGCTGGCTCTGGCCAGCATCGTCACACCCTGGTTGTGGTCTCACACGCGGGCAGGTGACCCCACACACCCCCAGAGCAGCCCCCGTGCAGGGATGGGGATGCAGGTACCTGTGTGAACGCGTGTGTTCTGTGCAGGTGTGTCCACACGTGTGCACAGCCCCACAGGAGGGGCTGGGGGACCCAGCACTGTTTGGTGACTGCACCACACAGGCAGTGGGACCCTCTGGGGGGGCTGCAGGAGGTCTGGTGTGAAAGGGGGGGGCTCTGTTGCACGAGGGGAGTGCGGGGTGGGGGCCATGCACCAGGGAAGCCCTGGGACCACAGCCGGGTGTCTGCACACTCTGGGATGAGCCCTGTGTGAGGCCAGGGGGGCTCGGGCAGGCAGTGCTTGTCCCTAGGCAGCTCCTGCTGTGCCCTGCACCCTCTGCCAGCCCACCCATGGCCGCTGCACTTGGGGGTCCACGTGGGGAGCCCACCCTGTGGACGTGGGGGCAGAGCCTGACGCTGTGTGGTGGGATTGTGGGGTGCCGAGGGGGTGCTGGGCGCCAGGATCAGCCCCGCTTGCAGCCAGGAGCTGGGGGGACAGGGGCAGGACCCCGGGGCACACGGTGACAGCGCGGCCGTGCCACACGCGTGGGCTGTGCGGTGCCGTGTGGGCAGGATCGGTGCGTGCAGCGTGGCTGCCCTCTGCTGCCACGGCCACGGCAGCGCTCGGCACCCCCGGGACGCTGCGGCAGGGACCCCCAGGGTGCTGCCGAACAATGGCAGCGCTCTGTGCCAGCCCCCGGCCCGCACCAGAACCCCCCGGGCTGGGGGGTGGGCTCTGGGATGCTCCACCCCGTGCCCCCCCGAGCTGGGATGGGGTCATGCAGCAGCCAGCAGGGAATGAAGCTTTTTCTGGGCTTGTAGAGCCATGGGGAAGGGGCTCAGCCTGGTGTCAGGTCTTGGTGGCTCTGGCTGCTCTCGGGGTGTGGGGCTGGCACGGATCCCGCAGCTCCATCCCTCCCATCCTCCATGCCGCTGCGTTGGGAAGCAGGTCACGTCCAGCTCCCGGCACGGCAGCGCTGCCGGGGGAGCTCGGCTTTCTGGGGCAGCTCTGGGCTGCTGGGAGCCGCTTTTGGGGGTTGTGGGAGGAGGATTTCCACCTGTGCAGGTGTGTGTGGCAGTGAGGAGCCCCCACTCCCCTCCAGCTCGTCCCAATGGGTGCTGGGGGTCTTTTGGGGGAGCATTGCCAAGCCCCCCCACAAAAAGCTCATTGCTCCAGGAGTCCCTGCCCTGTCTCAGGGCAGCTGTGCTGGGTGGCACCAGCCTGTGCAGTGCCAGGATCCGGCCTTGCCCTGTGGAACGCCCGGCTCCCAGGGCAGGTGTGGTGCTGCTGGAGGCGCAGACGCTGCCTCTACCTGCCTCCATCCGGATCCGTGCGAGGGGGGAGAGCGGGGGAACTTTCCCGACTCGTTCCCCCACATCGAGGGGGAAAAAAAAAAAAAAAAAAAGAGAAGGAGTCGCATGACTTGGAGCTTCCCGAGAGGCAGCGCAGGGGAGAGAGTGACCCAGGGAGCCAAGAATCTGCTGGGCTGTGGTGTCTCATTCCTGTCTCATTCCTGCTCTGCAGCGCGGGGCTGGGAGAGGTTGGGTTACGGGAGGCGCGGAAAGGGGACGGTGCAGGATGAGCTCATGCGAGGGCGCGGGAACCTTCTGGGCAGGGAAAAAACGTTGATGCTGCAGTTCAGGGATTTCTGCAATCGCGGCTGTTCCCGGCTCGTTCCGCCGGGCCACCCCCCGTGCCGGTGGCAATGAAGTGACTCGGGGACAGCTGTGGGCTCAAGGTGATTTACGTGCCCTTGCAGGGAAACGGCAGCACACAGCGACCTGCTGAAGAGCAGAGGGGGCACACTGGCGTCTTGGGAGGACATGGGGGTCCTGGGGAGCCCTGAGACAGCTGGATGATCTCACCCTGCATGGGATTGTAGGGGGTGTGAGACCACCGGCCCTACTGCAAATCAAGGCAGCAAACTGCAGTGTGAGACAGCGCCTGAGGGAGTGAATGGAGGAGCCCAGGGGGTCTGGAAAAGCTCCAGTTTCCCTCAACACCTGGGCTGGCCCCCCTCGGTGTGTACTTTACCTCTTGCTGGGGAGGGATGCGATGTTCCCGACTCTTGGCAGCTTTTCCCCTGCAGCCTGTGATAAACCCTTCCTGCCTCCCCAGCCCTCCGTCCTGCAAGGTCACCCGGTGTCAGGCGGTCAGAGGCTGTTTGTCCTGTCCTTGGGTAGCATCTCCCGCCCTTAAGAACTCAATGCTGCAAATACTCTTAGAGGATGATTAATGAGCGCTTATATAACCGAACTGAGTCCTTAATGCAGACGGGAGGGTGACAGGAGGGAAGGTGGGAGCCATAAACAGCACGGCGCTGCTGCTGCCGCTGCTTTTCCCACACCGGAGCAGCTGCGTTCTGTGCAGGGGGACCCTGGCAGATGTGGGAGAGAGGCCACCCAGGGGGAAGCAGCTTGGGCAGCCCCCATCTGGGTTTTCCAGACAGTTTTGGATCCTGGCAGTGAGTGGCTGGTGGTGCTGCCCTGAACCACGTTGCCCGTGGCATGGCCTGGCTCTCTGGTGTGCCAGAGCTGGGAGGTGAAGGGTTTATGTTGGAAAAGCATTCATGTGTGACAGTGGCTGGAATGTTGTGCTGGTGAGCTGGGAGTGCTGGAGGAAAAGGGCAAAAATCCCACAGTAACATCTTACTGTGAGCTGTGGGGGGTGATGAGGCCGCTGCTGGAGATGCTGGGTGCAGTTGTTTCTAAATTTGGCTGTGTTTGGGCAGGTAGGGACGGTCTGACACACGAGATTTGGTTTTCCATCATCTGGCTGGGAAGCACCAGCCCTGATAAAGCTGCTGCTCAGCGCCAAGGCAGCTACACACGGTTGCCATGGTTACCACATGCTTATTTTCACCATCTTCCTCACCTCAGCCGGGGTGCCCGGGCATTCCCAACCCTGAATCCCCCCTGACCTCAGTCGGGGTGCACTGGCATTCCCAGCTCTGAATTTCCCCTGACTCCAGCTGGGTGCACCAGTATCTCCAATTCTGAATCCCCCCGGACCTCAGCTCATTTCCTAATATTCCAATTTGGATTTTCCATGGCTGCTGTGACCCCCTGTCACCTCAGGGCAACCTGAGCCCTGATCTCTTGCACCTTTTTGTTGTGGATCTCATCCTGTTTCTCCCTGTGGATCCAATCATTCTGCTCTCTGTGGATCCGATCCTCCCGCTCCCCGTGGATCCAATCCTGCTCTCCGTGGATCTGTTCCCCCTGCTCTCTATGGATCTGATCCCTGCGGATCCTGTCCCCCCCTGCTCCCGGTGGCTTTGTCCTACAGCCCGGTAAATCCCGGTCACAGGGAAGCGCTCCTCGCCATGGCAACGGCGGGATTGCGTCAGGGCTTTTCTTTCCAACTGCAAAGCTGGATGAGCAACTCCCTCGGGGACAGGAGTAAGGGAGAAGGGAATATTCTTTTCCCTGGGGCGCTTTGGGACTGCCAGTTCCCTAATCCAGCCCTGGTTTGGTGTTTGCTCGCGGATCCAAGGTTGCCAAGGGCCAGACACGGTGGGGACAGCGAGGGCTCCCATGGCAGGGACACCGAGGGGACACTGAGGCCTCCCGTGCTGGGGAGACTCCGTGTCCCTTCCCTGCTCCTGCTATAAGATGATCTTGCAGGGAAAACCAGGAAGGAGCCAGACGCTTGGTGTAGGATGGGGTGGAGGCTCAGCGATGAGCTCTGCTCCAGCCCGGCCTCACATTCCCTCCTTTCCTGCAATCCCAGCAAAAACAAAGGCAGGGGAGGCGGCTCTTGTGCCCTGCAGGATGTGCTGGGGCGTGCAGAGCTCCCCCAGCGCTGGGTCTGGAGCAGGGGGGACGCTCCCAGGGGCTTTGTGAGGCTCAGGAGCAGGAACGCGAGGGGAAGGGGGGCTGCCTGCAGGGCTTTGTTCACTGCCAGCCCCGGGTAAGGCACAGCACCACGGGAGGAGGAGATGTGGCACCCACTGCCCCGTCCTCCCCTCTCCTGAGAACTCCCATCCCCAGCCCTGGCCCGGAGGAGCTGCTCGGTGATTTGGGCACCTCATCAGAGCAGTGCCCGGGGCGGGGGCTGCCCTTGGCTCCCCACAAGGTGCTGGGGCTGCCGAGCAGGTTTGGGCTCAGCTGCTGCGCGGCTCTGGGCAATTCCGTGTGTGCCATGAGTGCAGGGATTGGGAAAGGTGCCCACAAACACCACAGCAAGGTGGGCACCCCCAGAGAAGCCCGAGCTGCCTGGGTGTGGGATGTGCTGGAGGCAGGAGAGAGGCTCATGTCGATGTGGGAATGGCACGGGGTGAAGTTGAAGGCAGGACTCCTCCTGTCACTGCTCCCTCATGACATTTCCATGTGGGACCATCCCTGCTGTGCTGCTGGACAGGCTGAACTTCCAGGAAATCACATTTGCATGAACAGGATGTTCGGTCCTACAACCTCTGCCCTTGGAAGTTGTAAAAAATAGGTGATAAAAACATCAGTCATGTGTGGGGGGATTGCTTGAATCAGCTCCAGGTGATCCCTGAGGTCCCTGCAGCCTCTGGTGATTCACCATTTCCCATGGCTGCACCTGTACACACAAACAGCTCCGCTCCAGAGCGGATATTTGCACTCCCTAAGGAAGTGCTGGCACTTTTGCCAAATTGGGTCACTCAGCCCTGCTCACAGCCAGATCCAGGTGACCGAAATTAGGGCTCAGCCAGGGGAAACACCCATGGGAGCTCAGGTCTGGAACTCACACAGGAGTGAACTGTCCTATGTGGTGTTGCCTGTTTGGGACCCCTGGCCAGGTTCCTTCTGCTGCAGGAGGTGAATCCTGGGCTCTTTCAGTGCTTAATTAACTGCCCTAATGACTGGTGCAAGCTGCCTGCCTGGCTGCTCCCAGCACTGCTCCCAGCCTGTGGGACATGCAGGGATGTCCCTGAGCCCCTTGGGCTGGTGACACGGGGCAGCTGCAGCCCCTGTGTGCAGCCTGATCACGGAATATCCACGAGGATTGTCAAATCCACAGCTGATGCTATGTCTGATGCCCTGAGTGATCTGGAGCACTGAACCCTCCTGGCAGCAGCACACAGTGTCCATTTGGTGCAGCTCTCACCCTGTGTCACTGGTGACTCTCACTGTCAAAGCAAAGGCATCAACACACCCCAGGGAGACAGAAATCACACTTTTGGGACACAACCAAGCAGGGCTGTGCTCGCCACTCCCTGTCACAGGAGCTCCTCTGCTCCCAGCAGCCCTTCATCCTGCTGGGGCTCAAATTCCCCTGAAGCAGCAAAGCTCCTCAGTGCTATTTTCACAACACGCGACCTGCCTGGCTTTGTGTGGAGTCAAATCCCAGTGAATTCCAGTGTTTGTTTGTCCCTCGAGGTTTGCAGCAGGGTTGGTGTTGGCTGTCCAGCATCTCAGGCTGGAAAATGGCTCCGTGCATCAAGGTCACTTTATCCACCCTCATCACAGACCAGAAACGCTCACGTTAATGGGTCTCTAATTTAATCAAAATGCTGTGCCTGTGATTGCAGGGCTGGGATCTTTTTCTCTCTTGAAGGGCAAAAATCAATTTGCAGTAACAGCAGACACGTCTGCTCCCTCCTCCAGGCCTAGGAAAGTGAGTAAATTTTTTCATGGTAGGAAAATAATAATATTGGCCTGATGTGTCATCAATATTTGGTGTTTTTATGTGCTTTTGAGTACTTTGGTGGCAGCATTCTCTCCCTGTGGCCCTGTGAGTTCAGAAAAACCACAGATGTGGTGCCCCTAGGTTTTGTAATTACTGTATTACCCATGTACAAACTGCCCTTTTCCTGCAGATCCCAAAGGGATCACAACAAATCAGGGAGGAAAAGCCTGATTTCCACGCTCTGGGAGGCAGGGAATGGGTGATCGCTGCTCGACAGAGCAATCACGGGCAGGTTTCTTTGCATCTCCCTGTGGTTTGTTTTTCCTCAGTCTCAGTGCCTGGTTTGGAAATCGGTCACCAAATAGTGGGGATTTCTGTACTCCAGTGATTTTCTTCTGTGCAGCCTGGCTTAGACTGGAAATACTGGGAGGGAAGGACAGGAGGAAGGAAGGTGGCCAGTGACTGCAAACTCTGTCTGCGAACTGCAATGTGAATTACAAGGAGTTTTTGGAGGCAGAGCAAAGGTGTCTGGTCCTACCTGGGACAGGGGACACACACACAGAGTGACCCTGATGTGTCCAGTCCTGTCCTTGGACACAGGACACACACAGTGACAGCCTTGCCACGTTTCCTTCCCGTTTCCTGCACACTGCTTTTCCCTCCCGTACATCTCCTCCTCTCCAATCTATTTATTCATGTGCATATCTTCCCCTCCAATGTTTCCAAACACTTTTCTACACGAGCTCGTAATTATTGTATGGAACACTGACCATTTTTATTTTGAGGCCTTTCAAAGCCGTGTAGCCTCTCGACGAGACGCGTCTTTGGCTTTGCCAGTTTTCTCTTTCAACACAAAGTTTTTACTGCTGAAGGCATTCTCACCTTTGTCAAACCTCAGGATGTGCTTTGAAAGACTTCAACCTTTAGCAAAACAGGTTGAGCAAAGACTTTTATTTTTAAAGAAAACTTTGTAGCTTTGACTACTTCTAACTATCATCTCCCAAGTGCATGTTGGACAATACTGCAAGGAGGGATCATTCCCCGCGGGATTGAGAGGAGTGCGACCAGTTCGCGGGGACAGGCCGGGGGTTTCCTGAGCGGGGCGGTGACCGGACGGGCCGCAACGGGAGGAGCCGCCGGAGCCCGGCCGGGGGCAGCGCTCGGCGCCCAAGATGGCGGCGGCCCCTGAGGGGGCCCTTTGTCTGCGGCCACCGCCGCAGTGCGAGAAGGGCGCGAAACTGGGCCAGCCTGGACACGCCCCCTTCGCCAGAGGGGCGGGGCGGTTGCGCCCCCCGCCCAATCAGCAACCTCCACTTCCTTCCCTCTCACAGGGGCGCTCCCGCCCGCCTCCGCGCTCGCAGCCAATGGGCGCCGTCCGTCGCGCCCCGCCCCCGCGTGGGTGGAGGGGGCGGAGCCACGCCGTGGTTTTGTTTGCGCGCCCCTGCTTTCGCCCCCGCCGTGGGTCATTAATATTAATAATATCCCGCCCAATCAGGTGGTGCAGCGGCGGCAGCGCTTTGGTGACGTGTCGCCCCTCCCTGCAGCGGGGTTCATCTGCATATTCATAAGATAGGCGGGATGAGGCGCGGGCGTTTATAAGGCGCCGCCCCGGCAGGCTCGCCGTACATTTCGCTGAAGCTTTGAAGTGTTGTGTGGACCTCGCACCGCCCGGCTATCGGTGAGCGCAGTCGCGCGGGGCGGCCGCGACCGCACCGGGCCGGGTGGTCCGCAGTGAGCGGAGCCGTGTCCCAGGGGCAGAGGGCCGGGTCCCGCGGGAGGCTGGGCCACGGCTCCGGACCCACCGATCGGTGCCCTGTGCGGGCACGGGGGGCGCGGCGGAGCGGGCCGTACTGGACCGTATGGGGGAAGGGGCCGTGGCGGGGGGAAAGGCGTGCGCGGAAACAAAATGGCGACGGGCCTCGGCCGTGCAAAATGGCGGGCGGGAGGGAGGGGGCGGCGGGCGGCGCTGCCCAGGAAAGGCCGGTAGGGGGCGATGTGGACGCGCATGCGCGCTGGGCACGGAGGGGCCGGTACCGGGGGTCCCACCGGGGGTTGGCGGGACCCGACCCGGCCGCGGGTTCTACCGGGGCCCGGTCCCAATGCTGCTCCACGGCCTTGATTCTGAGCCCCTTGAAGCCCCAGGTGGGCCCTCGCTCCCGTCCTCCTTGAGGGAGACCCCTTGTATGGCTGGAGGACTACATTAAGCATGAGCTCAGGAGCGCATTAGGCGTCCGGGAGTGTGAAATCAACATTGATGCTGTTATAGGTGGTGTTAGAAGGATTTAATGCTTCAGACTTCGCGAGGATTGTGTGGGTTTTTTGAGTCGCTGACTCGGTTCTGTTGGTTTGGCAGGTCAGAATGGCATCAGATGAGGGAAAGCTCTTTGTCGGCGGGCTCAGTTTCGACACCAATGAGCAGTCATTGGAGCAAGTCTTCTCTAAATACGGACAGATTTCTGAAGGTGAGACTGCAGAGCCATGATGGGATAGTTTCCCTAAGTCTGTTAAATTTCCCTGGTGCTGATGGGTTTTCATTTCCTGTCTCTCCTTTTCACAGTCGTGGTGGTGAAAGACAGAGAGACTCAGAGATCCAGAGGTTTTGGCTTTGTTACTTTTGAAAATATCGATGATGCAAAAGATGCAATGATGGCCATGAATGGAAAGGTGAGGAGGACCTGGAGTTGATTCTTTATTTCCCATAGTATGGAGGACGAGAATCAGAGGTGTGTGCTGCTGTTCAGGCTGTGTGGAAAAACAGATAAATGCCAGTGTCTTACAGGACATGATTTGCATGAAAAAAATCTGGCTGTATGAATTAATATGTAAAAGAATATATATATACGTATGTGTGTGTGTGTATACTAGGAATAAAATTTTAAGTGTCGTTATGGAATCTGGATGACTGAGATATAACTATATAGCCATTCCTGTATATAAAATATAATATTATAATAATATTCCTTAATATATAATTTTTTATTGCCTACTTGATTTAATTGTGGCATGAAAGAGACATTTATTTATTTCATGAGCAGCGAGTCCTGGCACTGCTCAGCCAACTGTGAAGGCATGCAACTCGTTCAACATGTGCTTTCTATTTAAATATTTCAGTTTGGCTAACTGTGGCTGTGTTTTAGTCTGTAGATGGCCGTCAGATCCGAGTTGACCAGGCTGGGAAGTCCTCAGAGAACAGATCCCGTGGCTACAGAGGGGGGTCCTCGGGGGGCCGGGGCTTCTTCCGCGGGGGCCGAGGCCGGGGCCGTGGCTTCTCCAGAGGTGAGTGCATGAGGGTGACTCACAATGTCTGCATTGGGGGGTGTCACTTGTCAGAATGGTTAAAAAACATCATTTCCATGTATTTCCAAGGAGGTGGAGACAGAGGCTATGGCGGCAGCAGATTTGATTCCAGAAGTGGAGGCTATAACGGCTCCAGAGACTACTATAATAGCAGGTAAGGGCTCTGCCAGCACCAGGGATGGTGGGGAAGCTGTGGTGGGGCTCAGGCCAGCAGAGAAGGACTTGAGCAGCTGTAAAGCAAATTGTTTGTCCTGCAGGAGTCAAGGTGGCTATGGAGACAGGAACTCAGGAGGCTCCTACAGAGACAGCTACGACAGTTACGGTAAGTCCCGCTTCGAGCGGGAGCGCTGAGTCCGTGTGCTGTAGGAGCTCTGAACCTGCTGAGCCTGAGCCTGCAGCTGGGGCAGGCTCAGGCTGTGGACGTGGTGGTGCCGGGAGATTCTAATTTAATGCATGTGCAGGAGTTGCTCGGATCTAAGGCAAAGCAAGTGTTAAAAAAAAAAAAAAAAGGTGTTCCTGGAGCCCAAACTCGGCTGCCCTAACGCACTGACCCGCGGGTGGGGGATCTCAGTAGCCAAGTAGCCGTAGCCTTGGAATAATGCAAAGGGAGTAAAATGCTGGAACTTGTCTTTGCTTCAGTGCCTTTACAATTGTGCCTGCTTCTTGTCCTCAGCTACACACAACGAGTAAAAATCCTTCCTGACTCAAGATCGTCCTTCCAATGGCTGTATTTATAAAGATTTTTGGAGCTTCGCTGAAATGGTTATTGTGTAGTACATCTACTTGTATTTTCACTTTTGTAGTATTATCAGTTCTGATCTTGTCATACACAGCCTGGCAGCTTCTGAGACGAGACTGTCTGATTAGACTGTCTTGGAGAAAGCTCTGCTTTCAAGTGGTTTTAATCTTTTTTGAAAGCACTTCAGATTTTATTTTATTCTCCATGAATGAGCCAAGGTGTTCGTTTTTGGTTGTTTTTTTTTAAGTTGGGGCCCCAATTCAGTTTCTTTTGAGCTAGCAAGGACCTTGTACCAATGTTCACTAGAAGCTGAACAAGCTGTGGACTTTTTTTTCCTTCCTTTTTTTTTTTTTAAAAACCTTCGTCTTTTGTAACATTCCTTTAGTGTAGCAAGGTAGGAATGCAGCTTGGGTTCCGTTGGAAGGCAAACCTCCTTGATATATCTAAAGAGAAACGTGCTTGTATGTTCAACCCGCATAACGGTATTTTTACTGTTGTAATGATGTAAATGACCCAGAACTAGACTTGCAAACTTACCATAAAGAGGTTCTTGAAAATGTTTATTTATATTGTCCTTTTTTACTGGAAGAAATATGCATATTCCATTGCTGTTGTATTTGAAGTGGTAAAGGATTCCTGTATACAGTTTTCTTTGGCTTTACGAAGCCTATTAAAAGACCGTCTGAAATGAACTCTGCTCCTGACATTTACATTTCATTGCACAACACAACCCTTGGAGACGAAGAACAGTCTTGGGAGCGAGAGGAGGAGATTAGGGACAGTGGCAGAGCTGGCCGGACGATTGCCCGGGCGCTGGAATTTTAATCCTAAAATCGGTCTTGACATCTGAATTGGCCAAGAAATTTCACATACTGTAGTCAAAACTTGTCTGTAGAGGCTGGAAGTACAAACCTGAGGGCGTGCTAGGAGCGAAGTGCAGTTGGAATGTTAGGAAGGATAACGGATGTGTCCTGCAAAGCTGCTGTAGGTTACACTGGGAAGCTGTAGAGAAGAGCCAAGTGCTGTAGTCCCTGGGCTGTTCCCTGCGTGCCGAGCGCGTGTGCGATGTAGGGGAATGCCGGGCTTAGCTTAGCTGTGTCATTGCTTACAAGTTCTAAGAATTCTTTGCTAGCAAATGGAAACTGCAGTGTCCTTGGAGAAAAGAAGTGTTGTGCCTCCAACAGAAACCTCTGAGACGAGAGCTGCTCTCTTGGCTAGTTCATATGTGGAAATAGTCCTGTAATTCGAGGTAACTCCTTTTGCTCATGTCCGCATCCTTCCTCTTGTTGAGAGCTCATTTGAAAGTCTAATGTACCTGTGAAATATTCCTTTTGACAATTTTGGTCAGCTGCTGGAAAAACGTTAACCCATGCCGTATGCAACCTTTGGCTTGTGGCACACCTTGAGTTCCACAGATCAGAGTTGGGCATGCAGCCGTGTCTTGCTGTAGGTACGGAAGCAAGATTGGAACGAACTCCCTGACTCGATATGTGTTCATCTATTGAGACTCTTCCTAGACTTCATTAAGTTGCTCACTTTAATTGTAGCTTTCTTTGCCATCCTACTTGTTGCCATTAACTTTTTCCCATGGCCCACACTTCCTAAGCAGCCATGTCCAAGTGTTAACTCTCTGCTTAGGGGATCCAATCCATGGGCTGGCTGAGCACGGGCAGCAGCCGGCCCGGAACAGTTTTCCCAGACTGTGCTTTGTGGTGTGATGGGTTCAGCGATGGCTTGTGAGACCCTCGTGCGCTGTGAGC
The DNA here is from genome assembly GCA_035584835.1 of Tangara arthus. NCBI lineage: Eukaryota > Metazoa > Chordata > Aves > Passeriformes > Thraupidae > Tangara > Tangara arthus. The sequence continues at coordinate 1,994,497 of JAWMQZ010000119.1, read as the reverse complement.
TGTGTGGGGAGGTTGGGGGCAAGAGCAGCCTCTGCCCTGGGCTCTTGTTAATGCCTCTCTGCTTTAGCAGGCTGAAGGGACCCGGCACACGCCTCGGAGGCCCAGCGGATCCTGAGCGACCAGAGCTGCGTTCCAGGGATGCTGCAGCAAGTTTGCCAACCAGGTAACATCCCTTTCCTGAGTTTTTTCCTTTGACAGTGTCCCTGTTCCCTATCCCTAAGTGGTACATTCACCCCCTTCCATTCCTGTGTCTTTATCCACCTTCTAATTCTCCTGTGTCATTTTGTTTCAGCACTGAGACACGTCAGAGAAGACAGAAGGACAGACGCTGGAGTGGGGAGATGAAGAGCTCAAAGCAGTGGTGGTGTTCATTTTTACATGAACCAAATCAGTCAAGACAGAATAAAACACTGAAATGTGGAAAAAACAAACCTCTGTGGTACTTTTTGTGGGAAACAGAAGGTTTTTGGCTAAAGTGTTTGTCCTGGTGCACAGCCCGGTTCAGAGCACAGAGCAAACCACCACTGTGGTGCTTGGAGGTGGATACACTCTGCTCCAAGCAGATTGATGTGTGATCCTCATGGGAAATGAGGTCTTGTTGCGAGTTAAATCCCAAAAATGTGGCAGTTAGGTGATGAGGAGGATTAATACAGTAATGCTGGGAGATGCTGACACTCTGAATGTGTTTCTGGCAGGAGATTGCAGGGTGAGAGCAGTGAGAGTTTTTGATGATCTTAGCTGCTCCTGCCCTTTTTTTTGTGTTAGAAAAGAGTTGATTGCTTCATCCTGCCCTTTTCTCCCCATTTTTTTTAACTGGTAAACTCAGAATTTGGTCATGGGCTCATTCAGGAGCCCTGAGGACTTGCTGCCCAAGAGCCATCAGTTCCCCATTTTCCACTGATAGGAGTCTCCAGACATTCCTGCCTGCAGGAGGGGATTATTGAGCTCACTTCACAAAACCTACTTTTCCTCCTTTAACCTCTTTCAATTTATCTAAGTGAACAGCATTTAAAAAAAGCAATCAGCCATGACACACTTCTGGGGGTTGAATTGAGCAATTCACCAGTGAGGATTTTTTGCATGTTAATGCAGGAGGATATTAAATATAATGAAAGCTGAGGAGTGTGTGAAGTCTTTGCTGATAAAAATGCAGTCAGGTGAGGCTGAAATGAATTCAGGCTGAAAATACTTACAAATAATGCTTTGTAAGACCTTCCTAAATAAGATGCTTAGACGCAGGCAGAAATAATGAACAGGTGCAAAAATAGCCTGGTTGGAGGTGCTGTTATTTTTGGCATTGCTAATTATGGCATTGAGTTAATGATGTCTTGCTGGGATGGGTGAGGGAATCGCTGGAGCCAGGGGCTGGATGTGGAACCCAGTGGCGTCATCGGGACGGTGTCTGGGTGCCGAGGGTCTGACGAGAGCTCGGGTGACCCAGTTTTAAACAAAATGCCGTTTTTTTAAAGTAAGCCCTGTGTGTCCAGGCAGCTTGAGCCATTCCCTGAGGAAAAATGGGGAAGTGGAGCAGGGCTGAAGGGCGGTGACTGAGCCCTGCTCGGACGGACGTGTCTGCAGAGGGAAAAATGGGGGATAGGAATTCTTGAAATGCTCTAAATGCTCCTGTTCCCATCTGTGTTCACCATGGGGCGGGAATGGCCGCCCTGAAGGGAGGAGGAGAACCCTGAGGGGTGGGAATGGCGGCTCTGGGGGAGAAGGTCCTGCTATGAGGGGCAAGTGGCGATACTGAGGGAGAAATGATGACCCTTGGGGAAAAGGTCCTGTTATGAGGGGGAAGTGGCGACACTGAGGGAGAAATGATGATGACCCTCGGGGAAAAATGGTGGCCTCGAGGGAGGAAGGACAACCATGAGGGGGGAAATGGCGGCTCTGAGGGAGGAATGAGAGTCCTGAAAGGGCAATGGCAGCCCTGCGAGAGGAAGGATGACCCTGAGCGGAAAATGGCGTCTGTGACGGACGGGGTGTTGCAGTGAGGGAGAAATGGCGGCCCCGCCGAGGGGCACGCAGCTCCCGAGGGCACAACAACAACAACCCTGAGGGCAAAATGTCGGAGCGCCGCGGCGGCTCCGTGAGCGGGTCACGGCCGGCCCGGAACGGCGCAGCCCCGGAACCCGCGAGCGGTTCCGCGGGGCCCGGGCGGGGCCTGAGCCGCGCGCACCGTCCCGGCGCCTTCCTGCGGCCGCCGCTCCCGCTCCGCCGCCCCGGCCCGGCCATGCCGCGCCTCCTTCTCCTCCTCCTCTTCCTCCTCCTCGTCCCGCACCTTGGCCGCGCCACCGCCCCCAGCCCGGGGAACAGCACGGAGCCGCCGCGGGCGGTCACACGGAACGAGACGCAGTCGGGAACGGAGCAGGAGTCCGGGCCGAGGCTGTCGGTGGGGTCGGGGCTGCCGGTGCTGAGGCGCGCCGTTTATGTGCTGAGCGCTCTGTCGGCGCTGGCCGCGTTTTACTTCATGCTGCGGGCGTTCCGGTGAGTGCAAGGCTGTATCCGTGTTCTGCTGCTCCCGGTCCTGCTCTTGTCCCCATCCCGGTGTCCCCTGACCCGGGGCTGTGTCCCTGTTGGTCCCGGTTCCAGGGTTCTCTACCCTGCTAGTCCTGGTTCCCCCTGGTCGGGGATGTCACCCTGATTGTCCTGGTCCTAGACCCAGTCCCCTTTGCTTGTGGCATTGTCCTTGCTTGTCCCGGTTGTCCCTGTGCCCTTGCCCGTCCCGGTCTTGCTCTGGGTCCCCCAAAGCCGATCACTGTCCCCTGTCCCTTGCCTGTCCCAATTCCACTCCTAATCCCTGGGTTTGTGCCCATTTTCCCTGAATCTCCCTCCCTCCCTCTGCCAGCCGGGGCTCTGCTTCCCCAGCGCATCCCTTTGGCAGCGAGTCCAAAACGTCGCTGTAAATCCCCAACACTGTTAATTACCCGAGGTAATTAGCGCTAAACCATCTCCGCTAAAACCACCCGCTGGGTGGGGACAGCGGCTCACTCACTGTGCTCTCCGTGTCCCTCAGCCCCAGGTCCGAGGGCCCCAGAAACGAGCCCAAAACTCATTTCAGGTTGAAGAAGCCCCAGAGGAAGAAGTACGGGCTGCTGTCGAGCCAGGACGAGAACATCGAGCTGGGCTCCCTCGACAGTGACGAGGACACCGTGTTTGAAAGCCGGAACCTGAGGCGGTGAGGGAGCATTTTGTGTGGTTTTTGTGTTGCTCTTTTCCTCACAAGGGGCTGAGGCTCTTTTCCCAAAGCTGTGGGAGCTCTGGCACAGCTCCTACAATCAGATCTGCATAAATTAAAACGCCTGTGTGTGGTCTCTGTGTTGGCACACGGATTTGTCTCACTTTTCTTCATTTTCTGGCCCGGGAAAGTCTCACTGACAGGGTTATTTGGACACTGCTGTGGGGTTATAGAGCTGTTGGGAGAGGCAGTCCCTGTGCCCAGTCTGGGCCTCCCTGTGTTAGACAGGGAAACAAAAATTCCTGTTTTTTTTTTTCCTTCAGCTTAGAAATTGCTTCCAGCTCATATCACAGTTCCAACTCCCAGTCCCATCGGGATATGCATTCCCGTTTTCCCACCAAAATTCCTGGTTTGTTTTGGTTTTCTTTTTTCATTTTTGGCATTGCTTCCAGGTCTCATCACAGTTCAAACTCTCAGTCCCATCAGGATATGCATTCCCGTTTTCCCAGCAAAACTCCTGGTTTGTTTTGGTTTTCTTTTTTCATTTTTGGCATTGCTTCCAGGTCTCATCACAGTTCAAACTCCCAATCTCACAGGGGTATCCATTCCTGCTTTCCCAGCACTGTGTTCACATCCCACCAGTTTGATTTCTGGGGAGGTTGTTTTAAGCTGAGGAGGAATGTCACCTCAAGGAATGTCACCTCAGCTCCCCCTGATTTTGGGTGTCTCCTTTTTTTTTTTTTCCAGATGACTCGGGACCAGCGGCACTGGCTGCCCAGAATGATGGAGGGTCCAATCCCCGTGGAATCTCTAGTGCTCAAGTTTTATATCTGCTTACAGTGACTTAACTAACAGTCTGAGCCCTTCCATAGCTGGGGCAGGGGAGAGGGGACCAAACCTGTTTTCTTCACGTGCATTCTTGGGGACATTTCTGGGCAAAGATGGGAGCTGTTCACCGCACGGGGAAAGGCTTGAGGTAAAGGAGATGCTCTTGGATGATTTTCAGCACCTGAAATCTGAGCTCGAGAGCTGCCCCTGTGCCTCATATCCCTCTCTCCTTGCCCTGGAAGCATCAGATTCCTTCTCCAAGCTGATCTTCTTTCCTTCATGCAATATCAGGTTACTTCTTTGGGAAGTGTCTCTGCAATCAGCTTCTGGGAGGAGCTGCGAGAGCTCTGGCTCTGTTACACGAACGGGGGTGGGAGGGTGATAGCTCAGACAGAGCAGCTTTGGGAAGGAGTTAAACGAGTTACATTTTGCAGGATTGGCAATTACTGGGATAATCCAGGTCATTCACGGGTTTACAGAAATGAAAGGGGCCAAAACCCAAAGGAATCTTTCTCCAGAAGAGCTGGGAATGCCTGGACTCTGCCCAGCCCCAGCTGTGAGTTCACCAGGGACACGTGTGACATCTGCCAAGCTCTGGATACCTGAGGAAGAGCCACATGTGGGCCAGGGAGTGTCTTGGAGCAGCTGATGACTGGAAAAGGGGGACCCCAGCCCCTCTTGACTGTGATGCAGGGCAGCCCTGGATGAATTCTCTCCTCTCAAGGACCCTGGAGTTTCATTCCCTTGGCTGGTACTCAGCTGGCATCTTTCCTGCAGCCCGTTGTTAGGTGGATATTTGGGATGTGATTGTGTAGGACCAAAGCTGAATGTGCCAGGAGGTGGTTGTTGGGTGGATTTGCTGCTAAAATCGGTGAAAACTGCTCGCCAATGCTTCTGTCTGTGGCCTTTCCTTGAAAACTGGCAGCACATCCTTAAATCCCACTTCCCCCCAGGCTGGTAGTGCCTTTGTTTGGAAAACCCGAGGGATTTGCCCTGCGGGCAGGGAGGATCCCTGTGGCACATTTAGGGTGAAAAATGAGGATATTTACCTTTAGGGTGAATCTTTGGAATGTCTGGCTCCTTTCCTTTGGTTTGCAAATCCCCTGTGGATCAGGCGCACCGGTGACTCTTGGAGAAGGGACAGGGATGTGCTGATCCTGGTCAGAGGGAGGCTGGGGGCTGGCAGATGCAGAATCTGCTGAGGGAGTGCTGTGACCCTGTGCAAGCAGCAGTTTGTCTGTCAGGACAGGTGAGGTTTCCTGGAGAAATCCCACCCCCGTGGCAGCTCTGTCTCTCGCATGTGCACAGAGGATTTTAAAATACACACATATATTTTTTTAATAACATTGCCATGTGCACACAGCGCTTGCATGTGCCCTGTTTTCCCGTCGTTTGGATCCTTTCACACCTGTTTTGGGTGTTCCCTGCTTTGTGGCTGCTGCAGATGGGAGCAGGCAGAGGTTCCATGTGGGGATTGCTGGGATGGCTCCACCCGGGTCAGCTTCCCTGGGGATGATTGGAGCTCTGTGAGGATCTTTCTTCATCCTGCAGGGCTGCACGTGCTGGTAATTCCCTGGCTCTTTTATTCCCTCTGAAAAGTTGTTCCTTGTGCTGTTGAAGCCTGACTGTCCCAATCCACTGCCATGCTCGGTGTTTGACTCACACATTCCTCATCCCTCCTTCACCTGGAGTGATGCCCCTGAGCATTCCTTAGGCTCCCCTCTTGTTGGGCAGGTGGGGTTTGCAATTCTCAAGTTTCCTCACCTCACAGGAATGGAGCGTTTGTTTAATTTTAAATTATTCAGATCGGAGGGAACCTCAAGCAGTAAGTCTTGCCTTGAAAATAATTCTGCTGGAATTAATTTTATCTGGAACAGATGGTTGTGTTTGAGCAGGGAAAGGTGTGGAGCAAGTGATGAGGTGCCTGGGCTGTGCTGTGTAGATACCAGGGAAAGAAATTGAGGTGCCAACCTGGAATTTCTACACCACTTCCATGTTTTTAGAATCTTGCTGGCCACCTTTAAAGGGTGCAGGGTACAAAGGTGCTTGTGGGTCTGTCACTTGTCCTGGTCTTGGGCTGAAGACAGGACCCTGTGAAGCTGTTTCCACTTCCATCCTGCCCCTCAACAGCAGTTGGCATCTGGATTTGCCCTTTGCAGGCCGTGACATTCCATCCCTGCTCTGCTCTGAGTCCTTGGAGACCTTTTCTAAGAGGAGAAAACCCAAGTGACAGATCTGAGACTCCTTGGGGTGCTCAGCATGGTCCCATTTCTCCGGGAGGAATCAGCTGGATCTGGCACTTCCTGCAGTGTGAGCAGGGCCAGGCCAGGCCAGGCCAGGCCAGGGGGTTTGGGGTGGCTCCTGCAAATAACAGCAGCTTTGAACACCTCACATGACATTTCCACAAAGGAGCAGTTCAGGTGTTCCTTCCATGACTCTTTCAGTTCCTCCACGTGTATTTGATGCCTTTGTTTTAGATCTCTTTGCCCCAGCTGGATCTTCCAGTAGATTTCCAGTTATTTTTCAGGCTAAGCAGAGGAATGCAAACGGAGCTGCCTGTGCCTGGCCCTGGGCAGGCTGAGGCCTCAGCAGCCACTGCTGCACTTTTCTTTCTCCTGGATGCATCAGGGTGTTGGTGGAGGCTCCATGTGCCTGTTGGTCTGCAGGATTCCTGCTCATCCCACCAAAAGGAGCCAATGGACCACAACCTGTTACAGTCACCACCTGTGTGCATTGTGACTGACTGCAACTGTCTGCTCTGAATTAAACCAAATTTTCCAAAGTTTACATAATCCCTCTGTTATCTTGGAGGCTTTCTGGGATGCTCTGCTGCTGATACTGGTGTGCCCAAACCTACTGGGCCATCTGCAGGGTTAATGGGATCCATGGGAACGGGGTGAGATCAGCTCTGGTGGTTTTGTTGTTCTGTGCCTGGGATGGGACCTGCAGCCCTGCCAGGGTCTGTGCCTGTGGTGGGAGTCAATAAACAGCACTTGAGTACATTGTTATCTGAACTCCCCAAGGAGCAGCTCGTGTTTTGCCCTCCTGGAACTGCTGATCTGTCTTTAAACAGCCGCTGGCCATGGTATTGATCCATGGTTTTCATGTCATTGCAGCATCCCCTCCCTTGTACTTGGAACCGCTGGAATAAAGAATTCCAGCCCACCCATCCCTCCCTGCTGTGTGCACGGGCTGCTGAGCCTGTGGGATGAGGCTGCTCTGGTGAGCTCATGGATTTATGGGGTCCTTGGGGTCTTCCCCCTGCTCGCAGGGCAGTGGCACTGTGCTCCCAGAGCTGCTGCTCACCTTGTGTCCTGTCTGGAAGTGTCCAAGCCCAGGCTGGATTGAGCTTGGAGCAACCTGGTCTATGGAAGGTGTCCCTGCCCATAGCAGGGGGTGGGATGAGGTGAGGTTTAAGGTCCCTTTCAAACCATTCTCTGACTCTGTGATTCTCCAATCATCTCTGGGTTGGTTTCAGTTTTCTGAAATCTCCTTTCTCCCTGTTCTCACATTAATCCCTTATATTGTACAGAGGACCAAATAAAGTCTCTGTGATGTCAGTTCTAGCCTCTCCACAGCAGCAGAACCATGTTCCACTTTGTTTATTTGGACGTGAGGAAGGAGATGCTGTTCCCTGGATCTTACAATCATGGAATCTCCTGAGTTGGGAGAGACCCACAGGGATCATCGAGTCCAACTCGATGGGGTGCACAGACACCCCAACAATCCCAGCCTGTCCATCCCTGAGAGCACTGTCCAAACTGGAGTTCTTCCAAACAGCTCCTGGAGTTCTGGCAGCTTTGGGGCTGGGACCATTCCCTGGGGAGCCTGAGCAGTGCCCAGCACCCTCGGGGGAAGAATCTTTTCCTAATATCCAACCCTAAACCTCCCCTGACCCACTCCAGCCCTTCCCTCAGCTCCTGCCCCTTGTTCCAGAGAGCAGAGATGGGAGCTGCCCCTCAGGAGTCTCCTCCAGGCTGGAATGGGAATGTTCTGGCTCCTCCCTGCAAGGAATTCATTCCAGAACAAACCCAAGGGCGTTGCCTGACTCACGCCTGCTTCTCATCAGTGGCACTGAGAAAACAGAAGCCACATTCTCCCTGTCCCCCTCTGCCACCCTGCCCGTGTCCCCATGTCCTGGAGCAGCCGAGGGGGTTTTGTTTGCTCCACGATTTCCCCTCGTTGCTGGTGGGGTTCTGGGGGGCAGCCGGGTCAGGGCACACCAGGGGCTGGGGCACAGGGGATCCCTGTAGGTGGCACTCACAGACCAGACTTGCAGCTGCCAGGGCATTGCTGGCACCTGGGGAAGCTGCAAATAAATCCTGGTGCCTTGAAAGGCAAATCTGCTTCCTCCAGCAGCTGAGATGAGCTGGAAGTGCCTTTTGGGGGTTTTGCCTCTTTTGGCATCGGGGTGGGGGAGCAGCAGGTTTTGGGGTGGCTCCTGGGGAGCTGTTGGGGTTTCTCTCTCAGGGGAGTGTCTCTCTCAGGAGCAGGGGAGAGTCTTGCCCTGGCTCCACTTGAACCCGGTTCCACCTGGCCCTGTCAGGACTTGTTTGAGAAAGGTTTTTATGATTCTGGGCTTGCAAGGTTTCAGGATGCCCTGGTTTGATGGAGTGATGCCACCGGCTCCAGCACAGACATGAACAGCAGCAGCCTGGGGGCACCCCAGCTTTCCTGGGCCAAATTAGCTGCAGTGCTAATGAACTGACAGCATTCCCTGTGCAGCAACATGGGCAGGACACCCTCACCCTGTCCAGTTAGATTGGATGTGAGGGAAAATTCCTTCCCCTAAAGGAAGGGATCCAGTGTGACTCAGTAGTGGTGTCACCATCCCTGGAAGTGTTCAGAAGACCCCTGGGTGTGGCACCTGGGACATGGTTTAATGGTGCCCTTGCCAGTGCTGGGGGAATAGTTGGACTTCGTGATCTCAGGGGTCTTTTCCAAAAAAATTCCATAATTCTGTGCTTCCAAGCTCCGTCTGTGTGCGGTGCTGGGAGCTGCCACAGGATATGAACCGAGCGCTTGTTCCTTTCCAGGCTCAGGGGGCTGTTACCCCAATTAGCACTAATTGCTGTGGCCCTTGGTGCTGGACCAGCTGCAGCTGTGCTGTCCTCCCCTCATCCCTGTTCCCTGCTCTGTGCCATCCCCTCTTCCCGAGCTCTCAACGGGGACAGGCTCCGGCTGGCGCTGGCTGGGATTCCAGTCACAAACACAAGCTGGCGGCATGGATCTGCTCGGAATTTATTTTAAACTCGAGGTAAAGTGCTCTTGATGCTTTGGATGCAAATTTCCTTCCCTGGAATGGGAGCTGCGGGGCCGGTGGAGTGCCAGGGAGCTCTTTTGATTCCAGAGCCTGTTTGCTGCTGCGGCTCCTCACGCCGCGCTCCGTGGAGTGCGAAATCACCTCTGCGGCACAGCCCGGGGAGGCAGCACTGCTGAGCTCTTCTCTCTCTTCTCTCACTCACTGTCCCCTGGTTTTAATGAGGGTTTGTGTCTAAAGTTGGGTTTTTTAGAGTTTTTTTTTGTTTGTTTGTTTGGTTTGGTTTTTTGTGGGTTTTTTGTTTGGTATTTTTATGTGTGACAGCAGTCTGTGTGTGATTTTTCTGGTCATTATCTGGGAGAAGAGATGGTCCAAATCCCTCCAGCACCCCAAGGAGGAAAAAGAGAAAAATATATAACATTTTAGAATATAGAAATTTAGAATGTAGAAAGGATATTTTAGAAATTTAGAAATATTTTAGAAATTGAGAATATAAAAAGGATACTCCATTCGTGGATTTTGGACTTCTTTGTCACTGCATTGCTCCAGTACCAAATGAACCTTGGGGTTTTTTAGGCAGCATTAACCAAGGCCGGGTTGGATGGGGTTTGGAAGAACCTGATCTAGTGGAAGGTGTCCCTGCCCATGGCAGGAGGTGGAAATGAATGAGCTTTAAGGTCCTTCCGACCCAAACTATCCTGGGATTATCTCCATGGGCAGCTCTGGGTCATGGGTTGTCCCCATGAACACGCTGGGCTCTTGGTGCCATTGGGGCCAAGCCCTGGATGGGTGAGCAGCTGAGTGTGGTCGGGGGAAGGTGTCACAAATCACAAATTTTGTCCCATTTATTGCTCACACACTCACTGGGTGGCTCTGGGTACTTTGGTGTGACTTTGGATGGTTTTGGAATTTCCCCATAAACGTTTTCAGCTGCACTCACGATTCTCCTGTGGCTGTGTCCCTCTCATTGTGGGCAGGGGCTGGGTGGTCTTTGTCACCTTCATTCCATGGACACTGGCATTCCAAAATGTGTCTCTGGGTTGGTGTGGAATCGGGTGGTACATTGGGAAGGAAGCTGGGAATGTTTGAAAACCTGCTGCAGAGTCTCTGATGTCTCTTCTGTTCCACTCAACAAAGCACCTCTACACAACAAGCAGATTTTCCTGTATCAGAAATTACCTTTACTTAGTTGGCTTTTTGTCTAAATCCTCCTTCTGATCTTTATTTTTTCCCTTCCATCATGGAAAGGTGAATGGAAGTGGCACTTCAGCCACCAAAGCCTTTCCTTTAGAATTGCTGCTTGTTTTTTGTTTTAAAAATTTTCCAAGGGGGCTTTGCAGGGGAGGAGGAAGGAGCGTCCGCTTTTCAAGTGACTCTGGGGAATAAAAGTATAAAGGACAGGAATGATCAGAACTGTGCTGGCAACAGAACAATATTTTATTTTTGAGTACCAGAGCTAATTGGAGAAGGAATTCACATGACAATTTTTGCAATCTAAGGATAAGTAAACATGAAAGGGGCTCTGTGCTCCTGAACGTGCGATTGCAGTGGGAAGGGGGGGAACAGCCCAAAAATTAAATTGGAGACAATATCTTGGATGTTACAATCTCATGTTTGCTTCTCACAATGCTGGATCAAAGTCACAAGCTGCAGCTCATGTCCAGGGATACCTGCTGGGGGGATGGAACTTCCATGCACCCATGGGCTGGAATTGCCAGAAAAAAAAAGGATTTTAGGTCTGATTTGCTGGAAGCACTTCCACGGGTTGTGGGATTGCTGTGGATCTGAATAGATCCTGCTTCAGTAGGGCTTAGAGAACCTCTGCCCATGGAGAGGTGTTTGTAGACAATTACCAGCTGCTTTATAACATGGCATGTGGGGAATATGGGGGTGATGGGTCACATCCAGTGCTGGGGAATGGCACTGAAATGGCACAGAACTGGTGTGTGGGCACCCTCCTCATTCCCTCTCCCATTGGAAGCGTCTCCCAGTGCTGGTGTGATTCCCTCCTGCCACGCTGGAATCCCCAGGAATTGCTGTTGGCAGCACCTGGACATCCTCAAAGTGCTTCTGTGTGCCACATAATTCAGAGCCTGGAAATGGGGGTGTTGAGATTTCAGCTTTGCAGACAGAAGAGTCCATTCCAGGGTTATGCTCAGCCCCTGCAGAGTACCAGGAGGTTTGTCCTGCTCCCTGTGAGGTGAAGGCAAAAGGTTTCCCTGGAGAGGCTCCAGCCCCTCCCCGGAGCATTCACTCTGCCCCACTGCGCTGCTGTTACGTTCAGGTGGTTAATTACTCTTGCTCTTTAAAAGAATAAAACCTCATGTACTTAAAATAATCCCAATTATTTCATTGTTCAGCCCGAGCTGAGCCCAACCACCCCCGCTCCTGCAGAACTGCTGGAAAGGCTGCTCCTGACAGGGAAAAACTGATGGGCATCAACTCCATGAGCAGCAGTGAGGGGATTGAGGATTTGGGGGGGCCATGGTGCTGCTCTACCTGCAGCCCCCAGATGCCTCTCCAGGACATCCCAAGGATCATCAAATCCAATTCCAGTTAGTGTATGGCAGGGCCTGTTGCAGCAGGACAAGAAGTGATGGTTTTAAACAAAAAATGCTGATTTAGAGTGGATATAAGGAGGAAATTCTTCCCCGTGAGGTGGAGAGGCTCTGGTACAGATTGCCCAGAGAAGCTGTGGCTTCCCCATCCTTGAAAATCTTCAAGGCCGAGCTGGACAGGGCTTGGAGCAATCTGGAATAGTGGAAGGTGTCCCTGCCCATGGCAGAGGGTGGAACTGGATGATTTTTAAGGTCCCTTCCCACCCAAACCATTCCAGTGCTCCATGATGCTGCTGAAACATGGGCTGGCGATGCAGGGCTGGCTCTGCCCGCTGAGGACACCCTGGAGAAGCAGCTCCTGATGGGATGTTCTGATGGAGGGGTGGCTGGGAGGGGCCTCATCTTACAAAGAGGACCCTCAAAGCAGCTGAGCAGGATTGTGGTGCAGTGCTTCCATCTCCGTGTGTGCCAGAGGCACAGCGGGACCTCGGGCGCGGTGGCTCAGACTCGCTCGTGCCGGGGTATATCGGTGCATTTTGATCCTTTTTCTTGCCAGTGTTATTTTAATCCGCTTTTCTCTCACATCAAACTCCTCTTTCTGCAGAACACACAGAGGCATCGGGTTTGTGCCCTTTGTGATTGGTAGCAAAGGGCTGCGATAGCGCGTTTTTCCTTTAGAACTGGAGGTTTTATCCCTGTGATAACTTTAGCTGCGCCACAGTCATCGTTCGGGCTTCTTGGCTGGCTCAGATGAGTGCAGGGAAAACGCTTCCCACTTTTATTAGAGGAAGAGAGGGCTGAATGTTCTTAGGAAGGTTCCCACTCCTGTCTCCCAGGAGTTACCTGGTGGCTCAGGTGGGTTTGGAAAGCAGCTGAGTTCAACCGAGATCACCTTCTGCCTCCATCTCAGGTGGGTTTTATCAGACTTCAGATCAAGGTGTTGGTTGGCACCACTTCCATGTGGATGATGGCCAAGGAGCAGCCTGCTTTTCCTGGGAGCTGCACAGTCAGAGGGAGCCCTTTCCCTCCAAAGCCTGTGTTTCCCACATAGAAAATAACACGTAGGGAATGGTTTTTTTTTTCAAATGAAGGAAGGATTAAGGCACAGCAAGAGCTGATTTGCCAAAGGGCACCCGGGGAAGTGGTGATGGATCAGAGATGGAAGTGGAATCCTCAGCTCAGTCCTGCCCCACCACCCTTTTCCTTCCCTGCTCCCTGGCTGCCCAGGTCTTATGGGATAACCAGGACTTGGATTTCCATCCTCTTAAAAGAGGCAATTTAAGGAGCTTTCTAGGAGAGCAGAGCTGCAGGTCACCTCCTCGCTGCTGAAGATGTTTTTCTCCCGCTTTCTCCATCCTCGTGCTCCTTCAGAGCCTCTTTGCTCTCCTCCTTTCCCAGTGCTCAGAGCCATTTTCCCAGCTTCAAAAGGTTTCCTAATTACCCTAATGAGGTCAGGAGAGACCAAACGCTTCTGTGACTTAAAGCAGGGGTAGGAAGGGCTTGGGAGGGGGGAAATATCCCGACTGGAGCCTGAAGGAGGTGTCGTGGGAAGGCAGCATCTCCCCCTCCACACGTTCCCCCCACCTTCCCATCTCCAGCAGAAGGAAAAAAAAAGAAAAAAAAAAAGGGAAATGTGGACAGAAGGTCTCAAATGTATCAAACAGCTTTTAAAAAGAAATTCCTTTTGCCTGTCAAAAGAACAAACAGATACACCAAAAACTGTCAGAATTAGTGTTGGAGTAATTGCAGCAGCTCTCCAAGGTTAATGCTCCATTAACGAGCAGCTCTCACGCAGCTAAAAGCCAGGACGAGACAGGTTGTCAAAGGCTTCCAGGAGATTAAAGCGCTGCGTTCCCAGCCAAACTCTCCCGTGGATGTTGTTTGGGAGGGAGGGAAGGGGGGTGTTTGTGGGGTGGAAGCATCACCAGCCCTGGCGTTGGCGGAGAAGCGTGACCCCGAGCCCAGGGATGGTTTCCAGGCCTTGGTGAGGTCGCTGCCCCTGGGGCCTCACTCGGTTTTAAATGCTCCAGGAATTTTTCAGCCCCTTTGGGCTGAGGTTTAAATGTGTCCTGAGGGCAGCCTCGGGTCTGTGGGATCTGTTCTGGTTGCCAAGAAGAGTGGGGCCAGGGTGAGCGGGGCGCTGGGGGCTCTGACACCTCAGGAATTAATCCTGCCTGGGTTTCAACCAGCCAAGGCGATTCCTTGTGATTCCAGCATAATTTGGAATGGGATTGGGGTCTGATTTCATCTTCAGGCCAGTGCAAGCCTCATTTAAACAGAGCTGACCTTGATAATTCTTTTGTAGAAGAAAAGAAAACCATTCCAAACTTCCAGTGAGGAAACATCACCCGGGGGCATGTGATCCAGTGATCCAGCAGTGAGAGACCCAGCAGCAGCTTTGGGATCATCTTCCCAGGGGGATCTGGGTGTTCCTTCCAGCACAGCACTGACTGCTCATGGTGGACGTGGCTCTGAGCTCAGGGTTTAGTAAAGCAGAGCTTTACAGGAGCTTTGTGCCCTGGCAAAGGTAGGATTTGGGGATTGTCCTGTGGAGGGCTGAGGGTTGGACATTATGATCCCTGTGGATCCCTTCCAGCTCAGGATATTCTGTGATCCTGTGATTCTAAGGTGGGTTTTGAGTGGAAAGAGGCAATTACATTCCACAACCTCGGAACTGTGGTGCTGAGGGCCACCCTGAGCCATTTCTATCCCAGATTCTCCATGTGTGAACAAATCCACCCTCAAAAGGTGCCAGTAGCTTCCTGCTGCTCCTGGTGATCCCATGTCCTGTGTCCAGACTGTGGCTGGTCACAACTTCACTGTGGGGTGTTGGAGACCCCTGCCAGGACCAGGACTTTGTTCCATGGGGATGGGGGAGCCCTTCCCACGCCCCAGTGCAGCAGCCTGGGCTGAGAAGGCTGTTGAGGGAATGGAAAAGGAGAGGAAAATAATCTAAGTGATGAGGCTGAGCCTTGTGAAGGGGCTGGTGGAGAGCAGGGGGGTCCCACAGTGCCAGATCCACCTGGGGTGACACTTTGGGATGTGGCTCCAGCAGCAGGGACACAAGGTCCCCTCGGATCCCTGGAAGCAGCTGCACCCCCATAATGTGGGACTGGGATCCACCATGGGATCTACAGGATGGTGGGTCAGGTTTGGGTGGTGAATTGACTCAAGGGGGGTGTGAGAGGCCTTTGGAAGGAGCAGCCACGGGCAGGGGAGATGAACAACGCCATGATGAGGGAATTAAACCTTTCCTGTGTTTCTCTTTCCCCACCCTGATGTAATTTGTAACGATCAGACCTGGGGTGCAGCAGGACCAGACGGGGTGAGTCGTCTCTACAAGAGCAAAACAAGCTCCCGCCCAGCCCCTGCCTCTTCATTAAGTCGATTTGCATTCCTAATCTCCATTTTCCGTTATTATTTTCCCCCTTGTGCGGAGTGAGGGAGATTTGCATAAAGTTCCTTTTTTCTTGTTTTTGTTCACGCTCAAGGTCAGAGACTCGGTGAGACACTGACGAAAACAATCCCCTCCTCACCCTCCTTTAATTCTTTGCAGAAACATGTCCTGGGGATTTTAACATAACAATTGCTGGGCAAGGAAAGGGGGGACCCTGCACGGAGCCCTTGGTGGGGGGAACCTAAATGGAACCCTTGGAGGGAGGAGACCCCAAGAGAGCCTTTTCTCCCTTTCTGTGCTGGAAACGAGCTGCCCAAAGGAGAGATGCAAAGCCATGACAAGGGAAGGGGGAGATAGATCTGGGAGCAGCACCAGTCGTGCCTCACCCTGCTGAAATGGGAGAGCTGGTCCAGTTCTCTCAGAGCACAGCCTGTGCCAAACCCTCTCCAAGCTGGGAGCACCAAGCAGCACACCCAGGTCCTGTGCCCTGGCCAGGGCACCTGCTCGGTTCCTCCAGCTCCATGTGCTCACAGGGGATGGTGCTTCCCTGGGACAGCTCTATCCCATTTCTTGTCTGGAATCCTTGGAGTTGAGGGATGCCCCAATTGGGGATGCTTGGGACACCCTGGGCCCTCGCAGTAGTGGGAGTGGGAGCTCTGGGATTGATTTCTGAGCTTGGGAAGGGATGGTGGCCTCTCAGAGGGAGCCCCAAATCCTCTTGTTCCTGCTTCACAATGTTCCTCATGGTTCCCATAGGGAACAGGGCTGGGTGATGGGGCTCAGGCATCGCTCCCACCTCCAGGTGCTGGGACAAGGACAGCAGCCCCTCCCAAGGAATCCAGTTTCCCTGTGGCTGGTTAAAGGAAGAAGGAAAAACTCTCAGCCAGCTGCTGAGGGGTTCATGTGGAGCAGCCCTTTCCCCTCCATGGAACAGTCAGGTTTCTGATTTCCAGATTTTTTCTGATTTTCCTGGATCTGGTGCTGCATTCAGAGCCTGGGATGGGGCACAGGGGACACCTGAGCTCTGTGTGTGCCCAATGGGTTCTGAACCCCTTAAAAGGGGGAAAATCCCTTTTTAGCCTTGGGGTGTTTGCAGGTTTCTGCTGGATATGGGGAGGAAGGAGTGAGGAATTGGCTCCTTTTCATGTGCTCAAGCTGTGATGGTTTAAACGTGTCTAAATCATGCAAATCCCAGGGTTTGGGCATGTCTGAGGAATCCTGGGGGGCTGCTGAGTGACTGGATGGTGGCAGATGGTGGCTTGGGAGGGTGGTGGCCCGGCTGCTCCCAAGTGACCTGGATGGGAACGGGGAGGGATTGACTTCAGGAGCAGAGGAATGTCAGGGATTGACTTTAGGAGCAGAGCAATGTCAGATAGCCGGGCCTGGGCTGGCAAGAGCAGGGAGATGGGTTTTGTCTGGTGCTGTGAGCACAGAAATATGTCTTATTTCCCAGAACTGGGAGGTGCTTTTTTCCCGAGGATGCTGCAGGGCTCTCAGCTCCCGTGATGTGAGTGTTTTCATGCCCCTTTAATGCTTCACTAAACAGTTTGAGCTGCCGCCTCTTAATGCCCCAGCAAAGCACCGAATGCTCCGGAGCGGAAAGAGCAGCAAGGAAGGAGGGTGATGGAAAAGAGAAGAAAAGAGGCTGTGAGGAGACACAAAATCAGGGAAAAGTCACCTTTTCCCTTTCACATTCCTGGTGCTTGCTGTTGTGAAGGCAGCTGGATGGATGTTGAGGGTCCCCCCAGCTTCTGCTGCTCCTCCTGGGATTTGCTCACCCTCTCCCTGCCCTTCCTGGGCTCTGTCCCACACCAATGGGCGCATGGGGGGATGAAGGTGGTCCCTGGGCCACTAGAGGGGACATTGAAGGGCAGATATTTGGAGCCTGTCAGGATTCTCCTGACCTCTACCTCCCCTGGTGAGCACAGCAGGGCCAACATCCATCAGACTGGTGCCCTGCAGCCCACGCTGGTGATCCCAGCCCGCTGTCCCCGCCGGGTGTGTGCTTCCCAAAGCTTGGGAGAGGCCAAGGACAGGGGGAAAAATTAAAAAAATCGAGTTTTAACCCACCCAGGGGAAGTTTGGCCTCCAGCGGAGGGGAGCCGCCGGCTCTCCTGCTCTTAATTCAAGTCATTGCATTCCCTGCACTCCGTGTCCCCTCCCCGGCACCGCTTGCCCTGCGGTTTGATCCGTGAGTACCAAAGGTACCGCCTCGGGCTGCCACATCGGCATCCTCGGTCGCCATAGGAACGAGAGCTGGGGGTCCCCGGGGCCCAGCTCCGGGGGCTGAGCCTCTGAAGCTGCTCAAGGGCCGGGGGGAGCGGGCTGTGCCAGCCTGGGAGGGAGCGGCAGCGGCCACCGAGCCCCCCGGAGCACAAAGACAGAGGTTATTGGTGTCAAAGAACTCGGCAGCTCCGCAGGCTGAGCCGCGGCTGCAGCTGCTCTTAGCAGAGGGGAGTGAAAACCGGGAGGAGGGAAAGGGGAGAGCTGGGAGCTGGTGGCAATTATTGCCAGGGGGGTGGGAGGAAGAGGAGGAAGGTGATGGAGATGTCAGCGGTGGGGAGGATGAGGCTCAGGGCTCAGTTCAATACTGATCATGCAATCATTGAATGTCCTCGGGGGAAGGGATCCACAGGGATCATCAGGGCCAGGTCATGGGGATGTGTTGTAGGACAGGGGTGGTGGTTTTAAACTAAAATAGGGTGGATTTAGACAAGGTATAAGGAAGAAATCTGTCCCTGTGAGGGTGGGAGGCCCTGGCACAGGTTGCCCAGAGCAACTGTGGCTGCCCCATCCCTGGAAGTGTCCAAGGCCAGATTGGACATTGGGGCTTGGAGCAACCTGGCATAGTGGAAAGTGTCCTGCCCATAGCAGGGGGGTGTGACTGGGTGATCTTTAAGTTCCTTCCACCCCAAACCATCCTGGGATTTCGTGACTCATGGAATCATTTAGCTTGGAAAAGACCCTGAGGATCTGTGCCCCTCTCCACACAGCTCCATCCCTGATGTTTGGGAGTTCAAGCAGGCCTGGGGGTTTGAGCCTTGGCTGTGGCCAAGCTGGGGGCAAAGGCAGCTCCTCCCTGAGGGGACACAGCCCCAGGGCCTGTGGTCCCCACCCCTGGTGAGTGACACGCGGAGCCGCCCGACTCCCTGGAACCACCTCCACTTCCTAATTGCTGACAGTTATTTACTGTAAAGACAGGAGCACACGCACCGCCGCCTCTGACAACTCGTGTCAAAGCCCCGCCAGAAACTATCGCTTTACAGCTTTATTTCTTACCCCTTTTTTTTTTTTTTCCCAAACAGATCTATTCCCTCTCCCCTCCGGGCTGCTCCGTGGGGCTCCCTGCCCGGAGCCATCCCAGGATCCCCCCCCTTTCCCGGTCCATGCCTGGCTGGGCGCTGACAGACGGCTGCAAACGGAGGCTGGCGGAGCCCCCCGCACGCTGCCGTGTTTATTTGCTGTCTCTCAGCCCCTCGATGTTCAAACATAATTGGTTCTGCTCGGCGCAGTAAACACTGATGTGTCGCATCAGCGAGCCGGAAGGGCACCTACACGCAATTAAAATAATTGGGCGCGTACCTGGCTCTGATCTCCCCCTCCCCAACGCTGTTCTCCCTTCGTCTCCTCCTTTGTTCAGTCCTCTCGGCCCATCCCACTCCTCTCTGCCAGTGAGGGGGTGCCCCACGGAGTGGGAGGTGTCCCATGGAGAGGGGCATCCAGCACTGCTGGCCTTGGCCTTGGCACGAGTGCGGGATGAGTTCTCCGATGAGGGAGATGATATTCCAACCCAGACCCATGAAATATAATGAAGGCCCAAGGGACTGTACCAGCTCCTCAGTTAAAAATGATGCTGTTATATTTAGACAAGGTAACTGGAGGCCCCTCCGGACAGCGCCGAGTACAATTTTTTGTTTAATGATTCCATAATCTGATATAATATCGGGCCTGTAAGACATAATGAAGACCTGGGGGAGTTTACATCTTCGCAGCTTTAAAGGGTCCCTGCTCGGGGACACGGCCAGGTGGAGGTTTGAACTTTGATGCAGTCAAACGTGTTTTTCTCTGGGTTTGTTTGACATGATTGAGGGAATCCAGCAGCCACAGGGAGAGGGAGTGGAGCAAGTGCAGCCGTGCTCACACCAGCCCTGCAGCTGGTGCTTGTGCTGAGGGGGGGCACTGGAAGAGTTTGGGGGGGCCCAGCAGGGCTGTGCTGGGGTCTGCATGGAGGTGGTCACAGTGGAGGGGGCTTCAGAAGATCATGGTGGTCTTTGGGAAGTTGTGGTGGTCTTTGGGAGGTTGTGGGGGTCTTTGAGAGGTTGTGGTGGTCTTTAGGGGCCTCCAGAGCAGAGCAGCCAAACCCTGCTGTGGGCAGGGCAGAGTGAGGTTGCTTCCGTCCCAACTCAACCTCTGCTTTTGCCAACCCCTGAGAAGGAGTTTTTGGTGTTTTAAGCTGTTTTGGCCCAGCCTGGGAACTCCTGCTCCTGCAGCAGCTCGTGGTGGGTCCTCCTGGGACAGCAGTGCCAGCAGTGCCAGGCTGGGCACAGCGATGCTCCCTCTGGCTTCTCCCACCTCTCCCAGGGTGAAGCCCAGCTCAGCCCCACTCCCTGCGCCATGATCCATAACTGAGAGTGGCATCAGGGCTGCTGGCACCAAAACTGGGAGAACAGGGCTGGCAGAGCCTGTGCCACGCTTTGCTGAGCAGTTGATCACAGGATGAGGGTCAGGATTAGGGTGAGTGTCCTTTGGAGTGACTTTTCCCCCAAAACACACAGTGACACCAAACATCTCCAGGATCAGCACCACCAGTAAACCTCCCTGCTGTGTCCATCTGGGAGCAGATCATGGATCCTCACCTGGAGGAGCTGCTGGTGGTACCTGAGCCTGAGTCCCGGGCTGGATGCTCCGGGACCGTTCCTGGTGTGCTCTTGTCTGGGTATCCGTGCCTGGAGATAACCTAATCCCATTTAGCCTCGGAGAGAGCCGGCAGATCCCTCCCCTGGGAGCCGGCTCGCGGCGGGGGGTGGTCTGTAATGAATTCCCATCATTCCAGCACAAAGGGAGCTTACAGGAGCGCTCGCCGCAGAAAATATGAGGGTCGCTGCCCTATCATCCCTCCGAGACATCCGTCGTAGTTCAGTGATTCCCGGCTGCTGACAGGCAGCAACCCTGGGAGGCAGAGTCGGGCCTCGCCTTCCCGGCTCTTTCCTGCCTGGAAAATGCCTTTTTTTTCTGCCAAACGAAGGGATTTGACGCCCTGCCTGGGGCTGTGCTCGCCTATCCCCTCCCTGAGCAGGTGTGTGCCCCACCCCACGGTGCCCATTCTCCTTCACCCCCGTTTGTTATTCATCTGTTTTCCAGCAGCTCCTCGGGGATCCCGGTGGGAAAACTCTGCCCCAAGTCCTGTGGGAGCTGAGAGGTGCCTCAGCCCCTGGGTGGAAGCTGGGGGACGATGCTGTGGTGGTCTCCGGGGGATTGTGCTTGCAGACCCAGGGTCAGCTTTGGGGGTGCTTGAGGAGCCGCCGGGGGGTCCCTGTGACAGGGAAGCTCCAGGGAACCATTCCCCTTGCCAGGGCCTGTTCCAGCTCCCTGCTCTCCCTTCTCACCCTTATTTATTTAATTTATTTTTTTCCCCCCCACTCATGCAAAACCACACGGTGGTGGAACCTGCCACCTCCAAGCCGGGTTTTCCTGCGGCTCCGTGCCTCGGCCGGGATGTTTCACCTCGGGAGCTGCCAATCCGTCTCTGTCAAGCTGTCAACCCGGAGCGCGGGCTGGAGCCGCTGCAATTCAAAGTGGATTAACTCCTCGGGCTGCCCTCCCTCCCCCCCCGCCCCTCCCCATTCCACTTGGGTGGGTTTTGGCCGAACAGAAAACGCTTTTCCCCTGCGCTTTCCATATTCAAAAGCTCCCGGAGCGCAGCCGGATGGCAGCGGGGGCTGCGGGGCTTCAGACAGGGGTGCAGGACACGGTGACCGTGGGAGAGGGACACGGTGACCGTGGGAGTGGGACACGGTGGCCGTGGCACCGCGTTGCGTCCCTTTAATGGGACTTTAATGGGGTTCTGGGAATGGTCTGTGCAGGGACCCCAGAGGGGTAAGGGGCTCCAGACCCTCCCCAAAACTCCCGGCTTGTCCCCAGCGGGCTCTGGGGGCTGTGGAGCTGCGATCTGCGGGGTTTTTTTGTTTTCCCGGGTGTTTCCCCCAATCCCAGCAGGGGCCGGGGCTGTGTCGCGTTAGCGGCGACCCCAGTGCACGGTGACAACCCCGGGGGGCTGCGAGGGGCACCGGCACTAGAGGGGGGTATTGCCTAAGCAATGCAGTGCTGCCGCTCCGCCGCCTCGGCTTTTTGGGCCGAAACCTCGGGATTTTGGCCCTCGACGCTTTCCCGGCTGCTTTTCCAGGTGTGCGCTGGTGTGCAGGTGCCGTTCCCGCCCCCTTCTCCAGGGGACTGTGGGTTAATTCATGGTGGGGAATTGTTCTGCGGACTCTGCTGCGAGCGGGCGCTCCGGTGCCACCGTCCCCGATGGGCGAGGGACAAGCGGTCACCAAACGCCACCGAGCGGAGGGGGAGCCGCTCTCTCTCGTGGCTCCGGCGTGGGAAGGATTTATCCGCAGCTGGATTTTGGGGCTGGGCGTTTTAACGAGCATCAGATGAGGCGGCAGAACGCGCCCGGTGCTGCTGGGGGAAAGTGCGAACGGCCCCGGGCGAGGCGTGCCCGGGCTGCGGGAGGGGTTTGGGTGTTCCCGGGCTCTGGGTTCCCACCCTGAGCCGCAGGCTGGGGCTCTCTCCCGCCCCGCTGGAGGGGAGACACTGCCCGAGATCCCGGGGGCCACACAGGAGCTCCGGGTGCCCCCACATTTGGGGTAGGATTGTGGGGTTTTGCGGTTTTGCGTATCTGTGGCAGCTTACTTGGTATTCTGAATAAACTCAGGAACGTGGGAGGCTCCAGGGAGGAAAACCTGGGAGGCAGAGCTGTGCCACAGTCTGGCCACACGGATGGGTGTCCCCAGCGCTGTGAGCCAGGGATTGGCCCCTCCCTGACCTTTGTGGGGTCGGTGCCTTTGGGTGGGATCAGAGTCCATGGATGGGAGCTGGTGCCTGCAGATGCCACACAATGCCAAGGATCGCTTGGCTGGGGGCATCAGCACCACCCTCTTGTGTCCATGCCGGGCATCTGGATCCTGCTGCCAGCTGAGATTTCCCATCACACTGATCCCTTCCAGTTCAGGAAGCTCCAAGGGACCCTTTTTTTTCCTGTTGCAGCTCCATTCCCAGCAGCCTGGCTCTGCTCTGCACTGGTGCTTCCCAGCCTTTTCCCTGTGACTCCTCACCTTTTTAATGGGAAGGGTTTTTCTATCAGGAACAAATATTTTCCATAATTTCCTGGCCGATCCAATTAATGCAGAGGAAGGCGGGTGTGAATTATCCCTCCCTGCATCCAGCCTTGCCCCCTGCATGGAGCTGGGGGCTGGAAATTGCAGGATTTGCAGTAATTAAGGCAAATAGTTGGTTTTGTTTGGTTAGAAAAACAACCTGGTGCTGCTTGGAGAAGCCATAAAAATCCTGGAAAAGGTTTTCCTTCCCGTTACCAGGAGTGGGGAAGGAGAAGTCGTTCCATGCAAAGCAGGGCTGGGGCTGGGCCCTCCCTCAGGTTGGGACTGATCCTGGCTGGGAGGGAACCCACTGGAGTGAGTGTGGGGCTGCTCCTGCCTGATCCCAATGGATCAGCTCATTTTCCAGGGAATTTCATCTGGGATCCCCCACAGCTACAGTAGAACTGAGCTGGGATGCACTGGGTTGAACTGGGATGCACTGGGTTGGGCTGGGATGCGCTGGGCTGAGCTGGGATGCACTGGGTTGAACTCAGCTAAACTGGGATGCACTGGGCCGAGCTGGGATGCACTGGGCCAAGCTGGGATGCACTGGGTTGAACTGGGATGCGCTGGGCTTAGCTGGGATGCACTGGACTGAGCTGGGATGTGCTGGATTGAACTGGGATGCACTGGGTTGAACTGGACTGATCTGGGATGCACTGGGTTGAACTCAACTAAACTGGGATGCACTGGGCCGAGCTGGGATGTGCTGGGTTCAACTTGGATGCCCTGGGCTGAGCTGGGATGAACTGGGAATCCCTGTGCCCATTGGTGACCCAGCACCACAAGGCATGGCTGACCCCTTGGCCAGCACGGTGCCCTTTGGATCATCCCTGTTCCCAATCCACAGACAACGATAGGATTGCTCTGTGGGGTGCCAGCTATGGATTTTACCACATCCCTGGAGCTGGCCCTGAATGTGGCTCTGCCAGGGCTCACACCACTGTCCCTGAACTGGGAGGAACTGTGGCCTGGCCTCCTGGAGAGCCCGGAAAGGCTTTTAGTGGCTTGGCTGGAGAGATGGAAACAAATGAAGTTGACAGACAAGTGTCGGGGTTTATGGCAGCGTCCGCTGACAGGAGGGAGATTGGCTGTCGGGGGCTTGATGGAGACGGATCCTGATGGGAGCAGGATGAGGAGATGGATAACCTTGATGGAGCCGCGGCGCGGGAGGACGCTCCGGCAGCATTATTCCGAAATAATTCGGTTTTTATTTGTTTTGGTTTGGGGTGGGAGGAGGGATGCTGAGCCCCACAGTCCGTGGAGTTTTTCCTAAACAGATTTGCTAAATAAATAATGAGGAGGATCCATATTTTATTTATATCCCACCTCTCCGTGTGGCGCTGGAGGTGTTTTACACTGGGCCGCTCCCTCCCTTTTAGCACGGACAAACTCCTAAGAGCTCGTGAGATGGAGATGGATTTACAGGGATATTTGGATGCTGAGCAGAAGGACAGGCAGCGGGATGTGCTGGAACTGCTCCTCCTGATGGACTTAATGGGCACCTTGGTGCTTTGTGAATCCAACTGGAAGTGTCTTTGCATCTGGAGGCACCTGAGGAATTCTGCTGGGAGCCAGCTCTGGCTCCGAGGGGCTCAGGGGGGACCTATACACCTGGGAGGACACTCCAGGACACCCAGGGGGACATTCCATGGTCCCTGGGGAGGAGGGTCTGGAGTCCCTCTGTGTTCACTCATCCTTCTGAAACAGTTTTTGGAATTTGGGGTGACCTAGGGGACTCTGGGAGCAGAGCAGGTCCTGTCCAGCTCCCCTGGACAGCTCAAGAGGAGTGTCCTTGCTCAGGGATGTGACCCCAGGGCCATGGGGTGGTGGCACACCTGTGGCCAAAAATTCCACTGGATTTTCCGTGTACTCCCCAAAGTCCTCCCCAGAGCTGGACACGGCCCCACAGCAGCTTCAGGGCACTGTGTTACTCCCATCACTGTTTTCCAACATTTTGACAAAGCAGAGTGATCCCTTAACACGAATTATTGTTTAATTTATCCTTATATCAGAGGTGAAAAATGTCCCTGCAGAGGGTGGGACCTTCTGTCTGTCTGTCTTTCCTTGGCACCTGTGGGTTGCAGGACTTGTCCCTGTCCCCATCCCCATCCCTGTCCCCTCCACTGCGAGCCCCTCACTGCCCTTCCCAACATTTCCTGCCCATCACCCCCTGGGCACCCCAAACCCCCCCTCAACCCATCCCTTCCTCAAGGTAACGGACCCCCAAACCTCCCTCCTGCTCCCAGAGCCCCCCACCCACCTATATGAGCCCCCTTCCAAAATCCCAATCCCCTGCCAGAGAACCTCTCCCCTTTCCAAAGCCCCCCTGCTCTGCCAGTGCGACCCATCCCCTCCCAAAGACCCCCCCGCTGCCGCTGTGACTCCCCCCTTTCCAAATCCCTCCCAGCCCACCTGGTGCGACCCCCGCCCGTTCCAAAGACCCCTCCACGGTCTCTGTGACCCCCTCCCCATGCAGATCCCCCTCCCCCGGGGTACGGGTCCGTTCCCCCCGCCGGTGTGACCCCCCCCCCCCAATCTTCGA
>JAWMQZ010000119.1:1949955-1968720 GCA_035584835.1 Tangara arthus | reverse complement strand
CCAGGGCCCCGCCGCCCCCTGAAGCGGCCGGAGCCGCGCCCGCCGCCCGCCGGGACGATGGTGCGCTGCGGGGCGGCCGCGCTGCTCGCCGCGCTGCTCGGCGTCTGCGTCTGGACCGACGAGACCGGGAAAGTTATCTCGGACCGGTTCGCCGTCTACTGGAACCGGAGCAATCCCAGGTGAGGCGGTGGGCGGCGGGGGCGGCCTCGGCGCCCGAGTTCCAGTCGGTGTTTCCCCCCGTACACACGCCCGCTGAGCGCCCGCTGCCGCCCGGTGACAGCGGCCGCCGCCGCCCGTGGCCGGTCGGGTCCCCCTCGGGCCCCCGGTGGGGTCCGGTGAACGGGCTGGGCGGCCCCGGGGAGGGGGGTGGTCCCCGGGGCTCCCTCCCCCGAAAGTTCCCGCGGGGCCCCGGGCGGAGCGTCCCCGGGGGCTGCGGCAGCGCCGGGAGCATCGCCGGGCGCGGGGCGCGTTCCCGGGGGCGGCGGGGGCTGCGGCTCGGCCCCCCCCCCGGCCCCTCTGCGCCCAACTTCGGGGAAGTTCAAGTTCCTCCCCTCGCCACCCCGTCTCCCCCCCGGTCCCTCTCCGAGGATGAAGGTTCTGCGAAAAAAACCCCGAAATCCACCCAAAGCGGCGGGTGCGGCTGCGGGGGAGTCGGGAAGAACGATCTGGGGGGGAAATGGCACAACGGGCCCGAGGGGGGCACGGGGCGTGCGGGGCTGGGGATGGCCGGCCCTGCTGCTCCCGGGTCATTCCCATCCTGGAAGCGCAATCCCCACAGTTGGCTTCGTTTCCTGACTCCAGTTGGAATTTCGATTTTTCTGTGTGTTTTTTTTTTCCCCACCAAGTGTTTTTTTCTTTGGGGGCAAGAGTTTTGTTTCTGTCGTATTTCTTTGTTCGTGATTTTGAGGAACCCAAAACTGCTGGTGAGTTGGAAGCGGGAGGAATTCTGCTCTGGGAATGCTCAGGTGGTTGGGACCCTCGGGACCCCTCAACCCTCCCTGTTGGGGACACTCTTTGGGGTCTGAACGGGCCCGTTTGTGGGGATTCCTGTAAAAACAAACACCAGCCACCAAATCCCCATTTCCCCCAAAATTCCTCAAAGTTCTCCCAAGCCTGACAGTGTCTGTGAGTGGTGAGGGAACAACTTGGTGGGTGCAGCCCCTGTGGCCCCCAGTTTTGGGCTGTGCTGTTTTCTGGGTCAAGCAGGGGGTTCTTTGTCACTCTCAATCCCTGTGTGACAAGTGGCCTTGCGGGTCACGGCGTGGCCTGGTCCTCATCCCCAGGGCTGCCAGGGATGTGGGGCAGCTCCTCCAGCTCCGGGTGCCTCATCCCCTGCTGCCACCCATGAGGGGACCCTCGGTGCCACCTTCTCTCCCTCGATGACACCAGTGCAGCTGGGTAAAGTTCCTGGCGGCGTTTCGGCGCTGGGACGTGCGCAGGGCTGAGAACCCTCAGCAGCACCTGGTGTCCACCCAACCTCCACACGTCCCTTTGGGGGGACCCACCCGTGCCCCTCTGTCCTCCCTGAAACTGGGGCCAGCCCGTCCCTTTGTGCCTTGGCGGTGGTTCCTTGGCGGTGGTGCCTGCGTCGTGGGCCGCCTGCGGTGCATATGGATTTTATTATCTCCCTCACATTTTTGTGGGGGATTGTAAGAGCCAGGGAATTATTTTTTTTTTCCCTGAATTTTTTTTTTTCTTTGCCCATTGCGAAGTTTTTTGATTTGAGCTCCTGGTACTCCCCCCACCAAGCTCCCATACTTTGTGGTTTTGTTCTCCCAAATGCCAAACATGTGTGAGGTGTCCCCCCCCGGTCCAACTCTGGCATCCTGGAGATGAGGTTGGTTGGGGCGGTGGCTGGGATTTGGCACCCAAAGGTTCCAGTGGCTGGGATTTGGCGCCCAAAGGTTCTGACGTTTGGGATTTGGCGCTCAGGGGTTCCTGGGGATGGGATTTGGCACCCAGGGGTTCTGATGGTGGTGCCAACAGCCCAAAGTAGCCCCTTGGCCACTGGTGAGGGGCGTCCCGGGACCCAGCACCGGTGATGGCGTCGCCTCCATCCCCTTCGCCCCTCGTAGAAACCGCCGACAATTTCTCCTGGAAAAATCCACGGTGGATCATTATCCCATATATATATATTTATACATTTCTAAATCTGCTGTTGGCAGGGAAAATATTTTCGAGGAGTGGGGGGAAAATAAAAAATGGAGTGGAGGGAAGCGCGAGGGGTTGGGAGGGAAGAGCAGACAATGGCTGGTGGGTTCAGCAGGCACGTCCGCAGCGCCTGGCTCCGGGATGTGACCCAAATTTCCCCAATGTGGGAGCGCCCCGTGTCGCCAGCGCTCCCCGCCTGCGCCTTCGGCTCTCGGAATTCGAGGCAATTTATTAGGGGCTGCAAAGATTGAAATTGCCATTGAGTTTCCTGCTTATTCCCTTTTTGAACCCAGCGGTGGGTTTATTTTTTTTCTCTGGAGTTACTACAAGAGCGCCTTATTCTTAAAAATGAAGGAAAAATGTATTTCTGTGTTTTCTGGTCCCTTGTTTTCATTCTTTTCTCCCCCCACCAACATCTCGTTTAGTAAGGGGGAAATAAAAAGGGGTTTTAAGAAAAAAAGGGGGAAAAGACCCAAGGTTAAAATGTCCTGTTTGAACCCACAGACCTTCTCTGCCGCTAAATATTTTTCTTCAGGTTTATACAGCAATCTATATTTTATAAAAGACAGGAATAAATCTCATGGTCGATATGATTTGCCCAGATTAGAATAATTCTATATTTCATAATTGGGGCTAAATTAAAAATAAGTGGTACCTCGGGATGCTGCAATTTCCCTGTTCTGGGGAGAGATTTAACCACTCGCTGTGGATTTACAAGGTTTATTTTTATTTTTAAATGGTTTTGTGAGGATGCGCTAGGAAAACGTTTGGCTGGTTGGAACTCCTGGGTTATTCAGGAAAAAAATGAAGGATGATGAAGGTAGAATTATATAATAATGGGCAGTTTTGTTACCATGTGGAAGTGTGGGTTTTTGCTCCGTGGCATGTACAGGCGCTGCCGATGGTCGCTCTCCGGGTGTGGATCTGTTGGCCATGGCTGGGCCGGTCATGGGTGGATCCATTGGTCGTGTCCAGAGTGATGTGCCCATGGATGGGACCTTGGGGCTCCTCCCTGGTCTGGCACTGCGGGCAGGGGTCTGGCACAACACCCAGGGCTCTTCCCGCCGTCCCTCCGTGTTTTTGGCGGTGCAGGAGCCGCTCACCCGTAGCATTCCAGGGTGGATTTTCCATGGGAGCCAACCAGGTCGATTTGTGTGTGCTGGAGTGTCCAGCATCACCAGCAGGTTGGGGTGTCCAGTTTTGGCCCCCATTTTCCCCCCCACCACAGTGGGTTTAGGGTGGATGTCTCGGCACGCGGCGCCGTGCAACAAAAAATCAGGGATATGGGAAAACCTGCATGCTATGGGGGAAAGGGTCTGTGGGATGGAGTGAGCTGTCCTCAGAAGGTCCCCAGGCCTGTGATCCTCACCCATGGTCTCGTGGCCGTGCTGGTAACCCCTGGGAAGCCAAGGATGGATGAAGGGTTTGGGATTTGTTGCCGTCCCCCGCTCTGCCGACAGCCGGGTGACGGGCAGGGAATCGTCATTCCTGAATGCTGGTCGGTGTTCCTGCAGCAATCCTGTGGTCACTGCCGTGTGCCTGGATCCACGGCAGGAATGTGCGCAGTGACAGGGGTTCTCCTCCCTCTGTGCATGGCACAGATCCCCAGCACCGGGCGGGATCGTGCCCGTGGCCTGGTTTAACGCCGAGGTCACGGCGCTGCCTCCGAGCGGCTCTTTTGCTGATTTCTGTATTATTTTTCGGTGTGGTTTGTGAGCACAGCTGGGATTTCTGTTCTGCTCCTCTGCACTCCCCAATCCTGGGATCGAGAACCGGAGAAATGGTTTCTGGCAGGGGGATTTACGGAGCCAGGTGATGCTCAGGGCCGGCGGTGGTGGCAGAGCAGGACTTTTGTGGGGAAAGGTGCCTCTGCCACAGGGGTGGTGGGGTTGAGGTGAGTGGGGCACATCTTGGAGGGGATTTAGATCATGTTCTCAATCCCGTTGGATTTTGCGCCTCTTTTTCCTGCATTCCCATCTCCTGGAGCTGCAGCCCTGGCGCCTGCCAGTCGCTGGTGCTTTGTCCAAGAGGCTGGAGCGAGGTGGCCGTGGCCAGGAAAACCGTGACTGTGACCCACTGGCCACCCAAACCAGGGCCAACTTGCCCACCTGTGTGTCACAAGGGGCTGTGGGCATGCTGGTGGCTGCATGTCCCACTTCTCCATCAAGGGAGTGAAGACGATGCCACATCTGTTTTTTCCAGGGGAATTTGGTGCTGCAGAGGGGTGGCCGAGTGAGAGGGCTCAGCTTGGGTGATCCCACCCATGTCTCCATGTTGGACTGGGGGCTGGATCCCAAAACCTCTGTGTCCTGGCTTTGGCTGGGACTTTTGGGGTCCCCAGTTCTCTGTGGCTCCCCTCCCTGCTCCCATGGACATCATACTGGGACCCACATCAGCCCCTGAAAGAAACATACCCTGTTTCCTACTTGGCATGATTTTAATGTGAATTTTGCCCTGTTTCCCCCTTGGTGTGATTTTAATGTGAATTTTGCCCTGTTCCCCCCTTGGAGTGATTTTATTGTGAATTTTGCCCTATTTCCCCCTTGAAGTGATTTTAATGTGAATTTTGCCCTGTTTCCTTCTTGGGGTGATTTTAATGTGAATTTTGCCCTTTTTCCCCCTTGGAGTAATTTTATTGTTATTTTTGCCCTGTTTCCCCCTTGGTGTGATTTTAATGTGAATTTTGCCCTGTTTCCCCCTTGACATGATTTTAATGTGAATTTTAACCCTGTCACTCAGCTTGTTCCTGTCTCACCATCATCCCCAGTCCCCTCTCGGGGTGGCAGAGCAGTACTGGATGTTTGGGTGTGCCAGCTCTCAGCCTCGTCCTGTGCAATTCCTTCTCTTTTAGTTTTCCTCCTTCTGTTCTCCCTTTGTGCCGAGATCACTCCCAGCCCTTCCCACCCCTCTTTTCCAGCCCGTTAAGCCGTGTTAGCAATTCCTCACCAGCCCAGGGCTGCGGCGAGTGGTTAATGGAGAGCAGACACCAGCGGGCCGGCGTCGCTGACAGGATTCTCTCTCCGTGCCCGTCGCCGTCTCCGCCTGTCCCTTTCCAGGGACCGCAATTACATTCCCTGCTGGTTGCACATTTGGTATCCAAATGCCGGCCATGCGCCGCATCCTAATGTGAGGATGGGCTAGGGGTGTGCG
Source organism: Tangara arthus (assembly GCA_035584835.1). Lineage (NCBI taxonomy): Eukaryota > Metazoa > Chordata > Aves > Passeriformes > Thraupidae > Tangara > Tangara arthus. The sequence goes on along the minus strand of JAWMQZ010000119.1, from coordinate 1,963,419 downwards.
GAGCTGCTGGAGGGTCAGAATCCCCCCAGAATCCCCCCAGAATCCCCCCTGGATCCTGGGGTGTCCTGGTCAGGAGGGACACGCAGAGGGTGGGCAGTGGGAACAGTCCAGGGGGTGAGAAATGCCCTGGGGTACCATGGAAAGCTTTGAAAGTGCTACTGTATAAAGAAAGGTGCATGTATTTATATATATATATTGATTTTTATATATTTACATACAAATATATTTATATCTATTATATAAATTATCGATTTATTTATATATGTGGGTGTTTATTCACCCCACCTCCCTCCCACATAAATACACTTTACACACAAATAATCCAAATGCCAAAAATTCCCCTGTCTGGCAATGCTGTGCCACCCCTATGTGACATTCCCCTGGAATTCCTACCTGGGGGCTCCAGGATGTACCTGGCTGTGGGTTTACCTGGCTCCAGGGCTGTCTGGCTGTGTCCATCTCAGTGCCACATCAGGAGCTGGCTGGAGCCATACCTGCCTGTGCCTGACAAGGTTCAGCTGCTGGGTTGGCTGGAAAATTGCAGCAATTGTTCCTTAAATAGCTCCTCGTTCCTGATGGTGACAATTTCGGTTCTTTTGTGTTAGATATTAATCGTGATTTCTGAGGCTCCGTTTTGATCCAAGCTGGTTTTCCCCACTTGGGGCAGAGATCCTGCCCCGCTTCCTTGGATTTAATGGGATTTATGGAAGGCCAGCAGCTCGGAGCACTGTTACCTGCAGCCCCTAAGAAGTGTTTCAATTCCTTTTCCCCCTCTGCCATGACCCAATGCTCATCCTGATGGTTCCTTCCCTCTGCTTGGAGATCCATCCCAAAAACAGGACCAGGCCCTGTTTGGCCTCTGCAAATGCGGGGGGAAACACCGTGCTCCAAGAATCCAGGCTGGATTATGGCTGGGAATCAAGATTTTGGAGCTCTTTCCCAATCCGAGTGATTCCATGATTCTCCAGAGCTGCAGAAGCGTTGGGGTTAGCCGCTGGCCACTTTGGCCTTTGCCAGATGAATTCCAGAGGCGTCTTTGAAGCCCTCCCCAAAGCCAGGGCTGTGTTTAGGGCTATCTGTGGTTCCAAACTCTTTGCCACCAGCCCAGCCCTTCTGGATTTGGGGACCCCATGGCTGTTCCCACTGGCTGGCCGAGGAAATGGGGCGTGGGATGCGCCGGGGCTGGTTTGATCCCGGCAGGAAAAGCGGGAAGGGACAAAGCTGAGAGCAGGGCAGCACTGGCCGTGTCCCTGCTCCGTCCTGGCTTGTTCCCGGGTGGTCACAGTGTTGTTATTTATTTATTTCTCCTCCCTCTTTCCCCCCTTGGCTTGTTGCTGCCGCTGTGCCTGGGCTGCTAAAGAGCTTCCCATTGTTCCGCAGCTAATTACCTCCTAATGAGGCTCCCGGCTCAAAAGAGCGGAGCGGGGGCTGTGGGGGGATGTTGTGAGTGGGCTGTGCTGGGAGGGGGTGAGGGCAGGACTGGGGTCACCACCGGGGTCACCCGATGGATTCAACTGTGCTGCCCGACGGTGTCAATTGGGGCTGGTGGTGGGGAGATCCACGGCCACCGAGCTGCCAGCCTGAGGCTTCGTCCTAAAGGGCGGCTGGGAAGTGGTTTTGCTAAAATTTTCTTGTTGAGCCCCAAACCGGTAGAGAAATCAAGGCTTTGTGGATTTTGGCGAGGCGGGGTGGTGCTGGTGCTCGGAGCCTGGGAGCATTCCTGGCATTTCCCTTGGTGTGACACCAGCCCTGTCTGGGACAGGTGTCACCTTTAGGGCACATCCTTCATTTTGAGCCAGGATGATGGGATAGGGATTCGGAAACAGGGATTTAGACTATTTTTTTTTTTTAATTCCTCCCCTTTTAAATTTTTCCCTCTTCCCCTGTTTGTTTCCCAAGGCCCAGCGGAGCAGTGAGTGATGCTGCTGCTGGGAGAGGAACGACCACAGGGCTGAACCACGTTCTGGTGGGGCTGTGCTATGGTGGGATCCCATGGGATATACATGTGCCATGGTGGGATCCTTTGGGATGCACCTGTGCTGGGCTGGGATCCCGTGGGGTAAACTTATGACACGGTGGGATCCTGTGGGATCCATCCCTACGCTCCCTCAGCACATCACCTCTTCCTGACCTCCTAGTTTCCCTCTTTCCTTGATGTTTCCAGCTTCTCCAGCCTTGTTTTGTGGGATTTTCCCCGTTTTCCTTGCAGCTGTGAACCTCCAAGCACACACGTGTGTCTGTGCAAACGCTGGAGCTGCCCCTGCCAGGTCGATCCCACTAAACATCATCCCAGTGCTGGACCTGGAGCCACTGCTCCCTGTGGATGCCAGAACCAGTATTCCCACCACTGATATTCCCAATGCTGGTATTCCCACCACTGATATTTCCACCACTGATATTTCCACCACTGATATTCCCACCACCAGTATTCCCACCCCTGCTACTCCCACTGCGCTGCCGAAGCGTTCCCCGGATCCGCAGAGTTTTACACCATCCCTCAATACCTTTTTTTTTTGTTTGATTCCAGGAATGGACTTTTTGTTTCAGCTCCTTCTCCACCAGCCCCGAAGTCCCCCCGGAATCCAACTCTGGATTTCGGATCTTTTGTGCCAAACCCAAACCTCTCTCGGCTTCAATTCCCAGCGCCGCTGACTTTGGGGAAAAAAGGGGAATAAATGGTTATGGGGGTTTTTAATGACTGGGAATGGGGAATCCCCATTCCATCCCCAGCTTCCTCCTCCTGCCACATCCCGATTGCCTCCTTCATCTATTTCCTTGGCTTTCGGCCGAATTTCCCTGGAAATATTTTGCTGTTTCCCCCAGTGCAACCAAGTTTTGTCGGATTTTTCTTTTTCTATCTGCAGAAGAGGAGGAATTATCCGTCTCGGTTTATTTTTCCTTGAACATTACACGGGAGCAAAACTCACCCATGTGCTGGGAAAGAGATAAAGTGTTTAGACAGCAAATACAAATATTCCAGAGCACTCAGCCCGGCTACAGCAATTCCTGCCAGGATTCCGAATTCCGTGCCATGTCTTCCAGGGGGGTTTTATTTAGACTGTCTTTTTTTTTTTTTTATTATTTATCAAAAACCCTATTTATATTTGCAGTAAAATAAAATCAGCCTGACCCTGTAGAGAACTCGAAAAATCCCAATTCTTTCCTTTTCCAATCCTGTTTCCACTGAGGAAAGAAAGCCCCTGGACCTCGTGCCCTGCACAAAATTCAACCGCGACGGGATTATTTCAGCGGCTGAGCTTCTCCGCAGGCGCTGGGACGGTGCCGGCTCCGTGTGTCCCCCCTCAAAAATCAGGATGCAGGGAAGCTCCTGCAGAGGTGGGGATGGAGCTGGGACCCCCAGAATTCCCATGGAGTTTTGGGGGCACAGGCTCCCTTGTGCCGCAGGTTCTGACAGCGCATGGAACACTCAAAAAGGGGTGTATTATTTTGATTTTATTTTAATATTCAGTGATGGATGGACTTCCGCTGCTCCTCAGGAACATCCCAGTCTCCTCTCAATGTCCCAGCCCCACTGGGGACCCCGTGGGTGTCATTGTCACCCGGGTGCCGGGCTCGGGTGCCGTCAGGAGCTGAGGAAGCTCTTTCCCAGCCAGCTCGATAATCCCAATTATTATCTGGATTCTCGATCAGGGTTGCTTATTAAACTTGGCACCGCTGGCTTTGCCGTTCCGGCCGCCTGCCTCAGCAGAGGGATTTATCTCCTGCCGACGCGGGGAGGAAATTGAGTGGAAAAACGCGGGGCAGAGCCCCCCGGGACGGCGGGGAGGGCCGGGGGTACCTGGCTTCCGAAGGGTCGGGAGATGCTGGCACAGCCCCAGCGCTGCCGGGTTGGGTTGGCGGAGCCGCCTGGGCCGTGTCCGTGTGTCCGTTTCCATCCCTCCATCCCCACCCTGTGCTGGGATGGGCGTTCTTATTCCAAGGTTATTTTGGAATGGTTGGTGCTTTTGTACAATACAACAGCGGTTATTTTCCCTTTTCCCTGAAATCTAAAGGACCTTTTGTCAGCCGTTCTCCCCCTTCACCTCAGGAATATCAGCTTTTTCCAAATCCAGGTCTTTCCGTTGGAATTCCACAAACCTTCCTGATTTGCTCACCGACACCTTCTTCTTACATTGTGCCCACAAATTGTGTTTTATTTTTACCCAACACTGCACTGGAGCTGCCTGAGCCAGGGCTGATCTGCCGACCCTTCCAAAGAGGCTTTTTCGAAATTTCACCCAATTCTCAGCACTGACCGAGCAGGGCATCCAGGAGAGTGGGGTGGGAGGTAGTAGAGCTACTACTGGGAAAAGATTCTCTTTCACAGGAGCACTTCCCTCCCTTCTGGTGTTTGGATGTTTCAATTTTCCCATTCCGCTTTTTCCTGCCATTCCACCATTTTTCTGCATTTTAAAAAACCTGTACAAATCCTGTCACTGGAATTCCCTCTCTTTGTGTGTCCGGCCGCTCTCTCACCCCTAGATGAGCTCCTGGGATCCCCATTTTAGGGTGAGGACTCTCCCCCGTCCCCTCCCTATGCTGCTGCTGGGGGATTTGGGTGAGGGCTGGATCGACTGCAAAATCCTTTATTTGGGAAATTACTGTTTTCCTGAACCTTGCAAAGTTCTTCCCTCGGGAGCAGCCTCATGCTCCAGGGCTTGGTGTCGATCTTGGGAATGCTCCAGGCTCTCTCCTTGACTTTTTCAAGATCTTTCCTGCTGGGTGGTTGGGAGAATCTGCTGCTCTGGCTGAGGGGCTCGGGATGGAGCCGTGGCCCTGCTGGGCTGTGCTGTGACTGTCCCAGTGACCGTCCCATTGTTGGAGATCTGCCGTCGACTACGGCACTGGCACACGGGAATTCTGGCGCCTGTCCCGGCTGTAAATGCTGGTCAAAATGGTGCTCCTGTGTAGTTTCCAGCAGAGAATCTGAGCCTGTCTGGAATAGAAATGGCTTCTGGCTCCGAGCTCCATCCGCATCTCCGTTGGATCACCACAGGGTCGCGGGGATTGGTTTGGCCGGAGCCGCGCGGGTGCCGAGTCCTGTGGAACACCAGGATCGTGTGCCCCGTCATGGCCCTGGCATTGCTCCTGACCCTTTGGGGTGGGATTTAAGGCTAAATTGGCAGAGTTGGAAGCAGGTTTGGGAACAGGGATTGCTTTTGCAGGGTGTGTGCTCTGGAGGCAGCATCCAGCCCAACCAGTGCCGGCTTTCCTAACGCTCATTGCCACCAGTGACCTTCAGCTCGGACCAGCTCCCGGCTTTCCCTGCCCGCTCTTCCTGGCATTTCCAGCTTTCCCCTCTCTGTGATGGTTCCTGGGGTCAGTGCACCTCAGTTCCAGCCACCCAACCGCTGCCTCTCCCGGCTCATCCTCCTGCCATGTGCAGTTTTCCATTGTTCCTTGGCTGTTCCGGACACTGGGATGCGGAACGCTGGCAGTGGGGGAATGTCCAGGGCCCAGTGTCACAGCCAGGATCTGGACTCCAGCAGAATCTGGACTCCATTTCAAAGCTGAGTAATGATAATCATAAATCATAATCTTGTCTTTTATGATAGAAGGCTTTGGATCGGGAGCAGGGACTCTCGTCCTGCAAGCTGGGGGCGATCCTGGATCCGGCTTCCAGCTCATTATTCGGAGACAAATGGCTTCTCCCTCCCCCAGCCTCAGTTTCTCCGTGGGTAAGGTGAGGATTGCTGCCAGGGGCTAAATTAGGGAATTAATGTTGGTGGAGTGATTGAGAGATGGAGAAGGACGTGGCTCTCGCAGCACCATGTCCTGCTGCACAGTGTGTCCACCCGCTCCTGGGCTGGATGTGGGAATTTCAGACGGGAGCAGAAATTGGGATTTCGGCAGTGAAGTCCCTTGTTCGTGTCCAGAGAGCCCAGGGCTCCATGAGGAGGGACTGGGGCCCCCCAACTCTTTCCACACTGGTGTGGGATCTGTGTGGGGACACGATGGCTCACATCTGTGGTTGATTTCGGGGTGCATCCCACATCCAGGTGGTTTGGCAACGCCAAAGCCCAATTCATTCTGGCCTCTTCCCAGCGTATCCCTCGCTGCCCCAAAATCCCGGTGTCGCTGAGACCCCATTCCCATGGGAGGGGAATCCAGCTGGATGGATTTTTGTGACTTTTTTATATTTTTCCTTAAACGTTGTGATTTTTATTCCGCCTTATAAATAATTTCCTTGCTCCAGTTGGAGGGAGGATTTATGGGTGCAGGTGGGAGGAACGCCGCTCTCGACATCGACCTGCTGGAATGGTTTTGTGGTGATGGTCACAGCAACAATTCTGGCCAGGGGACAGGACTCCAGCTGGGAATCCTGCCTGGGGATGTGATGGGAGCAGGGATGGACCCATCTGAGGTGGCCTGAGGTTGGCACATCTCTGGTGCCACTCGGGGTTTTCTCCGTGCTGGAAAGTGTCACCAGCAGGTTGGAGCCCACACCATTGTCTGCTGGGGAACAACTGAAAAAGGGGTTCCAAAGCCTTTTCTAAATCCCTCAAAGGTTTGTTTAAAGCGAGGGCTTGCTTTCCTACTGTGTCACGCTGGGACCATGGGAATGTCACTGGGGATGCAGGAATATTGATAGGAGGCTGCTGATGATGGTGACCCCGGGGTGAGTGGGCTGGGGGGTCTCGGGTTGCATGATGAGGAGGGGGATGCTCAGCCCTGGGGAGACCCAGCCAGGGCTCTCCCTGCTCCCTGGGGGCCAGGCCAGCTCCGGGGGGGATTTTCCCTGCGCCAGCGCTGCCCGCAGCAGCACAAACGAACCAAGTAATTGGCAACATGGAAATATTTTGTGCTCATTAAGCAGTGGGAAGCGGTGGGTGAGGAGGCGGCGGGTGAGGAGTCTGGGTTCTCTGGCGGGGTTCTCCAGCGGTGTCCTCCGGAGCTCTGTTCTCCAGTGGCACTCCTGGTGACCCAGGGCAAGGAGCACAAAGTGGGAGCACCCTGGGATGGGGGGCTGGCAGTGGGAAGGAGGTGAAGGAACCAGATCCTGACACTGCCCAGCCGGGAGCTCCATGTACTGGGGACAACGACAAACCAGGGGAACAGGGCGATCCGGGCTGCTCTGCAGGGACATTTGGGAGAACTCCCCATTTCTCCCAATTCCCATCAATCCCACGGATTAAAACTTGAAACATCAGATCTCAGTGGCTGCGTTGGAGCTCCTTAACCCCAGCACTGCAGATTCTCAGGAGCAACACCAAGGGGAGCCCTGGGGGGCTCCACATTCCCTCCGCTCCCAGCAGTGGAAACGAGGGGCAAACCCTGAAGATCCTGCTCTTATTCAGGGGGTCCTGGAGGGGTCCCCCCACCATCCTCAGCCCTGAGCACGTGCTGGTGGTGCCTGTCCCCAGCACGACGTGGGGAGCCCAGCGGTGCTGCAGGCGGGGGAAGCTTTATGGCTGTAGTTAAAGTGACTTTATGATATTGTATCTGAACAATTGCCGGCTATTATCCGGATCGATGCCGCAGGATTGAGACGCTGGTTGATAACCCAGGCAGGGCTCTAATCGCTTTTAAACCACGCAGGGTCGGTGGGGCTTTCCATAAAACCCCTCGGTGGTTTCTGGTTTTACTCCCTGCCCCTGGGTTTGGTGGGTTTTTCCCCCAGGATGTCTCTTAGGGGATAGAGGTCCTGGTTTGTCCCTCTCCACCCTGCCCTGGGTGGGGATCAGGATGCTGGGACCTGGCTGGGGATGCTGGAATCCAGCACTCCTGGGCTTCAGGATGCCCAGCACTGCTGGATCCTGTCCTGCTGAGGAGCGAGGTGCAGATTTTGGGAACCCATTCCCACCTTTGCCTGGCTTGCAGCGACCTTGGGCGAGTCACATCACCTCCACACTCCTGGTTTTCTGCAGCTGTGAAACGAGGACAATGATACCTTTCCCACCTCGCAGAGGGGTTGGGAGGCTTAATTAGTTAATGTTCGTAAAGTGCTTTGAGGATTAATTAATATTGTGACTCTAATTTTTTCCGATGGTGAAACGCCACTTAAATATCTCCGCGCTGGTTCCTCCCTCCCTGACCCTATAAAGCAAATCCACCCGAGAACGTCACAGGGCTCTGCAGGAGCCATGTGGCCCTGTCGCTGCCTGGTGTCACCTCCCCAGTGCTGAACTGGGAGGCACTGGTGCAGGGGTGTCCCAGAGCATGGGGTGCAGCTCTGCATCCCAGCTCCCTCCCCAGCGTGTCCACCTGGGCCTGATGCTCCTTGACCAGGCTTTCCCTGCTAGGAGCCATTCCTATTTTGGGATTAAACCACTGTCACCTCCTGTGACACTGCCCATCCCTGCCCTGCCTGCTCGGGCACCTCTGGCAACCTCGACCTGCTGGGAAACCACTCCCAGCAAATCCCACGTCCTGTGTCTGATCCCATCCGGCATTTCGGGGGCCTGGCTGGGGGGTGGGCAGTCCCTGGTGGGTTGGGGACCCTGTGCTGGGCATGATCCAAAGCTCTGGGCAGCTGTTGGCAGCACAATCCTGGCTTTCCTGGTGGAAATAAGGTGTTGGGATCACACCTGGCTGGGACACGAGGGCAGTTCCAGTGTCCCCATTCCCGTGTGCCATTATTTATGGGCAGCTTTGCTTTCCTCCAAGGTGGTTTCTCAGCAGTGGCTCTGCTCCCCTGTGCTCTCCTGCTCCGTGTGAGCACAGAGCAGACAGGGACAGCAGAGGGTCCCCACGATGGCAGTGCCATCCCCCAGCCCCTCAAGGTGTGAAACCTGGGATTAGCTCAGCTCCAGTGCTGGCAAGGTCTCGGTCAGCACCAGTGGGAGCAACCAAGGGAAGAACTGAGTGTGCATCCCAGCTCTGGGTGACCCCAGAGATCCTGGCCTCTGGCTCTGGCACAGAACAGGGGTGTTTGACCCTCTTGGAGATGTGGGAATTTCGAGAGGGGCTGGTGAAGGGAGCAGGAGAGGGGTGATCCCAGGTGGGATGGGCTGGTGGGACACAATGGAGCCCCAGGGCTGGAGAACCAGGGACAACAGGAGAATTCTCCATTGTGGAGCACTGGAGGGAATTGGGACCTGCCATGGAGAGAGGAAGAGGAGGAGGGAGGTCTGGAGGGAGCCACAATCCTCTTCCCTGGCGCTGCTGGGTGGAACTGGAGGAGAAGGAGTGTTTGGGCAGGGAGAGGATGAGCTGGGAGGGTCCAGCCCTGCTTGATGGCTTCTGGCCCTGTCCCTGGTCAATGGTTCCTGTCCCTGATTGTCACCAAGCTCTGTTGGTGGGAGGAGAGGCACATTCAGGGTTTCAATCCACGGGGTTTGGGACAGGACACCCTGGTGTCAGTGTCCCCATGCCTGGACCCTGCTCCATGCCGTTAATGACATCCCGGCAATTAAACTGGAACTAATGCAACGATAAAAATAACCTGCTGTCCTTCTGCAGCGCCGCATCCCACAAGCTCAGAGGTGTTTAAAAACCCATTTAACACCAGATCCTGGGCGTGGGGTGCCCGGGGTGGCACCAGGATCTGTGTGGCCACAACTGGGTTTTCCAGACTCAGTCCTGGCCTTCTGCAAGGTGTGAGCATCCCCAGTTCCCTCCAGTGCAGAGACTGGTTTACCAACTGCCACGGTTTAAATAATCTAAATTACATGAATATTTTATTTTTCTTCTTTCTAGAGTTGTGGAATTCCCAGGGGTTGGTTTTCATGCTTTTCTCTGTAATGGAGGAGCAGGAACGCATTCTTTTAATGGTAATTGAGATTCTTGCATCCTCGAGGACTTGGGAGCTGGATGGGCTTTAAATAATGGGAGAGGGGAGGAATTTGGGTTCTGGCTTCTCAGATGGGTTTTTGACGTTTTTTAAGTGGTTTTCCTCACTCTTGTGGCAGGGCCAGAAGCTGTGTCTCCATCCCACTGCCCTGGGAACCCTCCCCAAAGCAGGAGATGTCTTGAGGTGGTGACAGGGACCCGTGGGTGTGGTGTCCTTTGGGAGACCTCTCAGGAATGGTGTTGGGGGTGACCTGTGTCATGCACCCCATTGTTGGAGCCGCCTGTCAGCCCTTCCCCTACCTGTGTGTGCCCAGATATTGGAGCTGGGTCCTCCCTTGCTGAGGTTTGGAGATTTTTATGGCTTTGTTACCTTCTGACTGGCATGGTGAGTGCCCAGTCCAGAGAACACCCGTCCTGGTGGGCACCCATCCCTGTTCTCCTGCAGGGAATTCTCCTGGGGTGTGGGAGGGGTGGCTGTCCCTCCTTCACCATGAGAGCAGGGTGGTTTTTGAAGGGAATGAGCAGGGTGAGGATGAGCAGGGGGTGAAGTGGCTGTGCCGGCCCGGGGGTCCTGTCACTGTGAGTACCCAAACACCGAGTGCAGGAGCACCACAGCAGAGCTGGCATTGCCACCCTGTCCCCTCCTGAGCTGCCTGGTCCCTCTGCTGCCTGTGCCATGCCAGGGTAGACCCCAGCCCTGTTGTCACCACTCCATGGTGGCCAGAGCCGGTCCCCCCAAGGCCTTGTGGGGCTGTGGAAGGGGCTGCTGAGATGGGGGAAGTGATTTCCGGCTGCTGGGGAAACATCTGGATCCAATTCCCCCTCCACGTGCAGCCAGCAGGGCTGGACCCACTCCTGCCTCACGGCATGACAGGAGTGGCTTTGCTGCAGAGGGGCTCAGCGGGTCCCTGTCCTGGGCTTGGCAGCCCATACCAAGTCCCCTTCCTAGTGGGAACCCCAGCACGGCATTTCATCCCAGCAGGGACCCCACCACTGCCTCCCCATCCCTCTGGGAGCCCCAGCACGGCATCTCATCCCAGCAGGAGCTCCACCACTGCATCCCCATCCCTCTGGGAGCCCCAGCATGGCATCTCGTCCCAGCAGGAGCTCCACCACTGCATCTCCATCCCAGCAGGAACCCTACCACTGCATCCCCATCCCTCTGGGAGCCTGGGCACTGCACCCCCATTCTAGCAGGAACCCCACCACTGCATCCCCATCTCACTGGGAGCCCCAGCACGGCATCTCATCCCAGCAGGGACCCCACCACTGCATCCCCCTCCCAGCAGGAGCTCCACCACTGCATCCCCATTCTAGAAGGAACCCCATCACTGCACTCTGATCCCAGCAGGAGCTCCACCACTGCATCCCCATCCCTCTGGGAGCCTGGGCACTGCATCCCCATCCCAGCAGGAACCCCATCACTGCACCCTGATCCCAGTTGGAACCCCACCACTGCATCCCCATCCCAACAGGAGCTCCACCACTGCATCCCCATCCCTCTGGGCACTGCATCCCCATTCTAACAGGAACCCCACCACTGCCTCCCCATCCCACTGGCAGCCTGGGCACTGCCTCCCCATCCCAGCAGGAGCTCCACCACTGCCTCCCCATCCCAGCAGGAGCTCCACCACTGCCTCCCCATCCCAGCAGGAACCCCACCACTGCCTCCCCATCCCCGTGGGACCCCTTTCACCCTGCCCTGGCTCTCCCCACGTCCCTCTGCCGTCCCTGGGGGCCGCCTGTGCCCGTCCCCAGCATGCTGCCACCCCGGGCGGGGGCGGGGGGAGCTGCTGCCCGCCGTGCCTTTTGTCAGCCTCAGAGAAGTTGACCTTGAAGCGCGCTGGCAGAGCCCTGCAGCTTAATCGTGTTAGAGGTGTCTGACTGCGGCTCGCGCGGCTCTACCTGAGCGGCATCAGCAAGGGGGACGCGGCGCGCTCGCCGCCCCGGCTCAATAATTGATGCGTTTTTCTCAGCTCCCCCTTCCGTGAAAGGAAACCCAAGTGCTGGCTGGATGGCAGGGCTGGGAGGATGGCAGGACCGAGAGGATGGCAGGGCTGGGGTGGAGGGTGGAGGATTGGGATGGGAGGATGATGGGGATGGGGGGATGGCGGTGCTGGGGGGATGGCGGTGCTGGGGGCTTGGCAAGATTTGGGAGGATGGCAGTGCTGGAAGGATGGCAAGATTTGGGAGGATGGCAGGATAGGGAGGATGGCAGGATAGGGAGGATGGCAGAGCTGGGAGGATGGCAAGATTTGGGAGGATGTCAAGATTTGGGAGGATGGCAGTGTTGGGAGGATGGCAAGATTTGGGAGGATGGCAGTGCTGGGAGGATAGCGGGATAGGGAGGATGGCAGGAATATCAGGATGGAAATATTGGAAGGATGGCAGGACCACGAGGATGGCAGGACCAGGAGGATGGCAGGACCAGGAGGATGGCAGTGGCACTGACACGGGATGGCAGTGGGAATGGGAGTGGTGAGGGGCTGGGTTCCACGTGGATGCTCCGGGATGCCATCCTGGGGTCACCCCGCTGTGGATGGGGATGTGCCCAGGGTACTCTGTGGCCATGGGGAGACACACAGAGGTGGGAGCAGCCCCTTGAGTGCCCTCCTGCTCTGCCCAGCTTCCTCCCCATGAGAAGACCCCAGGCACCACATTTCCACCCGCTTTTTTTAGGAATCTGCAGAAACCCTCAAACCCTGCATTCCCATGGAAGCACCGAGCAGCCTCACACCCAGCATCTCCCTTTTCCCCTGAGCACCTCCTGCCCCAGAGCCTGGCACAGCCCCCTTAGTGCCCCCACCACAGCCCCCTGGGTGTCCCCTGCTCCCACCTGGATCCCCATCACCCTCAGTGACCCTGGACCCCATGTTGGGGACACTGGCCCTGGGTGCCCCCCAGCTCAGCCCCTTCACGCCGAGCAGAGTTGTTTTGCTTCCACACAACCCTTCCTCCCTGCCTCCCCCTTTTTCCCCCCCTTTCCCCTCTTAGCCAAGCGCACGGGGAAGGGGAGAGATTTTAACCTTCTGCCTGGAACCAATTAAAAAGGTCTTTCCACAGAGACGAAAGTGCTCGTGCACCTTTGTGTGCTGTGAGCGGGGGGAAGAAAGCAGAGGCGGCCTTTGAAGGGGGGATGAGGTCCCTCCGCTGGGACCCCTCCGGGCTTTCAAAGCCTGCGTTATTTCTTTATTTTTAAATAGCCAAATTAAAGTGCCTCCCGCTTCCTCCCCTCCCCGTTTGTGCGGCAGCACGTGGCCCCCACCAGCTGCCAGGGGGGATGCGGGCACGGCTGGTGCCATCCAGGGTGTTCTGGGCACCAGGAGGGGTCAGGGCATGGCCCTGAACCCAGCTGGGACCCCTCTGGGATGGGGCAGAGCATCCCTCCTTCCTGCAGAGGTGCTGGCAGGGCGGTGTTGAGGGCGTTCTGGCTGAGTTGGGGGTGCACACTGCACCCCAGACCAGTGGGGTCTTGTCTTGGGGTAACCCCTGACTCAGCTCAGCACAGCCCCATGACCAGGGCAGCCCCCCCATCACCAGCACAGCCCTCTGCTCCCCTCAGGGCAGTCACCCAGGGCAGTGCCCTCTCACCCAGCAGAGCCCCCTGACCCATTCCATCCCCCTCTCACCTATTCCAGCCCCCTCTCACCCAGCAGAGCCCCCTGACCCATTCCAGCCCCCCATACCCATTCCAGCCCCCTCTCAGCCATCAGAGCCCCCTGACCCATTCCA
>JAWMQZ010000119.1:1932678-1948314 GCA_035584835.1 Tangara arthus | reverse complement strand
TCCCTTCCCGTCCCTGCCCTTCCCGGCCCTTCCCTTCCCGTCCCTTCCCTGCCCTTCCCTTCCCTTCCCTTCGTGGCGGAGGTGCCAGGGAGGAGCCCCCTCGCTGCTGGCTGTGCCCTGTGTCACCTGGAATGGTGACAAGGACCCGCTGGGTGCCAGGGAAGCTCCAGGAGCCTGCGGTGGCCCGGGGCTGAAGCCGAGGGCTGCCGGGGGATGCTCCCCTCGGCGGGGGTGGCCGCCTTCCCCTGCATCCCCTCTCCACCCGATCGATCCTTGCCCCGATCGATGAGCGCTTCCCTGCGGGCGAGGGGCGGTGCTGCCCGGCCGGGCAGGAGAAATGGCTTTTCACAGAGCCTGCAGCGGGATCCAGCATCGATCTCTGGTGCCTCGTCAGAGATCAATTAAGCCGGTCATTAGCCGTGCCCAGAGCGCAGCGGGAGCCTGGGCTGGCAGGGGAGAAGGGAAATGCCAGGCTGGCAGAGGGTGCCCCGGAGGAGCTGCCCAGCTCACACATCCCACCCTGTGCATCCACACACCTTTCCCTGCCTCAGTTTCCCCAATCAGAACAGAGGTAAAAGCTGTTCCAACATCACTGACACTCCAGTGATTGTCCCAGGGCTGTGAGAGCCTTGTGGCTGAGCTGTTCCTGGCTCATCCTCCTGATGGGAATGTTTATTTATCGATCCCTTCCGAGCCGTCCAAGGAGCAGGAAGGGGCCTGGCAGGAGCATGGCTGTCCCGAGGGCTGACAAGTGACAGGGTGTTCTCAAACACCAGGGCGTGTGTCTGTCCCACCCGGGCGCGTGCCTGTCCCAGTTTAGGGAAAGCAGCGCGTGGGAGTGCGGAGGAGCAGGACGGTGACCAGGTCATTGTCCTGCTGGGAGGCCACGTGGAGTGGCTGAGACCACCCAGGCACTGCTGAGGGGACTGGACAGGATGTCCTGGACAGGAGAGCACGGACAGGGACCCCCAGGGCAGCCCTGGCTGGGAGAGAGCCACAGGCACTTCATGGTGGGACAGCAGGAGTGGTGCCTGCAGGGGTGTGAAGGGGTGCAGGGCCAATATCACCTCTTGGGTGTGAGTTTTTAAGACTGTGAAGGACCTGATTGATGGTCCTTGGCATCTGTGCAGGGACATGTTGTGAGCAACCTCTGTGTCCCCCTGACCTGGCATCTTCCTGGCCTGGCATCCCCCTGACTCAGCACCCCCCATTCCCCACATCCCCCAGCCTCATCCTGTGCCCATTTTCCCCTCTGGCTCAGGGTTTGTGCCCATCCAGCAGAGGATGGCAGGAACAGCCATCATAGCACAGCGTTTGGCATCCATCCTCGGTGCCACTGCCCTGTCATCCTCCCCTCAGCCAAACCCCAGCTGGAGAGTGGCTCTGAGCAGAGCAAACCCTTGGGTTTGGGGAGGGTGACCTGGAACAGGTACTGCCTGCAGCAGCTGCCTCTGCCCGCGAGCTGCAGCTTCTAAGAAACAGAAAATAAGGAGAGTTTCAAAAAGAAAGAAAGAAAAAAAAGAAAAAAAAAAGAAAAAAAAGGAAAAGTTCCCCGATTACATCTGGTGAAGTGACAAATCTGCCAGGCAGGTGATTATTCTGGGTACGGACGTGCCGAACACAGATGCCGATAGGATTAAAGGGGAAGGGGGGGAGCTCACCCTGTTAAACCAACACCTGATAAAAGAATAAACCAGCCCGAGGAATAAATTCCCAGCGCTGCCAAGGTCGTGCGGCGCCAGGCCCGCTACCACTGCCGCGGGGAAGGGACAGTGTCCGAGCTCTGGGGTGACCCCTGGGGGGCTGGAGCCCCCCATGCCCAGGCAGTGCCGCAGCCCCCGCTCCCGGGAGCGCCCGTACCCGGCATGCCCTCGGCTGCCTGGTTGCTTTCCAGGCACGTCCCGGGCATTCCCTTGGGATGGCGCAGAAAATTAACAGCAGTTCAGATCTGAGGAACTTTATGACACGTGTATGATAGGACTGAACCAGGGCGTAATTGAATGACGGATGAGCTTCCAAGAGCCACATTTCCAGGGAGTAATGAAAAATAGAAGTGCTATTGACTAAAGGAGCTTTCGGCGGCCGGGCGGCACGGCGCGGGATGAGCCGCTGCCGGCGGGGGGAATGCATCAATACGGCGAGTAATAGCTCAGTTATTATAACTCTGGAAATGTCATTCAGGCCTAACCAGAGAACACTGGCTATTAACTAGCCTTAAACAGAACGCGCCGGGCGGGAGCCCGAGCCGCCAGCGCCCGATAATTATTTTACTTCTTTTCATGGCTCTGTCGCTCTTCCCCCTGCGGGGAGCCCGGCCTGAGTGCCCGCAGCCCCGGGGGTCGCTGTTCCTGCCTGTGGCACTGAGCCAGGCCAGGCTCCTTGGGGGCTGCTCCAGGGCAAGGCCCCGTCGCACCCCAGTTTGTCCCTGTCCCTCGCAGGGATTGCTGGCGTTGCTCTTGTCACCTGCAGCTACAAGCTCAGAGCTGCAGGCTTTGTGCACAAACCTCCCTGTGTCCCTTCCTGCATCACTTCCCATGCACATCCCTTCCTGCATCCCTCCCTGCATCTCTTTCTGCATCACTCCTCATGCACATCCCTCTCTGCATCTCTTTCTACATCCCTCCCTATGCATATCCCTTCTTGCATCTCTTCCCTCATCCCTCCCCATGCACATCTCTTCCTACATCCCTTCCTTCATCCCTCCCTGCATCTCTTCCTTCATTCCTTCCATGCACATCCCTCCCCACTGTTCTTCCCCTCATCCCTTCCCACATCCCTCCAGTCCCTCTGCTGAGACATCCAGCCGGCAGCGATGGGATCTGGGCTGGCAGAGGCCGGCTCAGGGCCCGGTGCCCTGTGGAGCCCTGAGGTGTAATGAAAGCCCAGGGGAGAGTATCGAGTGATCCTAAATGGATTTTCTCCATTAGCTCAGCCCCATCAGCCGGTTATCCCCTCCTGGAGCGCTCCAGGGCTGCCGCCAGTGGCGCTTAGAGTGCTGCCAGCACCTGCTGCCTCAGCACAGCGCAGCACCCACCTGCTGGCACTGCCAGAGGGGACCCATCCTGCCAGCCCAGCACCATCCTCCTGCTTTTGGGGCGCCCTTTTTGGGCGGCAGCGTGCCTGTGAGAAGGATGGTGAGATGCAGGGCGGGTCTCACAGCCTGGCCTTATCCCTGGGTACCCCAACATCCCACCCTGCCATGGGAGAGGTTGTGGCAAGAGGGCACGGTGGGGTAAGGGAGGGTTGTCTCCTTCCCACACGCAGCCACTCCCTGCTTGGCAAGTCAGAGTTCATCATTAGCCAGGAAATAATTAATTGTAGGGCAGACAAAAGGCATCGCTCGGCCCCCCTGGAAACCCTGTCAAAGGGAGCTGTCAGGGGGTGGGAGTGATAAATTCCGGCTCCGCAGCCCCGCGCTGCCGGGACGGGGGGACAGTGGTGTCCTTTGGCTGGGGGTCAGGAACCCACCAGTGTCCCCTGGGAGTGCCAGGGTGGCACTGAACAGAGGCAGGGGGCACACAGGTGCCCACTGTGTCTGTCCTTCTGAGCAGTGTCCCTGCACCCGCTCCCGCTGGGCAGCGGCGGCCGATTTCCACCGCGTCGGCGTTTTCCCGGTGATTGCGGGGCCAGCGCTCGCCCGGCTCCCGCCGATCAAATTACCGCCGCTGCTCGCCCCAAATTCCCTGCCAGTCCAAGTGCTCCAAGGTTAAAGAGTCACTGGTGCTCCTGCCAACCCCCCTGCCCTGCTGCCACCCATCTCGCCGCTGCCCGGAATTCGGCCCCCGGCTGAAAATAGTGGCCAACAAGTGAAATAATGCAGCAGTCTGTGTTTATCCATGTTAATTTGTGTGTCTTTAGCCAGTTGGGATGGGGAATGTGCTCCTTCTCTGTCACTTCTGCTACTGGACGCACACCATGCAGGAAGATCCAACCCTGGGGCAGGGAAACTGAGGCACGGAAGCAGTAGATACTGGGCTGGCATCACAGCAGGACTGTGCCATGTCCTGGTTGTGGCTCTGGGATGAGACAAATGGAACGGCTCTGGGGAGTGCCAGGACAATGGCTGGTTTGGCTCAGAGACCAGAGTGTGACACTGATCCATCTCCTCAGTGGCCTTTCCTGCTGCCACCTGGACCCTCACAGCACCAGGGACACCCAAAATCTCCCTCCAACCTGGTGACAGTGGGACTGGCAGGATGGATGTCCCTCACCCCCAGGACAGCAGGGAGGTGACAGCAGATGAGACAAGAGGCTGGCACTGACACCATGCCACTGGTGACCCCACACCCGAGGCTCTGCCTGCAGCATGCCAGGCCCAGCCACAACAACACTGGGGCTCGGCCGTGCTAATGAGGTCACCCCTGGGGGGGCTGTTTACCCCATCCCCCGCCTTTCGGAGACCCCCAAAGGGCGCCTTGATCCGGCTGTCCCAGCGGGCTGCGGCGCGGAGCCGGCGCGGGCGGCGGGGGGCCCGGCTGTCACCGGCTGATAAGCCCCGGCAGCTCCGTCCCGTGCCCGTTATCAGCACCCGCCCGCCTGGCCAGACGCGGTAATTAGGGTGCTCAGCGTGAGCCACCGGAGCACGGATGAGCACGCGTGATCCCGTGCACGGCTGGCACGTGCCCGGCGCCCGGCTGCCACAGACGTGACACAGGGCTGAGCGTGCACGGGGACACGAGTGCCAGGCTGGTGTCTGTGGAGGTCACAGGCTGATGGCCATGGGGACACAGGTGCTGGATGGTGACATGATCCCCAGGCTGATGGCCATGGGGATACGGGTGCTGGATGGCGACACGCAGTGATTTGGGAATGAATCACCTCTCTCTGGAGTCTGGTGTCCCTGTCACCTTCACTGTCAACCACCGCTGTGACCCCTCGTGCCGCCTGGTTCTGTGGCTGTCTGGGTCTGCTGGACCTCACCCTGATCCCTCTTGGACCCTCACTCCTCCCCCTGGGCCTGACAGATCTGGGTGTCTGGTGAGCCCCTGTGCTGGCATTGCTGTGCCCATCCCATCGTGGCCACCCTTGTGTGCCCATTGCTCTGTGCCATCCCACCATGCCCACCTCTCTGTGCCCCAGCTCCCGGAGCAGCCGTGGCGCTGCTGGCACTAACACAATTACCGTGACACTCCCCAGCCCTCGTCTCTCCGACAGTTCAGCTTCTGCTCTGATTCAATTTGTGTGGAACCGGCTGCGGGCCCGGCTGGCTGCCGCCATCCCCGGAGCCAGCTGGGCTGCTGGCATCCCAAGCATGGCCAGAAATCCCCCCAGTGCCATCCCACAGCAGTGGGCACCGCCTCACCGAGGGCTGGCAGCAAGGGGTGTCACATCCACGGTGTCACATTCATGATCCGAGTGGTGCCTCGGAGCTGCCAGAGCTGTGCTGGGGTGTGAGGGCGGTGCCAGCTCCCAAAAATGTGTGGGGAGGGATGTGGGGCAGCAGGCCCCGCTCTGGATGGGGTGCCAAGGGGAGGAGATGGGGGTGATGGAGTCTGGGGTGCCATGAGCATGAAGGGGGCACAGAGGAGCACCAGGGTGGTCTGAGGGGCCTGGGGGTCACTCACCCACAGCCCAGCCCGGGGCTCAGGGTGCCTCCTCAGTCCCTATCCATCCCAGGGGCTCAAGGCTGGCACCACTTGGTGGCTGCAGGTTGGGGCTGGAGCAGCTGGGGCTGGGCTGTGGGAGAAGGAGCTGGAGCAGGACCTCTGCGCCGCCCCACTTTATTATTGAATTTAACCTACAGTCTTCCTTACATGCCACAGTGCCCGTAACTAGTGCAGAGGCTGCTTTTATGTGCAAATGAGGCTTTTTTTTTTTTAATCTTTGACAGAGAATGTGCTGTGTTTACATAACAGAGGGCCCTGGTACTCTGGAGAGGGCCACTGACAGTGCTGGCAGGAGATGTTAAGAAAGATCTAACATTTCTGATCTCTGTTTAGCCAGAGGCGCTGCGAGGCGGCGGGAGCAGCAGGGGAGGGTGGCTCTGGGGTGCCCTGGAGAGCAGCTTGGCTGTGCCTGCCCGGGGCTCCAGGGCCAGGAACCTGGGGCAGAAGAGATGGAGCAGCTGCAGGAATGGGGTGGCAGCAGAGGGTCACGGTCTGGGTGTCCCTATGCTGTGATGGACACCCCAGAACCCTCTCTAGGTTCTCCACCCCAACGGCTTGGGACAGGGCTGCCCTTCTCCTGAGGTTTGGGAGCATCCAGCAACCTTGGGATGACCAAAGAGTGGTGGTGAGCCCAAAGCTGGTGGTGAAGCAGCAGCCAGGAGCTGAATGGATGAGCTGTCCCAGCTTCCCTCCGTCATCCACTGCCACCAGCAAAGGGAAAAACTCCTCCTGCCAGGTTAAGTGGAAAAATGACCAATATCCTGCGGCCTGCCAGGTTCAAGCGCATTAATTCCAGGGAGTCGGTTAATGGCAGTATTGATTAGTCTCAGCGCTGGGCTAACGAGCATCCATGCTAATGAGGGGTGAGTGGTGGGAATTGCAGCAGCTGGAGCAGTTCCAGGGAGCTTTGGTTGTGGGGTGAGGGTAGAGCTCCCCGAAAAGAGGCTCCACCTGCCTGGGGAGGGGGTTCATCCCCCTGGATAGGCTGTGGCATGTGGAAAATGGAATATTTGTGTGCCAAAACCATGATTTCCGGCTGACACCTGCGTTTTTTTCTGGACAAGAGGGTGATGTCATGAGTCTGAGGGAAAAACCTGTCTGATCCATGCTTGGCATCATGGCAGGGTCCATCCACCCCAGCGTGTCCGTGTCGTGCTGGGTCATGTGGAACTCCTGGTGCATCCATGGGGTCGTGGCTCTGGTTGGGTTTATCCCAGGCACTGTGAGCTCCGGGGTCCCGCTCAGGGAGGTGTTGTGTGGGAAGGAATCTCCTGATCCCAATCCCACAAACCCATGGCACTGTGGGGCTGAGGATGAAACCACCCTGACTCTTCCTTGGAAAGTTGCTCAGTTTTTGAACTCTTTGCTTTTTTCTCTCTTTTATTCACTGCAAATACTTGAAAGGCCCCATTCCTCCCCCTGGCCCTGTCTCACTGCAGTCACCCTATGGGGATGGAGATGGGGGGGTGACATCCCAAGTCTGGCTTTGCATTTCCTTTGTGCAGCTTGGCAAAAAGTGGGATGGGGAGGGAGAATGAACTTGGAGTTTGGAGAACCAAGAGCAGGTTTTGCTTTGGACTGCCCACGAATATCCTTGGAGTAGCCCTGCAATGGGGTGCCCAGTCCTGGAATGGGGTACAGTGATGCAGTGGGGTGCAGGAGATGCAATGGGGTGCCAGCCCCACAATGGGATACCTGTCCAACACTGAGGTACCAGCCCGACAAAGGGGTACCAACCCCACAATGGGGTACCAGCCCCACAGTGTGGTCCCAGCCCAGTAGCAGCTGTTGGTGAGGATCATTCCCTTTCTCCATCAGTATCCCTGAAGCAGGAGGAGGCTGAGCTGCTTCTGCAGTGTTTTGGTGGGAATCCTCTCCCAGGTCCCACGTGCCCAGGCCCCGCCAGGCTGGCGCTTGCATTTAAACAAATTTTATTTTCTTCTGTGTGCTAAAACCTCCGCACAGCCTGCGGGATCGGGCTCGGCTCCGCTTCCGGATCCGCAATCAGGCTGAAATAACAGCTCCGGGGGTCCCCATTTATCTCCGCGCCTCTCTCCTCGTGCGTCCCAGCTCATCCCGCTCTGTCACCCCATCCTGTAATATCTCAGCATCTCCCTAAAGCAAAAGATGACAATAAAGTGTAAATGGGGAGTGTTGGCTCTGGAGCATAATGATGGCAATTTAGATGCCAGCCGTCATTTCCCCGCCGTTGCCCCAGGTAACAGGAGCCGCTGAATCCTGTGGGAACGCGGCCGAGGCGGGACGAGGTTACCTCGGAGGCTGATGGCTGTCCTGGGATTTTCTGTCATTTACCTTAAAAGGAGGGAAAGGGAAATATCCGTCAATGGAGGTGTGAGCTCCGGCAGCGCCACGCTGAGCTGGGCTGGGGGTGCTGCTCGCCTGCTCCAGCTGGGGCAGTGCTGCTCCCTGACCAGCTTCAGGGGTGCCAGGGCTGGGGAAGTGTCCCTTGGGTCTGCATGGAATTTGTTTTTGTTATCCGCAATGCCTGCCCCAGTCCTCATCCCCATCCCTGTGCCCATCCCCATCCCTGTCACTGTCCCTGTCTCTATCCCCATTCCATCCCCACCCCATCCCTGCCTCTATTGCTGTTCTTATGCCTGTCCCCAATCCCATCACCATCCCTGTCCCTGTCCCTGTCTCTATCCTCACCCCATCCCTGCCTCTATTGCCATTCCCATTCCTGTCCCCATTCCCATCCCCAATCCTATCCCCATCCCTGTCCCTATACCAGTTTTTATCTCCATCCCCATCTCCATCACTGTCCCTGTCTATCCCCCCTGCCACCCTTGTCCCCATCTCTGTATCTGTCCCCATTCCCACCCCTGTCCCCATCCGTGTCCCCATCTCTATATCTGTCCTCATTCCCATCCCTGTCCCCATCTCTGTCTCTGTCCCCGTTCCCACCCCTGTCCCCATCCCTCTCCTTATCTCTGTCCCCATCCCTGTCTCTATCCACATTCTTATCTCCATCCCTATCCTCGTCCCTGTCCTTGTGTCTATCCCTGTTCCCACCCCTGTCCCCAGCCAGAGCAGCTCCGGGGCTGTCAGCCGATGTTAAACCCAAACCGATCCCGGTGATTGAGCTCCTGAAGATGGAGCCGGGCTCGGAGGTTTGGAGCAGAGATAAATATCGGCATTAAAGCTGTCAGGGCCGGCGCCGCGGCGCTCCCACGAGGTCACCAGCGGGGTCACCGACGGTGGCACTGCTGGGACCGGACGCTCCCGCTCACCACGGCTCCCAGTGACAGCCCCGGGGCGTTTCATCCCATCCCGCTGCTCCCCAAAGAGGGAATTGTTTCCCAGAGCACCGGGAGGACCAAGAGCCCTGGCCGTGGTTTGGTTGGCACCAGCATTTCCCAGGGACCAGCGTGTTCCCGGGATTCCCTGGCTGGAAAGCTCCAGGAAAGAGGAAAGGGAAAGGGAGAGAGAAAAGGGAAGGAAAACTGAAAAGGAAAGGGAAACTAAAAGAGAAAAGGAAGGGAAAGAACATAAACATGATGGGCATCCCTAAAGCCTCTCCACTGTCTGGCTGGGCCCTGGGGAGCCCCTGTGCCCCCTGCCCCGTGCCCACCTCCCCGTGCCCCCCAGTCCCTGCCCGTGCTCCCCACGCTCCCACTCACCCCCTCTTGATTTTTTTAATCAGCGGCGTCGCTTTCTGGCGCCGAAGCATTTCCCAGCCCCGCACTCAGGAAACCTCATTAACACAGATCAAAAGGAGCTTTTAATGATTTATAAAGGTGCAGCAGTTTGGAGAAATTAAATAATTTAGGTGCTGTGTGTACGGCGGGGTCCCTCCGGACCACATTACTGGCGCTCCGTGAGCCACGACGCCGTCCCCGCTCTGTCCCACCGTGGCACCAGGGACAACACCAGAGCTCCTGGGACTGGGACTCGTCACTGCCACCCTCCCAGGGGTTGGGGTCGATGGGGACAGGGCATCCCCTGAATGCCATCTCATCCCTGCCAGCACGAGGGCTTGGCCATGGTGGGATGCTGGGATCCTCCGGCACAGCCTAGAGGGAGTTTGGGAAGTGCTGGGGATGCTCGCTCTACGCCATGGAAGATATTTGGAAACACGGTTAAAATCAACCTTGGCACTGGTGAGGTGGTGGGATGGGGCAGTGGGATGGGGTCTGGGGTGGCCAAACCCGCTGGACCAAAACTGGGTGGACACAGGTGTCCAGGTGCATCCAGCTCTGGCTCCATCCCCTCCCAGCTCTGCAGGTGACTTCTGCTGCTGGAGCAGGGAGTAGGGATCAGCCTCCAGGACACTGGGACCAACCCATGGCCCCAATTCCCCCTGGTGGCCCCGTCCTGCTCCTGCCCAGCGCTGCCATTGTCATCCCTCGGGATGGCTCCGGGCTCGGGCTCGAATCCCGGCTGCCCAAGGAGAAGGAGAAGCAGATGGAAAACCGCCTTAAACATTCCCGGTGTGAACTCCATTGCCAGCCACGGCCATGCCAAGAGCCAGCTGAGCAACAGGATTAATGCAGAAAGGAGCTGTGCGAGGGGTCAGTGGGTACCTGCACCCCAGGGACCCTTCCCTGCCACCCCCCCCAGCTCCAGGAGCCACTTTGTCCCCATTTCCTGAGGGAGGGGACACACCTTGCAGGACTGGGGGAGCTGGGGAGGGGGTGACATTGGCTTCTCCACAGCTGAATTTCCTTTGGGTTGTGTTTAATAGCCCCAAAGAGGGCAGGAGGGCTGGGGGGGCGGCTGGGGGGGAGCTGCTGTGTTTTATTTTGCTCTGTAATAGGCTTATTACTCCTGATCACGCTGTGACTATTTGAATGAAGGAGATTTCGGGAGATGAAAGCGGAAGGGAGATTTTAAATCTCTCAGCGCCTGGCCCCGCAAGGACAGGTGCCCTTGGAGCGGGGGGGACCCCATACCTGGCCCCCTGCCCCAGTCCCCCCCTCACCCCTCTGCCCCTGTGAGCCCCGACCGGCCCCCAGTGGTTCCAAACCTCCTAATTTCCAACCTCAATTTATTCATGGCCGGTTTATACCCATTTGTTTATGTGCCAACACCGTTCCTCAGCTTAAATAGCTCTTTTCCATCCATAATATCCCCCCCCCCTGTATTCCAGTGGGCGCAATCATATCTCTTTTCAAGCTGTTCAGGAAAGAAAAATCTGAATTATTTAACCCTTGGGACACTGGCTGGTCTCGCAGGGTGTAGAGAGACAAATCCGCTTTGTTCCTGTGCTGGGTCGCTGCCCGAATTTGGGAATTTTGGGAGGATGCTGCTGCAGCTCTGAGGGGAAACTGAGGCACTGGCTGTGGTTTGGGGGACCAGGACCGCGGTTTGGGTGTGGGATTTGCTCTCCTGGTTGGCTCTGCCCTGCAGGGGCCAGGGGTCTCCATCTGCAGGTGCCTCTCCTCTCGGAAGGGTTTTTCCCCTCCACAGTGAACATCCAAGAGATAAAAACTTGAGAAGCCAGTGTGTTTCCAGCATGGAGATGCCACCCTGCTCGGCGTGGTGTGGGGACGCAGGGGTTGGGAGCTGCCAAAGGGGCTTCACCAGCTCGGAGGTTTTAATTCCACACAATTTCCCTCCGATGGATTCTTGCCCCTGTTGTGAAGGGGCAGGGGTGTCACGGTGCTGGGAATTTGTTGGTTAAACCCAAACCTGATGGAGTCAGGCTCAGTGGGTGACATGTCCTGTGCTGGAGGGTGGGAGCATGGAGCTCTGGAGCTGGGGTGTCCATGGAGTGTGGGCTGCCAGGCTGTGGGGCTGCCCTGGGTACATCCCTGGTGCTGGAATCATCCCCATCCCATAGCATCAGACTGGGATGCACTGGGGGAGCCCAGGACCCCATGCAGAGTGGGGTTCACCATGCTGGGGGTCCCCCACAAACCCCCTCACCCAAAGGAGGGTGACTCCTCCCCACAGCCCCCCAAAGGAGGGTGACCTCCTCCCCGTGGCCCCCCCGCACCCATCTGTGTCTGGGCCATTAATCAGCTTTAATCAGCTTTAATTCAGCAATTTGTCACTCCCTCAAAGTGAGTTTTTCCCCAAAAATGTAGTAATTATTATTACTATTATTCCCCTGATACGTGGGGGCCCCCCCGCCTTTGCTTGGGCTTTAGTAACGATCATTAAAATAAATAATTTTTTATAAATAAAAGGCAGCGAGAAGAAGCTTTTTTTGTTGGTTTTTTTTCCCTTTAAATATTTTTTATTGTTCTCCGTGCATTTGAAAATTGTTTCCCAGTAAATTCCAGCCCTTTGTATTAATTTTACATTTTCCAATGTTACCTTGCCAGGGGCAGGGTTGGCACAACTGGCTCGGGAAAGGAGAGGGAAGGAGAGGGAGAAACCCTGCTCCTTAATTAGCGCGTTCCCTGTGTGATCAGAGAGCTTATGAGGCAGGTAATGAGCTGGAGGGGGGCTGCAGGACCCCCCCCTCCCCACACCTCCTCCCTTCTTTTCCCCCCCTTCCCTTTTGGGGGTCACTTTCCACCACCATAGGGATGGGGCTGCACTTTTGGGGTGTTTCTGGATGAGTTGAAGCCATCTCAGCAGCTGCCACAGCCTCAGGGGGTGTTTGGGAGCCCCAAAATGCTGCTTTGGGAGGTTGAGGGGGTTGTGGTCACTGTCCCCAGCCCACCAGAGCTGTGCTGATCCCTCCAGCCACTGGCCAAGCCCTGGAGCTGTGGGGTGACCACTGTCCTGGCAGTGCTGAGGTTTTGGGGGGCTACCTGATGGGGGGAACCCGAAATTGACAGGAAAAAAAGCTCAAATTGATAGGAAAAAACCTTGAATTGATATGAAAAAACCTCACTCAGTGAGGTGGGGAAGCCAAGCTGCCAGGGGGGAACGGCAAATTTGGCCTTGAGCTCCACCAGCTGTGGTGCTTGGGGTCTGGAATTTGGGGAGGGGATCACAGGGACCACCCTGAGGAGCTGGAGGGGGGTTGCTGGCATGTGCCACGGAGTTCTCCAGTGCTGCTAATCCCTTAATCTCTGGGGCAGTCGGTGCCAAGAACACCAATGACACCGGGATTGCGGCGCCGCCGGGAATCGTCGTTTTGTGTGGTTTCCTGCCAAATGGTGCCGGTTTGTTGGCGTGAAACAAAGAGGATCTGGGTTAATCTGGAGGTTAATGGGGATGGTGAGGTTGGATCAGGTTTTGGATCACAGAGAGGTGAGGCCCTGGCACACGGTGCCCAGAGCAGCTGTGGCTGCCCCATCCCTGGAGGCGTCCAAGGCCAGGTTGGATGGGGTTTGGAGCAACCTAGGATAGTGGAAGGTCTCCCTGCCATGGCAGGAGGGGACTGGCTGGGCTTTAAGGTCCTTCCCACCCAAACCATTGTGGGATTTCATGGTCCTGTGTTTGCCTGCACCTCCTTACCCACTCATATCTGATAGTCCTGGATCAGCTGGAGGCACCACTTGATGTCCTGGGAATGGTTCTCCTTGGCTCCTTGCTGCAAAACAAGGAGGATTTCAGTCCCAAAAAGAGCAGCTTGGCAGAGTCCCAGCCCAGGACACCAAACAGAGCACAAAACCAGAACACCCACGGGGACTGGATGGGCTTTAGAGTCCTTCCCACCCAAATCATCCTGGGATTCCATGGTCCTGTGTTCGCCTGCCCCTCCTTACCCACTCGTATCCGATAGTTGGAGACACCACTTGATGTCCTGGGAATGGCTCTCCTTGGCTCCTTGCTGCAAAACAAGGAGGATTTCAGTCCCAAAAAGAGCAGTTTGGCAGAGTGCCAGCCCAGGACACCGAGCAGGGCACAAAACCAGAACACCCACAGGCACTGGATGAGCTTTAAGGTCCCTCCCAACCCAAACCTCGGTGCGATTCCATGCCGGGAGGGTTCTCCAGATGAGCGAGGACGAGTTTGTGACCCACTGCCCCACCATCTGTGCAGGTTCCACCGCGGGGACTACACGGTGGAGGTGAGCATCAACGACTACCTGGACATCTACTGCCCTCACTACGAGGAGCCGCTGCCGGAGCGGATGGAGAGGTACATCCTCTACATGGTCAACTACGAGGGCCACGCGTCCTGCGACCACCGGCAGCGCGGCTTCAAGCGCTGGGAGTGCAACCGCCCCGACTCCCCCAACGGGCCCCTCAAGTTCTCCGAGAAGTTCCAGCTCTTCACGCCCTTCTCGCTGGGCTTCGAGTTCCGACCCGGCCACGAGTATTACTACATCTGTGAGTGGGGATGGGGATGGGGACGGGGTGGTCCTGGTGGTTGGGTTGGTGTTGGTTGATCCAAAATGCTGCAGAATCAACCAAAAATGTGGCGCGTCCAGCTCAGGGCAAACAAACATCCCATGGAAATCTTTACCTGGGCATGAGAATGAGCAGGACTGTCCAGAGGCACTGGTCTCATCCCAGTGGAAATGGCATTGGGAATGGCCCCAGCCCCAGACAGTGTTCCCATAAACTGCTGTGTATTCTTGTGCTCTCAAAAATATTCCCATGGTCTCACAGGGAATTCCTGTGCTCTTCCATGAAATTTCCATGCTCTCACATGTAATTCCTGTGCTCTCCCATCTACTCCTGTGCTCTCCTATGTATTTCTGTGCTCTCGTGTAATTCCTGTGCTCTCCCATATACACCTGAGCTCTCCCAAGTAATTCCCATGTTCTCACATGGAATTCCTGTGCTCTCCCATGTAATTTCCATCCTCTCACATGTATTTCCATGCTCTCACATGTAATTCCTGTGCTCTCCCATCTATTCCTGTGCTCTCCTATGTATTTCTGTGCTCTCGTGTAATTCCTGTGCTCTCCCATATACACCTGAGCTCTCCCATGTAATTCCCATGTTCTCACATGGAATTCCTGTGCTCTCCCAAATCTGGGCTCCCTTTCTCACCCAAACCTGAACTGCCTGGCCTGCCCTGGAGGAAACTCCAGTGCTGGCCGCAGAACGAGGGCTCCCAGCAGGGAATTTCCAATTCCACAACATCCACAGGGACAGGAGGGGGAGAGGAGCCCACTGGAAAAATAATCCAGCAGTGCTGGGAGCAGCTGCTGGGATAAAACCCAAACTCAAACGCGGCAGCGCGACCCCAACCCCGCCGCCCTCTCCGGAGCCACGGCCGCGCTCCTCTACCTTATCATTCCTCCTCTTTTTCCTAAAGCAGCTGTTTTCAGCCCACTTAATTTGTTCCTTTTATCTATATTAAATTACCATTTCCCCCCTTCTCTCTTCTCCCCCCGTAAAATGTCACCGGCGCAATAACTGCGGCCACAACTCTCTCTGTCTCTCTTCCCCCCCCCCCGCTTTTATTTTATTTTATATTTTTTTATTTTTTAATGTCGTTAGGGAGAGATTACACAGGAGTAAATGGGAAGCTGATCATTGCTAACCCGGTTAGAATTCCCGTCATGCGGAACATTAGAAATTATGCCTCTTTGAGGAACCGTATTTAGCAGACATGAAAGAAAAGAAATTACCTCCTCCTCGAGCCCACGGATTGGAATCCATTAACCCGCCGGCACCGGGACACGCTCGTGCCTCTGGAGCGGGTCAAGGGCAGCGCTGGCCCTGGGGATGGAGCTGGGATGCAGCAGGATGGGATGGGATTCTGTGGGTTGGGATTCTGTGGGATGGAATTCTGTGGGTTTGGGATTCATTGGGATGGAATTCTGCAGGATGGGATGCTGTGGGATGGAATTCTGTGGGTTTGGGATGCTCTGGGATGGAATTCTGTGGGTTGGGATGATACAGGATGGAATTCTATGGAATGGGATTCTGTGGGACGGGATTCTGTGTGTTGGGGTGCTGTGGGATGGAATTCTGTGGGTTTGGATTCAGTGGAATAGAATTCTGCAGGATGGGATGCTGTGGGATGGAATTCTGTGGGATGGGATTCTGTGGGTTAGGGTGCTGTGGGATGGGATGCCGTGAGTTGGGATGCTGTGGGATGGGATTCTATGTGTTGGGATGCTGTGGGATGGGATTCTGTGGGTTAGGATGCTGTGGGATGGGATTCTGTGGGTTTGGATGTTGTGGGATGGAATTCTGTGGGTTGGGAT
>JAWMQZ010000119.1:1911739-1922693 GCA_035584835.1 Tangara arthus | reverse complement strand
ACCCCCCCCAATATTTTAGGTCCATTTATTGAGGATTTTCCCCACCTCTGCCACTTGCTGACCCAATCACAGCATCCTCTAAAGTCCATTTATTAAGGATTTTCCCCCATCTCCTCAACCTTTGGCACCCATTTATGGAAGATTTCCCCCAATCCTCTGCTACTGAGTGATCCCATCTCCTCATCCTTTTGCATAAATTTATTGATAATTATCCCCTTATCCTTTGCCACTCGAGGATCTCATCTCCCCATCTTTTTTTACCCATTTATCGAGGTTTTTCCCCTCATCTCCCCAACCTTTTAGGTGGGGATTTTCCCCTCATCCTCTGCCATTCAATGACCCCCATCTCCCCATCCTTTTTTACCCATTTATCGAGACTTTTCCTCCATCTCCCCAACCTTTTAGGTGGGGATTTTCCCCCCATCCTCTGCCACTTAATGACCCCATCTCCCCGTCCTTTTTTACCCATTTATTGAGATTTTCCCCCCACCCCCTCCGATATTTTAGGTCCATTTATGGGGGTTTTCCCCCTCATCCTCTGCCACTCAATGATCCCCATCTCCTCAACATTTTAGGTCCATTTATGGGGCATTTCCCCTCATTCTCTGCCACTCAATGATCCCATCTCCCCGTCCTTTTTGACCCATTTATGGAATTTTCTCCCCCATCTCCCCAACCTTTTGCACCCATCGATGGCTCATTATCCCCCATCCTCTGCCATGCCCATCTCCCACCCTCTCCCCGCACCTTTTGGGCTCCAGTACCGAGTTTTTCCCCCCGTTTAGCGGTACCACGGCCCCGACGGGACCCGGGGCACCCCGAGCCGGGCCGCAGGCTCTGGCAGCGGCGGCGATTTGGCCGATTTGGCATTCAGCGGCGGGAGCGCAGCCGTGGGGCCGGCGCCGCGTTATTAAGGGATTAGCAGGTTGTCTTGGCGCTCAATTGTAGATAAGTGCCGCGGTTTGTATTATCTTTTCACGCTGCACCGCGAAGGATGACAAAGAGACAACATGGGTGTCATGGCCTTCAGCATATCATTAAGGGTAATTTGTCTTGCGGGGAGGGGGAGGCGAAGGGAGAGGGAAAGGAGAGGAGGCGAGGGAGGACAGGGAAAGGCAGCCTGGGAGGAGAGAGGGTATTAAAAACTAAGAGAGGAGATTAGGAGTGAAATGGGAACTGTATGGAGAGGCAGCCAGGCGGGGAGAGGCCGCGGCCAGGGAGGGGCGGGGGGGTCACCCTGGGACCGGCTCCGGTGCCGAGGGGGCTCAGGGAAAAGCGGGGCTGGGATGGACCAGGCAGGATGGGCTGGGGGCTGCACAGACCCTCCCTTTTCTCCCGCACAGAAGAACCCCGATCCCTGCCCAGCCTCTGTCATGTACATTAATCTGTAGTAAGGAGACTGCTCCAGATGGATGCCCAGGATCCTGGGAAGTGGGATACACCCCAGGGAATCCAGGGAATCCACTGTCATGTACATTAATCTATGGTAAGAAAGGCTCAAGAAAAAGCGGGGTTGGGATGGGGGAAAAGTCCCGCACAGAAGAGCCCCGATCCCTGCCCAGCCTCTGTCATGTACATTAATCTGTAGAGAGGAGACGGCTCCAGATGGATGCCCAGGATCCTGGGAAGTGGGACACACCCCAGGAAATCCAGGGGAATCCACTGTCATGTACATTAATCTATAGTAAGAAAGGCTCAAGAAAAAGCGGGGCTGGGGTGGAGGAAAAGTCCCGCACAGAAGAGCCCCGATCCCCGCCCAGCCTCTGTCATGTACATTAATTTATAGTAAGGAGACGGCTCCAGACGGATGCCCCGGATCCCGGGAAGTGGGATACACCCCAGGGAATCCAGGGAATTCTCCCCCCATCATCACTGACCGACCAGCACCATCAGCCCTGCGGTGATGTGGGGGCACAGCGCAGGAGGGTCGGGGCACGGCAGCATCCCCTCGGTGTCACCTGCTCCTTGTGCCGCCCCACTCCTCGGTGTAACCCTGTTGTAACGCCACTTCTCGCAGCCTCCCCATCCCCCTGTGCCCCACGGCAGCCGCTGCTCCCCCCTCGCCCAGCTCCAGAAGGTAAAGAAGTAACAGGAGGAGCAGCGAGGGGAATTCTCCAAGGCCCGGGCTGGGTTCGCTCCATCGGTCAATCAATCAATCCATGAGGAGCACCGGCGTGGCAATCGATCAGGCGGGGAGATGGCTTTTCACGGGAATGGGAATGTCGGACACAGCCAGACGGAACCGCTCCTGCCACGGTCGCTTCGCCCCGAGGTGCTCTGGGGAGGAGAAGCCCCGCGGGGGCAGCTCCCGCTCACCCCAAAGAACTCGGGGTGGGCAAATCCCCGAGGGCTGCGGCTGGATCCGCTGGATCAGCCATTCCAGCGGCGATGGATACCTGGACACCGCCCCGATGGCCCCGGTGTCACCGCCGTGCCCCGACCTCTCCCCCCACGGCGGGGACCGCGTCTCCGGGGGCTGGGGACGGGGATCCTCCCGCACCCCCTCCCTCCCTGCCTCCCCTCCCCTTCTGATAATCCTATTTTTGAACCAGGGGATTAGGATCAATACTTCACTCCTAATGCTGTGGTAATACAGTGTTACACCGCCAGCGCCAGTTCCCTGCTGAAACACTTAAGGTAGTTTAAACCCATTTGTGCCGGGGAGTGCCGTGAATCCACAACGAGCTCCGAGCCCGGCCGAGCCCAACCGGTGCCAGCCTGGGGCTGCTCCTGGTGGCCCAGGGAGCCCAGGAGGCTTCGGGACCACAAAAGAGCCATGCTGGGCAGGGGTTGTGGCACCGGGGCAGCCGCTGTGCCCTTCACACAGCGGGTGTGGGCAGCATCTGCTCATTCTGGGGATGCTGCTGATCCCAGCGTGCCTCGTGCAGGAATTCCTCGTGAAAGGATCGTGCAGTGCAGCCCTGGTGGCTCCCCAGATTCTGAGTGTCCCCGACTTTGTGTGCCCCCATTTCTGCATTCTCCCAGCTCTGTGTGCCCCCAGTTCTGCTCTGGGTTCTGGGTGCCCCCAGTTCTGTGTTCTCCCATCTCTGGGTGTCCCCAGCTCTGTCCCCCCTCGCTGGCCCTGGGGCCGAGGGATGCTGTCCATCCTTCCCTCCAAATTGGTCGAGGGGTTTGAGCAGCTCCCGGGGAACAGAAAGCAAAACATTTTCATCCCGCGCTAATTCATAATTAGCTGCGTTTTTATTAGGTGCTAATGGAGAGCGGGGATTTGGGATGCCTGGCACAGCTCGGAAATGCTGATTCACCCAGAGACCTCCCTTTGCTCAGGCCAGAGCCTGCTCGAGGCAGCTCCTGGTCAAAAAATCCCAGCCCAGCAAACTCCAGGAACATCTCAGGAGCTGAGCAGTGGCTCCGGCAAACATCATCCCTGGGATTCAGGAATCCACAGCACGAAGTGGGCTCTGTCCCCTGCACACGATGCTCTGGGGACCCCCTGACCCCACCAGGGAGTCCCTCACAGGCTCCTTCCCTCCTCTGTTTCCCAGCAAAGGGATGCTTGTAACATTTGGGATAAACTGGTCCCGTCCCTCGCACTGCGGAGGATCCAGATCCAGCCCCTCTGCTCTGGCTACTTTTCAATTAAAACCAAAATATCCCCTAATAACCCACGGAGGTTTTTTATTTCCTTCCCTTTTTAATTTTTTTTTTTAATAAATCTATTATGAGGAGCTTAGAGATGGATGTAAAACCGGCGAGGGACGATTTGAGGATTAGGCATCGGCGTGTCCTGGTGCCACGAGCAAAAGAAGGACAAACCTGATGGGGCTGGGAAAAGATCACCGAGCCCAGCCAGGCCAGGAAGGGGAAAAAAGGGATGCAGGGCTGCGAAGAGGAGCTGGGAAGGGATTGCTGCATCCAGCAGGAGGGGTCCCGATGGCTCTGGAAGCAGTAGCGAGATCCCGAGGCGGGACCCCCGCCCTGCGCCGCTCCAGCCGCGCTCCCAGCGGCTCCCGCCTCCCGCATCCCGTTTAGCATAAAAGTCATTTTGGTCGGGGACCCCCGGCTGCTGCTCTCTCATTCCCAGGCATCGGGGCCCCCGCGAGGATCGCTGCGCGGGGCGAGCAGCGTTTAACCCCCCCGCCAAGGGGAATTGGCTGCTTCGCCGTTTCCCTGACCCCAAAAAGACAATGAAATCCTGCGCGAAAGCAATAGATTTTAGCCACAGGCCTGCGGAGAGGCGAGAGGAATAAAATACAGATGGAGCCTCGTGCGGCGGGGATGGGAATGGATTCCGAGCAGGAGCCGGGACGTGCCGGGGCTGCCCGGGGCTGGGATGAGGTGACCCCCCCTAAGTCCATGTTCACCTCCCAGCCATGCTCTGGGTCGGTTTTGTGGCCGAATTCTTTATTTCCTGGAAAAAATCCCCTAATTTCTGCCCTGGCTGCAGCGCCCAGCCTGAATTTAGGAGCTCTTTTTGGTGGTTTTCCACCAGGTTCTGAGCAAAACCTTCTGCCGGGTGATGGAGCTGGGATGCGGCGGGATGGGGTGGGGACACCCCGAGCATCCCGGGATGGCTCATTCCGTATCCCTGCGGAGCTGGAGCCCTCAGAGGCTGCTCATCCTCCTGCCTTAACGCACCACCTCTATTTATTCTGCTCCTGTAACTGTAAAATTGATTTTCTTGCAACAAGCCGC
Organism: Tangara arthus; assembly: GCA_035584835.1. Lineage (NCBI taxonomy): Eukaryota > Metazoa > Chordata > Aves > Passeriformes > Thraupidae > Tangara > Tangara arthus. The sequence continues at coordinate 1,918,037 of JAWMQZ010000119.1, read as the reverse complement.
TCGTCTTTCACCACCCAACGCACCCAAACGCTCCGACATAAGACACTGGCAATTTTTAATTAGTTTCCTTTCTCCCTCCTTCCTCCCTGAGCAGGCATGTGGAACCGGAACAGGGCAGCCCGGAAAGGAGAGGGATCCAAAGGTGACAAAAGCACTTTTTATCCTTGATATGATTATTAATAATACACTCGTTTACCTAACGAGGCGGGAGCGCGGGGGGTGGCGCAGGGAGGTGATTAGCGCTTCTTTCAGCTGTGGGGATGGAGGAGCAGCTTTAACCACTGGAATCTTTAAATATTGGCTTGGAGCAGCTCAGGGGTGCTGCTCCCCTCCCCACAAACACCCCCCAGCCCCCAGCCCAGCCCTGGCTCTGCTGGTGGCTTTGCTGGCATAGTGTGGTGGGTGCTGCCAATGTCCCCTGGGTCAGGGGTGGAATTTGTCACGACCCCATTGAAGGTGACCCCAAAACTCCCACGTGGGTGACCACAGCCCAGGATTAACTGGAAAACCCACAGGGCTCATTACACCTCTCTGATAATGAGCCTGGAGTAATTAAAGCCTCACTGGCTGGGCTGGGGGAGTCACTCTGCTCTTCCAGGCTCCCCCTGTCCCTCCAGCCCCACGGGGGGGATGCTGTGAGCCCCCAATTTGGGGGTCCCACGGCCTTGTGCTGAAGCTGCAGCCGGGTGCCAGCGCCACGTGTCCTCTGTCACCAACACCCCGGCTGGAGGTCACAGCCCCGTGTCCCCCTGTGACCGTCTGGGTGGCAGAGGTGACCGCAGCCCCAAGCATCCCGCTGTGGGAAGGGTCCCTGGGAGCGAGGAAAGGGCACAGGGGCTGCAGGGAGGGAGCAAAGCCCCTCTGCCCCCACCAGCAGCACAGGGACACGTGTGCGCCCCGAGGAGCCGCCCGGCAAAAGTTCCTGGGATGGGGAATGGGGGGGAAAAGGGAGAATGAAAGGGGAAAAAAGAAAAAAGAAAAAAAAAAAAAGAAAAAAAAAAGGGGAAAAAAGGGCAGGAAAGTCCTGCGGCCTTTTGCCTTGTCAGTTCTCCGTCTGCTGTCACTCAGCCGCCGAATTCTCCTTCAAGTTGTCATAGCGAGGCTGGCGGGGATTATGCCGCGGCTCTGTCCAGAATTGATTCATGTGGAACGCGTGCTTGACGGGCGGAACCGCTGGTGTGAGCGGGAGCCGCTGAGACCCCCGATTTTCCCACCTTCCTCACACAATCTGGTATTGTTTGGCCGCAGCCTTAGTGATCCCTGCGCCGGGGCTGTGACTGACACAGCTTTGAGGCTCTAAGGCGTATTTTGAATTTCTAAAACCTCTCAGGAAGTCCCCGGGGTGCCTTCTGCCATTGTCTTGTTTCTCCTTTCGCCTTTTTCCCTTTCCACCCTGAACCCCTCCTGCATCCCCCACCGCCTCCTCCTGCTTTTTTTTGCCCCTTCCTCCCCCTAATTCCAACCCCTCAATCCCTGACACAACCCAGGGTTTTTGGTTTTTTTTTTTCCTTTCCCCCCATGTTTACGCTCCAGCTCTCTCCAGAGCTTCTCAGCCACTTTGCAAACACGATTTAAAAAAAAAAATTAAATAAAACAGAGAAAAACTAAATAAAGCTCTAAAAGTTCCCAAATCCTTGATCCGCCACGGAGAAGAGGAGCTTTACTTGTTTGCTTTTAATCAGCTGACACAAACCCCGGGATGTGTTGAAAAATAATAATAGTAGAAATAAATCTTCCACCGAGTCATAATAGAAATAAATCTTTCACCTAATCTTAATAGAAATAAATCTTTTACCTAATCTTAATAGAAATAAAGCTCTCAGCTAATCTGTGGTGAGCTTGTGTCCATCCCGCTGCCCACACTGCTCCAGCCGTCCATCTCCATCCATCTCCATCCATCTCCATCCATCCCCATCCATCCCCATCCATCCCTGCTGGAGTCACTCAGAGTGACCATCCCATGGGATCTGGATGAGGAATTTCCCTCTGGACAGACTTTTCCCACCCAGGGAGAGCGGAATCTCCCGTGCCCCTCCTCAGACCAAGCTGGTCCCGGTGCAGGGTCTGGGCTCTGCCCCCATCCATCTCCATCCATCCCCATCCATTCCTGCTGGAGTCACTCAGAGTGACCATCCCATAGAATCTGGATGAGGAATTTCCCTCTGGACGGACTTTTCCCACCCAGTGAGAGCAGGGCCTTGTGGCTGCTCCTGGTGCACAGTCCGGGCTCTGCCCCTATCCATCCCCATCCATCCCCATCCATCCCCATCCATTCTCATCTATCCCCAACCATCCTTGCTGGGGTCACTCAGAGTGACCATCCCATAGGATCTGGATGAGGAATTTCCCTCTGGATGGACTTTTCCCACCCAGGGAGAGCAGAGCCCCTGTGGCTATTCCCGGTGCACGGTCCAGGCTCTGCCCCCATCCATTCCCATCCATCCCCATCCATCCCCAACCATCCCCATCCATCCTTGCTGGAGTCACTCAGAGTGACCATCCCATAGGATCTGGATGAGGAATTTCCCTCTGGACGGACTTTTCCCACCCAGGCAGAGCAGAGCCCTGTGGCTGCTCCCGGTGCAGGGTCCGGACTCTGCCCCATCCCCGTCACGTCCCCCGACCCCTCCGGGCTCAGCACTTTATAACCATTTCCCATTTCCAGTCTTAATCTTATAAGAATGAATTGAGAATGACCAGTGTAAATACACAGGTGCCACTGGGAGCAGAAAGCACTCTTTAATCTCGGATATGAAAACAATTCCCTGCTCCGCGCGCTGGCAATCAGCGAGTGCCATCAGCGCCGCGCTCTCCCCGGGAACACGAGAGCTTATAAATATGAATTAGTGCAGAGAAAATCTACTCTCTTACCTAAAGCTAAATGTTATCTGGGTCCCTTTCCAGCAGTGGCTGACATTTCCAGAGTGCTTTTAGTCACATCTGCGGGAAGACAACTCATTTCTTGTCTTAAAAAAAAAAAAGAGAGAGGGAGAAAGGGAAGAGGGAGGAAGTGGAGGAGGATGTAGGGAGATGCTGGGAAAAAGGGAATGCTGGATGCCTGAGCTGCCCCTGGAAAGAGGAGATGCTGGGTGGGCTCTGGGTTGGCTCCTTGGGATGAGGACGGAGCGGCTGGGGAAGCCAAAGCCCCGAGGAGGTGGCACAAGGTGGCTCTCAGGTGCCACCTGAGAGAGGCCTCGAAGTGTGGGTGCTCCTGGCTGGGGCACTGAGCAGCCCCGGGGTGGCTCAGAGTGCCTGCCACTTGCTGGGGTCCAGTTTGGGATGGGACACAAGGAGTGGGGTCCCCAGTCAGCCCCTGGAGCAGGGACAGCATCAGTGCCACAGGAAGGGAGCCTCCCATGGGATCAGTGCCCACAGCCCTGGCACGGAGCCCCTTGGGTTGTCCAGGGTGAGGGGGGACTGGGAGGGGTCCCACAGGATCCTCGTGTGCCCCCTCTTCCCAAAATCCTGGTGATCCATGGCCAGGTAGGGCTGGGGCAGCACCTGCAGGGTCTGAGCCCAGAGCTGGGGATGGAGCCGGGAACATCCCTGGGGACACCTGGAAAATGGGAAGGGTCAGCACCCACAGCCCAGGCCCTGCCAGAGCTGGGGAAACTGAGGCACGGCTGGGAGCTGTTCCCAAAGCCCGGCCGAGGGGATCTCCTTGGGAAGAGAGGGGATGATGGAGCAGGGGCGGCCCTGCGTGTCCCCAGCAGTAGGAGCCTGACCCAGGCGCGGGGTTTGGGATGCTCCAACATCTCTCCTGCCCCTCTCACCTTCTGCCCCTGAGATCTCCAGGGACCCCCAGAAGAGCTCCAAAGCCCCCCGAAGAGCCGGCGATGGGGCAGGAACTGCAAACCCCCTCCCCGTGCCCGGCTCTCCCCGCAAAACGCCTGCGAGGGAAGGCTCCGGAGCCCGGCTCGGCTCTAATGGGATGCTTAAGCCGCCTTTTAGGTTTTTAATGAGCGGATCCCGGCAGGAATGCTAAACACGGGCAGGTACAGCCCTGCCTCGCCGGCAGCAGTGCGTGTTCCCGTGTCCTTGTCTGGCTCAAGTGAGCTCTGACCTCATTTGCTTCGCGCCGTTCAATTAACGAGGCGAGCGGCGCTGGGGGGAAGGGGGGGGATGCTGGGGAGGGGGGTCACCCCATGTATTAATTTCCATTTTATGTTCCAAACAATTGAGCAGCACACGGCAGCAGCAGATCCCTGGCGGGGCCGTTCTCAGACTCCGCTCTGCCCGCGCTGGGATTTGCCCCAGACCCCCAGCCCGGGGGGTTTGGGGGGACCGTGGGGACCCCACATCATCCTCGCCAGCCCGTTTTCCACCCAGGAAGGGCCGTTTCGGCGGGTTTGGATAATGTCCCTCCATCTTGTGCTTCATCCGGAACATCGATGGCCGCCAATGAGACAGAAATGATTGGGATAAAGGGCGAGGGAGGGAGAGAAATGTTTCCCGGGATGTTAAAATAGCCACTTCAGGCACCTAAATTGATGCTGCTCAGAAATGGATTTTTTAGTCCAGGGTAATGAGAGAACAAAATAATTAATTCCTCTCCCGCAGACAAAAGGCTGGAGGCGCGGATCCAGCCCCAGTGTCCCACCAGCCCAGCAGGGAACGGGACAATTCCCGCTGCCAGCAGCTGGATCTGCACCTCGGGAACGTGTCCACAACTCCTGCAAAGGGCAGCCCCCTCCTCACGGGGGTTTTGGGGTGTGCAGGGGTCGGGGGCTGCCCCATTGCCATCCCCATTTCCCTCTGTCCATCCCGTGCCCACCCACGGGTGTCCGTGGGTGCCAGGGTGGGTTGGACCCCTCGTTAGGAGCCCAATGACGAGATTTCCAAAGGGAAGGAGTTGCCAACACAGCCCCCCACTCTTTGGGGATGAACGGGGGGATTGTGCTTGCTGGGGACGGAGTGATAAATATTAATTATGCAAAGCAGCCTCTGCAGCCCACCCTTGTCTGCACAACATTCCAGGACAGGGAGAGAACGGAGGCAGAGTCAATTTATTCATGGAGCAGGTCACTCCCTGTACGAAGAACATCCCTTTCAAAAGGGAGTTGCAACTGGAGGAGATCAAGCAGGGCTGAGTTTGCCTCCCTCAGATATGATAAAATATTCTAATAAATACTCGGGGAGCCCATGACAAGGAGAATGTTTCCTGCTGATGAGACCTTCATGGCGGGGTCTTTTGGGGGGTCTCCTGTTCCTGCTGAGGGATTTGGGAGGTCCTGAAGCATCCTCAGGGCCTGTCTGCCCCTCAGTCCCACTGGAGGGTCACCGTCCTATGGGATGCTCTCCTTATTTCCAATTCTTAATAGAAAAACATGAAAATCTGCAGTTTCCTTGCCTTGGAAAATCTGTTGTTTCCTTGCCTCTGGATGCTCAGGAGGGATTTTCTGCTTCCTTTGCTATGGGGAACACAACACCCCACGGGCAGTGTGGGTGGCCCCAGACACAGGGACAGCAGCACCCCAACCCTATCCCCATCCCGCTCTGTTCCTGGTCCCATTCCAGCCTCATTCCCATCCTTTTCCCAGTCCTATCTTCACTCCCACCCCATTCCTGGACCTGTTCCATCCCCACTCCCATCCCATCCCTGGCTCCGTGCAAACACCATCCACAGTCCCATCCCTGGCCCCATCCCATCTCCTTCTCTAATCCCGTGTCCATCCTGATTCTGTTCCTGGCCCCAGTCCTATATCCAAGTCTCACCCTGGCCCTGTCCCCATCCCATCCCATCCCATCCCATCCCCATTCCCAACTCATCCCTGACCCCAACCCAACCCCATTCTCAGCCCCAGCCCTGCCCTATTTCATCCCATCTCCATTCCCTGCTCCAGGCACCACCCCCAATCCCAATCCCACCCTAAACCCACCCACACCTGGTCCCCTGATCCCATCTCACCCCCCACCTCCACTGCTCATCCCCCTCCTCCAGTCGGACCCCACCATTCCCAGTCTCTTTCCCACCATTCCCAGTGCCACTCCCAGTGCCATTCTCATCATACCCACCGCCATTCCCAGTGCTGTTCCCACCATTCCCAGTGCCATTCCCAGTGCCATTCCCACCCTTCCCAGCCCATTCCCACCATTCCCAGCCCATTCCCGCCATTCCCAGTCCATTCCCAGTGCCATTCCCGCCATTCCCAGCCCATTCCCACCATTCCCAGTCCATTCCCAGTGCCATTCCCGCCATTCCCAGCCCATTCCCACCATTCCCAGTGCTGTTCCCAGCGCCATTCCCGCCATTCCCACCGACATTCCCAGTGCTGTTCCCACCATTCCCAGCCCATTC
>JAWMQZ010000119.1:1879233-1902828 GCA_035584835.1 Tangara arthus | reverse complement strand
TCTCATATTGTCCTAATCCAAATTGTCCAAATTATTATTACTCTAATTATATTGCTATTTTTATAACCATTTTATTATCATTAAACTTTTAAAAATTTAAAAACAACTGATTGGCTGCTATCTGCTGCGAGTACCTCATTCCATTCTTTAAAAAACTATCCCACGTACATAGTTACATTATGTTATAACCTAAACTATATTTAACACACTACTTAAATAATTAATACAGCATAATTTAATACATAAATTAATACAGCATAACCCTAACATAACACATATAATATGCATTTTAATATTTGCCAAAAGCCAATCATAAAACACGCATTTTTCACAACGCTGTCCCTGCCCATGGCCGGGCTCGCAGCTCCAGCCCAAACCGTCACATGACGTCACAGTTCCTGCCTATGACGTCACTAGCCCCGTTGCCATGCCGCCCTCCCCAGATTAGGAGCGGCTTCCGCCCAACTCGCCAATAGAAGATGGGTAGGCGTGGCTAAGGCAGCAACGTGCGTTCTGATTGGCTGAGCTTCGTGTTTTGGCCTCGGCGGGGTGGGCGGCGCGCCAAGCGGCGCTCGCTGATTGGTTCGAGGGGGCGGTGCCGGGCGGCGCGCGCGGCGCGTGCGCAGATCCTCGTGTGGAGGGCGGCGGCGGCGGCGCGCGCGGGGGGCGGCGTTGTCGGGAGCGCGCACGGTAACGGTGCCCCCCCCCTCCCCTTCCCCCCCAAGTCCACCGGGCCTTAAAGCGCGGTCTGGGGGGGGAGACGAGGGTCCGGGGGGCTGTTACCGGCACCGGGGTTGTGTTTGGGAGTCCCGCCCGTCCTCTGACCGGGCGAAGCCCCGTCCCTCCCCTCACCGAGGCGTTTTGGAGGGTCCCGTCCCTCCCCTCCGCAGGGAAGATTGGGGGGTGACCCCTGTGAGGGAAGGGTATTGAGGGGCCCCGTTGCTCCGCTCACTGAGGCGTTTTGGTGAGGTCCCGTCCCTCTCCTCAGCAAGGAAGGCTGGTGGGAACGACCCCTATGAGGGGAAGATATTGGGGGATCCTGTCCCTCCCCTCATCGAGGCGTTTTGGGGGGTCCCGTCCCTCCTCTCACAGAGCGCCTGGACGGTTCCATCCCTCCCGGAGGCGGGTGTGGGGTCCCGTTCTTAATAGAGGGAGCTGTGGACGGGGGGTTCCCGTCCCATCCCTCCCCTCACCGGTTCGGCTTTGGGGGCCCTCTTCCGTCCGTCACCGAGTGCGGGACTCTGGGGGTCTCTCCCCTCAGCGAGGGCGGTTTAGGGGAGGGTCCCGTCCCTCCCCTCACGGTATGGGGGGGTTCGTGCGGTCCCGTCCCTCCCCTCACGGTTTGTGCGGTTCCCGTCCCTCCCCTCACGGTACGGGGGGGTTCGTGCGGTGCCGTCCTTCCCCTCACGGTGTGGGGGGGTTCGTGCGGTCCCGTCCCTCCCCTCACGGTACGGGGGGTTCGTGCGGTTCCCGTCCCTCCCCTCACGGTTTGTGCGGTTCCCGTCCCTCCCCTCACGTGGGTTTTTGGGGCCGGGCGGTTCTCGCTGTCCCCGCGCCGCCTCACGGGGGTCCCGCACCGGCCCCGCCGTTCCGGGCGCCGCTAACGGCCCCTCGTCCCTCCCTCTCTCCCTCCGCAGGGCCGCGATCCCGGAGCCGCGGCCATCCCAGCACCTGGACCTTGTAAGTACAGGAAGATCTTTAGTATGTGTTTTTTTAAAGCCATTGAGGAAGCCCTGAGGGCTCTGAGGCCGCTCTGCTCAGGTTTCTGTTGCAAATCGTCTGTAAAAATCAGGATCAAATGGCGGTGTAAAAAGTCTATCCAGCGCGTTATTTTTAGGGTGTAGTTCCCTGTTTTCAGGGTTTGGTCGCAGGAAGCTGTGGATTGGGCAGGCCCATGGCTGCATTGTGTAATTGCTGATAGTATTTTCCTCACACAGTGAGAGCCACTTGTGCTTCTAGAATTATGGAGTTCTTGAATCCTGGAATCATTTGGGTTGGAAGGACCTAAAGCCCATCCAGTCCCATCCCTTCCACCGTCCCAGGTTGCTCCAAACCTTGTCCAACCTGGCCTTGGACACTTCCAGGGATGGGGCAGCCACAGCTTCTACAGAAAAATGGAATTTGAGATATAATATTGAAGAAAGTGCAGGGTGATATCAGTGCAGTGATCCCTTCACTGGTAAACGATAATAACTGTAGTAAGATGTTTGATTAAATCCTGTATTTCCTTCAAAAAACAAACAATACAACGGAAAAAGGTGGGTGACTCCTTTATTTCCTTTTTTTTCCCTCAGAACACCTTGGCATTGCCCTTTTCCACGTGAAGCTCAGCCATGACTGACCAAGAGTTCATTCTCTGCAAGTGGAAGAGGCGTTTGTGGCCAGCCAAGGTGAGGAGGAATGAGGAAATGTTTGTGGCGATTGCTTGGAGCAGAGCAGGAAGGAAGGGAGAGGTCCCAGCAAACGTGTCTGAACTTGTCTGAGCTGTGGAGATGCCAACAGGAAAAATGGAGAGGGCCTGGAGCAATGGGGAATAACTTCTCACTGCCAGAGGGCAGGGTTGGATGGGGCATTGGGGAAAAATTCCTCCCTGTGAGGGTGGTGAGGCCCTGGGATGGATTTCCAGAGCAGCCTGGGACAGTGAAGGAGTCCCTGCCCATGGCAGGGGCGGGATGAGATGGGATTTAAGGTCCCTTCCCACCCATTCCATCCTAGGATTTTATCATTCCACAATCTTAAGGCTGCTCCCAGGCCCTGTCAAGCTGCTCTTGGTTTAATATTTTGCTGTTAGTCAGGATTTTCAATGGAGATTTCTCACTTTTTAATGTAGGTTTTGTGCAAACCTGGAGTTGCTGGGAGCAGTCCTGTTGCCACCACCAAAAGGATGGGATTTAAAGCTGAAATCCTTGGCTTGGAGAAGCAGTTGAGTATCCTTGTTCCTATCACATGTTTGCATTCTTAGAGGTTAAAAAAATAAGGGGAAGAAAGAAATCCTTCTATCTGAAGGTGCCTGTGAGGTGGGATCCTGGATTTGCAGAAGGTTTAGGTGTTTAACCCTAGCAAGGACGGGTTGTGGAGGGAATATTTGGGGTTTTTGCTGTCTGAGGGCAGTTTTGTGGTGCTGGGAGTGTTCTGCTGCTGGTTCCAGTCACTTTTTTGTGTTCCAGGGTCAGTGTGAGCTCTGCAAACGTGGTTCCCCTGACAGAGGAGAGGATCAAGGCCATTGCCTCCACTCTGGGTGAGGAGAGAGGGGCCCAAATGTGTTACTTTGTGTCTTTTCTGGGTGTAAAATACCTCTGAAAACTCAGCCCCAAATGTGCTGCTTTGTGTCTTTTCTGGGTGTAAAATCCCCTCAGAAACTCAGCCTGGGGGGATAAAGCTTCTATAATTCACTTATTTTCTTTTCCCCTTTGCCATTAAGCTGGAAAATAGGTTAAAATTTTATCATTTTCCTCTTCCCTGGGGTGGTTTGTTGGAGGGATGGTGAAGAAATGTGAGTTTTCCTCAAAATGAGGCACTTCCAGCTTGGTCTTTGTGTGTCTCCATTCTTTACCTTGGGAATTGTAGATGATTTCAGTAGTAAAAAATGCACCTTAAAACAAATACTGGGAGTAACATTTATTATTTCTTTATGATAGAATAATGAGGATAATATCATTTATTGAGTATTTTTCCTTCATCAGAGCAAAAGAAAACCATGAGTGAGGCAGTGGAGGAGCTGCAATATCGCTGTTCCCTTAAAATTGCCCTGGATATTCTCCATGAGACTGACTCCAGCAGTCAAATGCCACCTGCAGAAGGACCAAATCCTGAATTTTCCCGGGAGAAATCTGCCCCACCCACCCCCTCCCACAGCTTCTTGTTGCGCTCTCGCTCGAAAAAGTCAGAACCTGAGGCTGCCAAGAGGAAAAGGAAAGGCCAGAATAACTCTGGGGTGAAGGATGATCCCAAAGCACGCAGCCAGAGAGGTTCTGTGGCTCCAGGGGGGAGTGGAAAAGCACCTGGAAGTGGCACAAACCCTGCCAGAGCACGTGGGGGTGGCACAAACCCTGCCAGGTGTGGTGCCAGGGACTCGAGTGTGGCACCAGCCCCTGACAGTCACAACTGCAAAAAACCAGAACCAAAATCATCACCCAGACAGAAGAAAATCCAGCCCAAAATGGGGAATGGAGTCTCCTGTAAGCCAGAGGCTGGAAGAAGTCAGCAAGGAAGGAAAAGAAGATGGAGGGATGATTCCCCCCAGGATCAAGCACAGGTGGCTCCTGAGGAGGGGTCTCCCTCTGTCCCCTCTAAATCTGGCACCGTGGAACCTTCCAGAAAGAAAGGAACTCAGCCTGGGAGAACATTCCTGGATTCCTCCTGTGAAACGGCCTCGGATGAGTTGGAGAAAAGCATCAGCAGTGAGAGTGAGAGCCTGGCAAAGCAGCTGGATGGGAGGAGAGAGGCAGAGGGTGGAAAACACCCGGATGGGGCAGGTGTGGCCTCAGGCACAGACAGGAAATGCAGGAACCACCCTGGATCCTCACCTGGGCCTTCTGGTGCCTTCCCTCAACCTCAGCAGGAGGAAAACCAGGATCCCTCACACCTGGCTGGGAATAAAGCCCCTGACTCAGAGGAGGATGAAGGTGGGCAAATCCCTTGGGGAAGGGAAACCTTCATCCCATGTGGCACCTTGGAATGTTGCTTTGCTTTTGGGGAGGTGGCTCTTGAATTGCTGATTTAATTCCTTTTGGTTTCCATTCCTGGGAAGCAGAAATGCTGATCCCTTCAGTGCTGGGGAAGCCTTGGGGGGTGTTTGGTTGTCTGGAGTTTCTTGGGGTTTTTCATGGAAAACTGGGGTGGTTTTTGAGCTCACACTTGTTTTCCCTTACTGCTTTCTGATAAATGGAGATTAAATGTTTCTGAATGAGGTCCTGAGACCAGCCCCATTTTTCCCCTTTTATCCACATAATCAGGGAATTAGGATTCCCTAATTAGAAGTGTGCAGATGTGTCAGGTCCCCTCTGGGTCACACTCAGGTGTGTCTCACCTGCTCTGAAGCTGATTCTGTCCTAATCCCTGGATCCTGGTGCTGTTGGCAGGGCTGGAAGCCTCTGGGATGTCTTCCAGGAGAGTTTCCTCGGAGAGCCTCCCTCCACTCTCACCTCTGGCAGATGAAGAGGAGGAAAATTTCCCAAGTGTTCTGTCCCATCGAGGTGAGACATCAGCACTGGGCTGAGGCTTTTCCTCCTCTGGGAGCTTCAGTTTGCCTGCAGTCCCTGGGGACTCCAGGAGGGGATCCAGCTGTGTCCAGGCTTGGGATAAAATGCGTGTCCTGGGTCCATTGGGCATTTTTCTGCAGAATGAAATGAAAAATTCCTGAAACTGGACAAGGGCCTGGCATTGAAGTTGCTGGGTTTCAGTTCAGGACTCCTTGTGCTGTGTTTTGGGGTCACCGTAAAAGCACTGAAGAGAAACTCCTGGAGGAGAAGAAGAGAGGGACAGCATCTGTTTTATTGTTTTTAAGGAAAATTTCCCTTCTTTTTCACACCAGAACCCAAATTCTTCGAGGAAGGGATGTTGGTGTGGTGCAAGCTGCGGCGCTATCCGTACTGGCCAGCAGTGGTAAGAGCAGCTCCTGCCTCCTCATATCCTGCTGATAAGGAACAACTCCCAGCTCTGGAGTGACTTTTGCCCTTCCTGGAAGTGTTAAAGACCTTCCAGTAGAAGCATTTCAAAATTGATAGAAGTAAATTTGTGCTAAAAGCACTCAAAATGTGTCAGGTCACTTCACACCTGTTTGTACAGAGCACAGGATTATCCCAGTTCCTTTGTCATGGAGCAGAACTTTGTTCCCAATTTGTAAAAGAAAGGGGAGGCCCTTTATGCACTAAAAATGTTCCCTTTGGGGAACTGGTTGCAGCTTCCGCTTGAGTTTTTCGTATTTGTGTAATAAAGGAAAGTTACAGCAACAGGAAAAATTTAAGTGTGGGTTGTAGTGGGTGATATCCACAGAAAAATATCCCTGTTTTATCAAGATTAGGATTTTAGAGGCTTTATCCTCTCTCCAGGTGAAAGCAGTGAAGAGGAAGCACCGGAGGGCCTGTGTGCTCTTCATAGATGGCACCACAAACGAGAAGAAAAAGGGGTAAATGTGGATTTCCATCCCATCCTGAATTTCCAGTCTGATATTCCATGTCCAATGCCCTTTTCCTGGTGCAGGGTGAGGACAGTCCTCTCCAGGTTGATCTGGGAGGGAGGGGCTGGGCCAGGTGAGGGTTGTGGGTGCTTTGTCATGCTGCAGGTTGAGGCAGCTCCCTGTCTCTGGGAAGAGCTGAGGAGTTCAAAACAAAACAAAAAAATCCCTGGAATGCAGCCAGTGTTTTCCTTGTGCTGCCCAAACTTTCTGGAAACACTGAGCTGCCTTTAACTTTTCTCTAAACCAGATACTTCTCATTTGTTAGAAGATTCCATACTTTTAACTTGCTCTGGAAGCAAAAACCATTAAAATTTGTGCTCCTTAATTCCTTGGGAAATGGGATTTTCAGGGAGAAGCAGAACTGCAGTAAATAAGGAGGGAAGTGAGGCAGTTGAGTTGCACCTCTGACTGTGTTTCTTTAAAAGTTTCTCAGTGTCTCTGAAGAGCCTGAAGCACTTTGACTGTGAGGAGAAGCAGGAGCTCATTGTGAGTATCCCAGAGATGTAGAACTGCAGGGTTTGGGCAAATACAGTGGGAAGTTCAGGATATAAATGGCCATGGGGGAAATGTGGGGCTTGGCCCCTCAAGGCCACTCTCATCCCTGTGACAGTTCTGGCAGGAGCTGTTTTACTGTGAGGAAAAAATTGTCATGGACCATTTCTGTCCCCTGTTTGGCATCCTGGGCTGAAACTCTTGGAGAGCTGCTGGATTTGGGACAGAAAATCCTCCTTGTTTTGCAGGAACGAGCCAAGGAAAATTATTCCAGGGAAATCGAGTGGTGCCTCCAGCTGATCCAGGACTATCGGATCCGAGTGGGTAAGGAGGGGCAGGTGACCATGGAATCACCAAATCCCAGGATGGTTTGGGTGGGAAGAACCTTCAGCCCCATCCAGTCCCCTCCTGCCGTGGCAGGGACACCTTGCACTATCCCAGGTTTCTCCAAGCCCTGTCCAACCTGGCCTTGGGCACTCCCAGCTTCTCTGGGATCTCATCCTGAGATCCACCAGGAAAAGGGAACCCCAGGTTTTGATTCCTGGGTGAATGGAACTGATCTCTGCCCCTGTTTTGGGTTTTTAGGCTGTCGTTCTTTCACCGGGTCCTTCCTGGAGTATTTTGCTGCTGATATCAGTAAGTGAATCCATCCCTTTGGGAAAAAACTCCTCTCAGCAATAAAATTCCTTATTTTCTATTGCTATGAAAAGCCTCTGTAATTTTGAAAACCCATTTAAATATAAATTCTTGTGGTTTCTCTTTCAGGCTACCCAGTGAGGAAAGAGGGGTACCAGAGTGTGGTGCAGATGGCATTCCCAAGCACAGGGGAGGAAGGGGCTGGAGAGTCTTCCTCAGACACCTCCCCACAGAAACCCCCCAGGAAGCTCCTCCCTGACAGGACCAGAGCTGCCAGGGACAGGGAGAACAAGAAGCTGGTGGAGTTCATAGTGAAGACCAAAGGGGCTGAGGAGCATCTCCTGGGGATCTTGAAAAGTGGGAAACAATCCCGCTGGCTGAAGAAATTCCTGAATTCCAGCCGGTACATAACCTGTGTGGAGACTTATTTGGAGGATGAGGAGCAGCTGGACCTGGTGGTTGGGTACCTGAAGGAGGTGTACAGGGAGATGGACACCAAGAACCTGCACCAGATCCTGGGGGATGGCATCAGATTCATCTCAGATGTGCTTTTACCTGAGGTGAGGGAGCATGAAACAGGGAGAAAAATGAACTGGGGAGTGATAAATGACACTAATTCCTATTAGTTATTCCTTTGCTGTGATGTGGTTCCTATGGAATGATGTGGGGAGAGTTCCCAGAGCTGAGCCAGGCAGGAATATTCACCCCTGCCTACAGCCTGAGTCACTCAAATGCTGATTTTTAAGCACAGAAAAGAGAAGCTTTAGGTAGATTGTTGTTTTTAAAAGCAGACTGATAGTTTCCTGATGTATTTAATTACCTCTGAAATGCTTCAAAGCTTTGCTTTGGGGTTTTTTATTTAATTTGGCAACTTCTCAGGGTTTTTCTTGGTCCTTTGTGTGTGTCGAGGTGGGGGGTGGTTTGTTGGCTGTTCTTACAGTTGTTGTGGATACCTTGTGTTCTACCCAGGAATTTTCCCAGGAGAACATTAACTCGTGTAGAAACAAAATTACTGTGAAGAATATTTTAATCTGAGGATAAAAATACCCCCCAGGGGATGATGCAGAACAATTTCATATTTTTTATTTAAGAATTTCAGGCATTCAATGAAAGGTTTCATCCAAGTTTCCTAAGTTATTGAGGAACCTTTTTCTCAAAACATGCTCAACTGAGTCAGTTTCAAATCCCTGGCTGTGGTTTAGTTTTGCTTATTGATTATTATTATTAATTATTCAATGCTTTTCTAGGCCATCATTTGTGCCATTGCTGCCGTGGATGACATCGATTATGAGAAGGCAGAAGAGAAATACATTAAAGGACCACCTGTGAGCAAAAGGTAGATTTGTTTTCAGGATTTTCCAAGGGTTTTTACTCCTTTATTGTTTGATACAGAAAAGGTTTCAGGTGAGGGCAGGAGAGCTCAGTGTCCTTCTCCTTTGAGGGACAAAATGTGGAAAATGTCCCAGCTGAGCTACTCCAACCCTGCGAATTTAATTTGTCCAGGGGATGTAATCTGGACAATAATATCCTGTTTTAACTTAAAACCTTCTATTTTTTTTCTCCAGGGAGAGAGAATTGTTTGATGAACAAGTCCTGGGAAGCAAAAAGCTCAAGACTGAACCAGAGCCTGCAGAGAGCTGAGGAGTGGCCGGGGCTGTCCTGGGGCCACCAGGTGTAAATAACCATTGGTGATTTGTATAAAACGTGGCATTCTTTGTAAAATCTGTGTGTATATTCCCAAATCCTCTGCTCCCAGCTCTTGCTGCTTCATGGCCTCACTGTGTTCAGGATCCACTGGATCCTCATCCATCAGTGCCCTCCTGGGGGGCTGCCAGAGACCCCCAGGGCTGTGCAGAGCTTCTGCTGCTCCACTGACTACCAGGTGGGTTCTTTTAGCCAAACACCCGACTTGGGAAGGGATCTTGTCCTGCTTTGTGGCCTCCCTGCTCCTGAGAAAACCAGGGGGTTCCTGGCAGGGAAGGCTCCCTGGGGTTCCCCTTTCCTGCTTCAAGGATCTCCAAAGGTGGAAAATCAGATTGGTGCCCAGAGCTGCCGCCTGGATCACAAAGATTTGGGTTCTTGTTTTGTTCTGACAAGTCAAATTCCATGGAGAAGGAATCCAGGTTTGTTTAAACAAAAACATTCCCTTCTTCTCTAACTGAACCAGTGGAATGCTGGTTTTTATTGCCTCTTCTGAGGCTGTGAATTTTGGGAGGCTTTTAATTGTCTTTTACTCATCTAAATTCCCAATTTAATCCTGCCCAGCTCCCTGCTTACCTTTGTTGGAGCTGTGGCACATGGAAGCAGTGTCACCAAGAACTAATTAATGATGCATAATGATAAATGATACATAAAACCCCCTGATTAGGGTTTTTCTGTGATAATGAAATATGATCTCCTTGCTTGTCCAGTAAAACCCAAGATGATTTGAAATGAAGAAGTTAAAATTGGGATCCAGATGTCTATCATGGCTGTAGTAATTATCTGAAATATATTTTAATTACACTTTTAATTGCTCTGTGCTCTCTAATGAGTTTTTCCATGAAATCCTTATTCCCGTTATCTCAAGTACCTCAATTATAGGGACAGACCAGGAAGTGTGAGGGTTTTATTAAAACCTGTGAGGAGGGATAATGAATTTTGTGGGTTAGGATAAAAAATTAATGATGGAGTTAACTCAGTGCTGTGAGTGGCACTTTCCCTTTGGAGATGAGAGCTTGGGGAGGGACTGCCTGCCCCTCATCCCAGTGCTCTGGGGTAATTTGGAGGTGGGGCTCAACTTCCCCCTCTTTTCCATGAACCCTGTGTTCCCTTCTCCATCAAAACTCCTCGAGTGCTGTTAGGATCCTGCTCCAGACCCGTGCACAGAAGCAGAACCACCTCCCCTCACCTTCCCTGCAGCTGTGGAATCCTGGAATGCTTTGGGGTGGAAGGGACCTTAAAGGCCAGCCGTGGGAAGGGACACCTCTCACTGTCCCCTGGGTGCTCCTAAACCCTCCAGCCTGGCCTTGGGCACTGCCAGGGATCATCCTGACCTTGTGCCACCCCCTTGCAGTGCTGCCCCACCGGTCACTCGCTGGGACTGGGCACCAGGCTCAGCCTCACCATGTATCAGTCATGTGGACTCAATAAAGTGGGATGAAGTGAATCATCAACATTTGCTGCTTTTGTTTGATTATTTTAATCTGTGGTGGGTGGTGCTTCCACCCCAGTGTTTCAGCAGGTGGATATAGGATCTTACAGCTTTATGTGATGCATAAAAACTGTCTGTATCAGTTTCACATTATCAATCACTGGGAAATGAGCTCGCTGGGTTTTGTTCTTGTTTTATTTAAAATGGGCTGACACACACCACCTCTGCTTGTGATAGTCCAGTGTTAATTAATCCATGTTCCCTCAGCTGCCTCCTCAATGTAAGATCATTAACTCATATTTATTATTAATTCATATTTATTTAATAATATTTATCATTAATCCAGTATTACAGCCCACAGTCCTTCACCCCTCCCTGTTGTGTGTGTGTGTTTCCCAGGATATTAAAACGATCAAGTGCAGAGTTTGGGGGGAGAAAAATGAGCTCCAAACCCTCGGGGGTGTTTTGGGGTGAAAACAGCGCTTTTGCCACTCGGGTCCCGGCAGAAAGAAAAAGCTTCTGCCGAAACCCGGGATCGAACCAGGGACCTTTAGATCTTCAGTCTAACGCTCTCCCAACTGAGCTATTTCGGCGGGTGAGAGCGCCCTCGCTGGCCGTGGATACGACCCCGCCCCGCGCCCCCCTGGGCGCCGCCGCCCGGCCGGTGCCCGTTCTCCTGCTCGTGTCCCGCAGCCCGGTACCGGGGCTGGCCGGAGATTCGCACCTTCCCGCGGGCATTTCCACCCCGAAGACCCCATTTCCGCAGCGGCGGGGTGTTCCGCACGCACCGCGGGGCACTCCTCTCCTGGCACAAAACGCGGCTCTGCCGGCTTTATCCGGCCCCTCCGGCGAGGGTTCCACGGCGGCGTCATAGATAAACCGCGCGGGGCCACCCACAAAAAATGGTATCCGAGGACAAAACTAGTGTCACCTCCCCGTCGGGGAATCGAACCCCGGTCTCCCGCGTGACAGGCGGGGATACTCACCACTATACTAACGAGGACGGGTACGGCGAGAGGTTTTTTGTCTCACTGTATAAAGGTGCGGTTCTGCACCAGGCGGAGCTGCTGCTGTTCCGCTCCGTTCCCGCGGGCGCTGCCGCAGTCGGGACTCGGGGGACGCGGAGTGACAGCGCTGTCACCGCGGTGTCACCGTCGGGCCTGGCCTGCGGCTCCTGCTATCGGTGTATACACTGCGAGCGGCCCGCGTTCCATTGAGGGGATGTAGCTCAGTGGTAGAGCGCATGCTTTGCATGTATGAGGCCCCGGGTTCAATCCCCGGCATCTCCACTTTTTGCCCCTGTCCTGCAGGCCGCTGGTCTTCGCGTTTTTCTGCCCCATTTTCGAGAGGAGCAGAAATTTCCTCAAAAACCTCAATATATCCATGGACAGTACCACCAGAAATAACTGCCTGTTGATTTTCTTCCCTCCCCGCAGCAGAGTGTGCAGACTCGTGCTGCAATTCCTGCTAAAGAAAGGAGCCCTGCCCAGAGCCCCCCACACCCTCCTGCCTGGGGACATCCCAAACCCAATGGCGTTGAAAAAAAACCCAAAAACCCCAGTGTTTGACTGAAAACACACCAAGGAGCTGCTTTCCTTCTGGCTGCACATCTAAACTTGCTGTTGCTTCAGCTTTGAATGTTTTTAATGCTTGCATGTGTCCTGGCCTTGTCCCTGAAGCATGTTGGAATTATGGACACACATCCAGCCAGCTGGGCTGCACCAGTTTCCTGCAGAACTTGGGGACAGGAGGGTCCCTGTCCACACTTTCTCCTGCAGCAGTGTCACAAGCAGCAGCCCATCAGCACAGTGTGGGCACTGGGTTTACCAAGACCCAAAAGGATCAGGTGGAGGGGAAGGTAAACTGAGGCTTCTTCCCCTCACTAATTAAACCATTCCTATCCCAACCCATGAGTTTCCTCATCTTTGTGCTTCCTGCCCTGAGCTGCTGCCCAGGTTCTGTCTGACACCCATGAGGATGTTCCTGCACAGCTCTGATATTCTGCTCACTGCAGCATCCCACACAGCAAACATTTCTCCCATCCAGACCAAGAATTTTACATATTTATTACAGTTCATATGACTAATATAGTCCAAAGAGAAACTTCAGGTTAAAAAAAAAAGGAAAATCTCCATAAAATACAATGGATAAAATTATCCAAACATTAATATTATGAAATACCAGCCAAACAGCTGGCAGGGCTTCTGGGAAAGCAGAACAGCAAAAGATATTCCTACAGTTGGTGAGTCCATCTATTTCAGATTTCCAAGGAAACCCTTGGAAAGCTCTCCAAACACCCTGGAGCAAAGGAGTCCATCAGCATCGAGGGTCACAGGGCCACTGGTGGCCACTTCAGGGCGAGCTCCTGGTGCAGGGCCTCGGGCAGCCACTGGCAATAGGCTGCGAGCAGATCTGCAGGGGGAGAGGAGCAGACACTGAGCTTGGCTGGAAAAATCCCCTGAGTTTGGCTGGAAAAACCCCCTGAGTTTGCCTGGAAAAACCCCACTGGAGCCAGGGCCAGCACCCACTGCTGGGCAGGCACAGGTGGCAGCATCCACAGGAATCTGTGAGCCAGCCCTGCTGCTGCAGCTCCTGTGAAGGAATTCTTACCATCTGGCACCCCAATGTTGAAAAAAATCCATTTTACCAGGAAAAAAACCTCAATATATCCATGGACAGTACCACCAGAGTCTGTACATTTTAACTGTGGTTACAACTACAGAAAAACAATAATCTTAGAATGCAAATAAATGTTGCTTTCTGAAGTGCTTTCTCTCATTTTTCACAAGAACCAAGCACAGGGCACTACTGCTCCTGGTAAGAAAATAGGAAATATTTGGAGCTTAACAAATGAACTAGTCCATTTTTTGAAATTATAATTCAATAGTGCTCAACCCCACTGACATGACTGATAATTAGGCAAGCAGAACACTTACATTTAGGGTTTTTCTTCCATGCAGCCACCAAAGCATCACGATTATCACAGTTTTCTTTAACCAGAGCCTGCAGGAGGGCTTCTGTCCTGGGCTGAAGTCTGAATCAGAGAAATGGAGCAATAAACCAATGTTCATGAGCCCAGCAGAGCCCAGCAGGCTGCGTGTCCTGCCCTGCCCTCACCACCACCAACTCTCCTGGGACACAGCTTTTCCTGCTGAGGAAACTCATTTTCCCAAGATCACAATCTCCACCACCCTTCTCAGCA
The DNA here is from genome assembly GCA_035584835.1 of Tangara arthus. NCBI lineage: Eukaryota > Metazoa > Chordata > Aves > Passeriformes > Thraupidae > Tangara > Tangara arthus. The sequence continues at coordinate 1,889,187 of JAWMQZ010000119.1, read as the reverse complement.
TTGAATTTTTTAAATTTAGAAAGGAAGTGGAAAGTGTTTGGTGGAGACAAGGACCTGAAGTTTGTTTTTAACCACTTACTTGGACCATGTCTTCAGCATTATGAGGGGGCTGGACAGCAGGCACTGGCTGTAAGAACTCAGTTTTTTAATGACCTGGAGGATTGGTTACAACAATTATATAATGAATAAATTAAATTAATTGTGATATGATAACAACCATCAATGAACTTGTGCTACTACAGATTTCCAGGTCATATTCTCCATCACCATTTCCTCCTATCCCCGTATCCATAATCTTGTCCTGACTGGCTTGTTGGACAATTCTTCTGTCCCAGGCTGGACAAACACATGGGCTATTGGCTTTTTTTACTTTGCAAAAACAGCACTTAAATTCGGGGGTGTCTTTCACTGAAATACTGATTTTTTCTGCTTTTTTTTTTGTGTTTTAAAGATCCCTTCCCCACCTCATCCACCACAACAAACTCTTCCATCCACCAGCAAGTGATGAGCAAAAAATGAAGCCATAAGGTTCATCTCCTCCAAAAACTGGGCTAAAAAATTAATGGTAACACAAGGAAAAAGGTGCAGCTGGAGCACACTCACCTTTCCTTCCAGCAGGAACCTGGCAAAGTGTTTGTAGCGATCGATTCCTGGGGGATAATCAACTTCCACAGCAGGGAGCTGCCAGCCCACCCGGTCTGCAAACAACAGAGAACACCCCAGGTCCCCTCCCTGCTCCCCCAGGGGGGCACCTTGCCAGCCAGGGGGACAGCACAGGGGCAGGACAAGCGGGGAGGGCACTGCCAGCCCTCACAGGGCCCATCTCAGTGGGAAATGCAATATTTGAATGCTGCAAACCCCGTGGAGGTGCTCATCTCAGTGAGAAATACCAATGTTTAAATGCTATAAACCTCGTGGAGGTGCCCATCTAAGTGGGAAATCCAATATTTGAATGCTACAAACCCCATGGAGGTGCCCATCTCAGTGGGAAATCCAATGTTTGAATGCTACAAACCCCGTGGAGGTGCCCATCTCAGTGGGAAATCCAATATTTAAATGCTACAAACCCCGTGGAGGTGCCCATCTCAGTGGGAAATCCAATGTTTGAATGCTGCAAACCCCATGCAGGTGCCCATCTCAGTGGGAATCCAATGTTTGAATGCTGCAAACCCCATGCAGGTGCCCATCTCAGTGGGAAATCCAATATTTAAATGCTACAAACCCCGTGGAGGTGCCCATCTCAGTGGGAATCCAATATTTGAATGTTGCAAACCCCACGGAGGTGCTCAAAGCACCTCTTTGCACCTTCCTGTGAGAGGCAGGAGCTCCTGGGGACACTTACAGAAGACACTGGGTCTGTGGCAGCGCACCCGGCCTGTCCCAGGGCAGTAGGAGGGAGGGGGATTCTCCAGAGGCTTCCCAAAGTGGCAGTAGGGTGGCAGCAGGGCAGGGATCCACTCAGGCTCCACTGCAGACACACCTGAGGAGGGAAAACACACCTGGATGCAGGTTTGCTGCCAAAGGCCACAGCTCACTGGCAGCCCCAGGGGTACAGGGCACGGTCAGGGTCTCATCTCCACAGATTTATTTGTCCTTCATTTTTATCAAACTTTTTATTTTGTAAAAAGTCTGTTCAGAGACCAGCAGCAGGCAGCTGTGGGTGGCAGGGCTGGGGCAAAGCAGATATTTCAGAAGCTGAGCTTTGCTCCAGCCAATTCTGCCAGATAAATAATAAAAAAAAAAGAGGCCAATTTATGTCCTGATCCAGACCTAGGAAGCCTTAAGGATTCAAATCCAGGAGTAACCACTCAGAAAGCACAGCACAGGGGAAAACACTCTGCCAAGGCATTGTGAGGGGCTCGGCAGGGCTGCAGCACTCAGCACTCACCCTTCATGTACAGCTTTGTGGTCTCCACAATCTCCTGGTACACCACAAACTCTGGCAGCTCTTTGAAGAGGACTGAGCTGGGGTGGATGAACACTGGGTCCTCCAGGAGGGCAGTCTGAAAGAGGCAAAAAGATTGAAGCAGAGCAAGACCAGTGACTGACAATCCAATGTCCTCACTGCACCTCATTTCAGCCTCTCTCAGGTGTACATCTGTAAGGTTTCCTGAAGTGATGGGGGGTTTTAATAACCCCATCATTTTCTGCTCCACCTTCTCTGCAGACACCAAGCAAGATGTCTAATGGTACACAAGGTGAACTCATGGTACTTCTCAGCTCTTTTATAACATTTCCTACATGAACACCAGGAAATGGCACCACTGCAAACTCCAGTTCCACAGAGAGGAGCTGCAGGAAGCCAGCACAGACATCTCAGAGCTGCACCCAGCCAGACACCTGGGCTTGGCACAGGTTTCTGCCACAGGGGAGGAGGAACTGAGGCCAGGCAAGCTGCTCACCTTGTAGGCATTTCTCCACTTGTCATCCAGCAGCTCCTCTGCCTGAACCCTTCTGGCCAGGTGGTCCCCCAGCCCTGCCAGCACGATCTGCCTCAGGTAGGTGACCTGAGCTTCTGTTGGGGGCTCCATCTTCGGGTCCACGTAGAGCCCAGCATCCCTGCAGACCGAGTTCACTGCGGGCCAAGCCAGGTGAGAGAGGGTGCAGCAGGACAGGAATCAGCTCTGTGTGGCTGTGCCAGCCCCCAGGAGAGACCCAGCACAGCATTCCCCCAGCCCCTCACCTGCCGTGGTGAGCTGCCCTCGCAGGCGCCGGATCTCCAGCATGGCTTTGTGCCTCAGCCCGTTCTGCTCACAGAACTCCCGGGTGCACCCCGAGTACTCACAGGCCCCCACAGCTCCTGGGGTGACACAGGGGGTCAGTGCTCCTCATGGAACCCATGGGGACAGCACTGTCCCAGGCAACGTGTCATTTAGGGTTGCTATTGTATTTGTGGGGTGCCTCGATGAAGGGAGGAATGATGAATCTGACTCCATGTTCTTAGAAGGCTAATTCATTATTTTAAGATAATATATATTAAAGAAATATTATATTATATTATATTATATTATATTATATTATATTATATTATATTATAATTATGTATTATATTATATTACATTATATTGCATTGTCTTATATTATTCTAAACTATACTAAAGAATACAGAAATGATACTTACAGAAGGCTGGAAGGAATGATGAATCTGACTCCATGCTCTCAGAAGGCTCATTTATTATTTCAAGATACTATATGATATTAAAGAATACTATACTAAAGAATACAGAAAGGATACTTACAGATCCTTACCTAACATCACCATGAGGTCCCCCAGCTTCTGCATGGGCCCCTGCCCAGCCCAGACCTTCTGCATCTGTAAAAACCTGGCTCTCCTCCCCTTCAGCTGGGCTGCCTCCTCCTCACTGCCTGCTGGCCTGCAAGGAACACAGAGCAGCACCTGTGAGAGCTGTGCCTGCAGGGCACAGGGTGACAGGGACACAGCTGTGACACTGGGACACAGGGTGACAGGGACACAGGGTGACAGGGACACAGCTGTGATACTGTGACACAGGGTGACAGGGACACAGGGTGACAGGGACACAGGCAGGCTCAGCCACTCACCTGTCCAGCTCCTCGAAGAGCTCCCTGACAGTCATGGCAGACACGATGGTGATGGTGTAGGGCAGGCACTGGTGCTGCCTGCTCAGGGCCAGCATCTTGGCATAGCGGGGAGCCACGGGGAAAGTGGCCATCACCCTGCCCAGGGGACTGATGGGGCAGCTCAGCTTTGCTGCCAGCTGCTGCTTCAGCCTGGGACAGGGAAAAGAGAGCTCATGTCATGAGGTAACTCTGATTAAGAACAGGTTTGTGCTCCCCGTTCTGGCAGCCCAATTAATTTGAGGTGTTTTCTCAGGTTTTGTGTGTGCTGGTGCCAAAGGCAGGGGAAAGGTTCCTCTTGCTCCCAGCAGCCCTGCTGGGGCTCCCAGCTCAGGGTTTCCCTGCCCAAACACACCAGAGCCAGTGGAACAAACAGAGGGCACCAGAGATGAACTGGTGGCATTTGTGAGCCAAAGGACAGCCCTGGGTGTGGGTGGGAGGGCAGCAGGAGCACAGCACAGCCCAGAGTGCAGGACAGCACTGGGGAGCACTGGCATTACCTTCCTGTCATGGGGGGCTCCTTCAGGGCACCCAGGGCTATCAGCAGCTCCTCTGCTGCTGCCAGAGCTTCCGTGGGAGGAGGGGTTGGGAATGGGAAGTTGATGACCTAGGGAAACAAGAGCAAAGCCCCTCAGTCCACACTGACACAGCACCCACTGGGAAACAGTGTGGGCACAGCAAGGAGCCCTGCAAGGCAGTGAAATCCTCCCCTCTGGTTACGTGGGACAAAGAAAAACACTCAGGATGTTTGCCAGGAGTGAAAGGAAAGGACACAGAATGGCAGGAAATGCTTGGAACAAGAACAGGAGGAAACAGGAACAGCAGAATCACCCCCAGCACCCACTGACTGCAGGCACCGCCCAGGGCAGGCTGCTGAAGGGCTGAATTTAAGTGCTGTGCTCTCTCAAAGTGCTCCAGTGTCTCCAAAACACAGACCCTGTTTAGACAGGGTTTTTTTTTTTTAACCTCTAGGAATATAAGAAAGCATTTACAGCTTGAACAAACATGTCTGTTTAGGCCTAGTGGAATTCAGAGCAGCTTCTGCAATGCGCAGAACCAAAATGGACTCAGGATCTGAATTTCTGCCACAAGGCACAGCTTCAAGCAATGGCAATAAAATACACTTCTGTTTGTTCCTGGCTCCTAAGGGCAACCACTTTAATGGGTGCTGTGGTACAAAGCCCTTTCCAACTCACCTTTTCTATATTTAATGCCTTCATTTGCAGAATCAAGTCTTCCACTGGTCGCTTCGTTATTTCTGGAGCAGAAAATTTCTCAAAGTCCATAAAAACTGCTGAAGAGTATAACCTAGTGGACCAAAAGTGGTATTAGATACTTAAAAGAAATTTTAACTCAAAAGATATGCAGGAAAAACTAGCAAAGGATTAAAAAAGGAAAAAGGCAGCTGTGGATAGTATGTACATCATCATATCATTATTTACAGGTTGGGGCATTTGCCTTATTCACAAGTTAAGACCTCAGCTGAACAGGAGAAAGAATTTTATAGATAAGAAACAATAAACAACCTTGAGACTGAGAACTGAAGAGCTCTGACTCCTTCGAGTGCAGGGCTGGGAAAAGAGACTTTCTAACACATCTCGGGGTCACTCTGAGCAGGTGGAGACCCTGAGACTTTTAGTATAGTTTTAACATATAATTCTAATATATATCATAAAATAATAAATCAGCCTCCTGAAACATGGAGTCAAGATTCTCATCTCTTCCCTCATCCTGGGACCCGTCAAACGCCACCACAAGGGATCCCCATCACTGAAAACTGTCATTGTCACCTGAGGACTCCTTCCTCCACCTCTCTGCTGCAAGATCTGAGCTTCTCCCCCTTTCTGAAGTGTTTTCTGCAGGTGTAAGACACAGCTCTTGACAACTTCAGCACTGCCCATCCCTCCCTGAAACTGGACCTTTGTGGTGATGACAAAAACCAGTCAGGGACACAAACGGTTTGGCTACAGGAACAAAATTCATCCTGAAATAGGGTCAGAGTGAGGACAGTGTTCCCCCCACATCCCACAGGGCAGCCAAAGAGCTGAGATCCGAGCAGGCTCTGGGTTGGGCACCACAGCTCCCCAAAACCACCAGGAAATTTGGGTTTTTATCTTCATTCTGTGGTATAATGTGACATCTGCTGCTGAAAACATCTCCCCATGCACACCATCATTTATTTGTACTAATGGGTTAGCACTGATGAATTTATAAAGATAGGTAAATGGGAAGAGTGTTTTGCACCACTGTAACATTTTTTAAGCTACTCTCATCTTTTCTATCCATATCATAACTTCCATAATTTTTACAGAAGGTTCAAAGAAAAAAATCAAAGTAATTCTCCAAGCTTGCAGGTGGCCAGTGCAGCATTCCAAGACCTTTCTTCCTATTCTTTAATTTGACTCAAATCTAGAGCTTTCCCTGTCTGGCTTTGTCCATTTAGCTGCACAGAAAAGGCTCTAAAAATGAAGTTTCAGGCCAGAGAAAACCCTATGTTTGGAGTTTCTCTTGCAGGATGTTCTCCTTTCCCCCCACAATAAAAACAGAACAGCAGAAGAAATTAAATTATCAATCCCAGCCTCAAAATAACTCTTGTAACAACTTGCTGCTGAACCAGGTGTCTGAACACTCTTGCCAACACCCTAACATGTGCCTGCACACAGAACCCAACTCCCAGCCCCTCCAGGGCGCCTTCTGTGCCAGTTTTCTGATCAAACTCACTTCAGGAATCATCAGTTTCATCTTCCCTCACCTACATCGACGTTTTTTCCCTGTGCCCATGGTCATTAGAGGCTTTTGTAGCTTTTTGCTCCCTCTAGTTCCCTCTTCAAAGCCAATCCTTTCATTCCCACTCCATTGTCGTGGGAGGACTCGGGACTTTTGGACAAAGGAAAATGACAAATTTTATTACAATTCATCTCATCCCCCTCCCTATCCACTGGCCCAGAATGTGGCAGGAGCTGTGATGCTGCAGGTCAGCACTGAGGCTGCCTGCCCTCCAGTTTACCTGAACATTGCATGGAATTAATGGATAGCACAGGAAGAACAAAGTGCATCCCTACATCAAGGGAATGCCATAAAAATCACACATTCACTTCTTTCAGGAAAAAAAAAACCTTTTCTTTTTTTTTTTTTTTTGTGGGAAGATCAGTAGAGCTTACAAATCATCCATGCCTCCATATAGATATATTTGGAAACTACTATTCACCCCAAAATAAATCTCTTTGATGAGCATAAAACCACCTGAGGACACACAGTAGTTTGAAATGATCTTATAAATATTAGGTGTCTTTGTCTCCTTATCATTATTCATCTCCCGGTGCCATGAAAGCACATAATAAAAATAATCATTAAAAAAAAAAAACTTAGAGAGGACATTATTTGGAAGAACAGGGATCATTTAAAAGCGTGACCTGTCAGCCCAAGGGTGCAGCCAATGGAAACTGGGTCAAAAATACAGAGCAAAAGTGTTCAGTGGGCACAGGAAATAATGTCAAACACTGGGAGGATGTTGAAGCTGTACAAGGGCAGAAGTTAGGGGAAAAAATATAGTAAACAAATTTTCTCTTGTTATGTCTGCCAGCCCTCAGAATAAATCTAGGAACTGGGATCAAACTGAAATTTGGATATTTTTGGGTTTTTTTCCCCTCCCTTTACCAAAAGGACATTAACAAAAAACAATGAGAATGGTTCAAGTGGTCTGTGAAGGAAAAAATAATTTCATTTTAGTCTCCTGCAAAGAAGGGGAAGAAATGAACTTCTATATATAAGAGAAGAGAAAGTCAACATGTCTTTAAACAATAGTTTTCAGGACAAAATCTGCATCCAAGATTGGTTGTTCTCCAAAGTGGTTGAACATAGGCTCTTCCTTCACAAAGAAACTGACTCCTTCAAATAGCCCAACTTTGTTTTGTCCAGGGTTTTCTCTTTCCAGAGTACAATGAGGATCCCCCAGGGAGAGCAGAAACATACTGAATTTTTTGAGTTTCTGCAGAGGTGAAATTCCCTCTGCACCCAAAGACCAGAGCTGATGGTTTGCATGCTGGAAGCAGAGCCTTGCAAAGCCAGGCAGGGTTTGTGCTCTGCTTTTCCCAAAGTCAGCTCTTTTCCATATCCAGCAGTCCCACAGGACACCAGCAGCAGCAAGGCAAAGCTGAGCCCACACAGGCCTGAAATCCATCTAATTAGTCCACCTTTCCAGCCTGCTAATGGTGAATCCAAGCTGAATCCCAACTGGGTTTTCCAGCAGCTTGGCTGTGAGAGGAGGCTGCTCCCTGCTCCTTCTGTCCTTGAAGAGGAGAAAGCCTGGACAGACACTTAAAGAGTGACAAACTGTGTCTGGACAGATTTGTCCTGCTTACCTAAGTTGAGTCCAGACAGAGGACAAATTAAATCACATTTATCTGCTCCTGCTACTTGTCAGACCATCATTCCCACTCTGCTTAGCTGGGCAGTGTCACCCTGTCCTCTACAGAGCCACACCAAATGAAGAGTCATGGGTAGAGTGAACCCTGTCAGGATGGGGAGAAATGTGGAAATAATAAGAATTATGGGGCTTGCCTGGCAAAAAGTGGAGCACCAACAGTTCCAAGAACCCATCCAGCTGCCCTTGCTCCAGAGGCAGTTTTTGTTTGTCTTGGGGCTGGACACTCAGCACCAGTGCCCACCTGGGTTTGCTTTCCCTGTGCTACAAACAGGTACAGCACAAACACATCCCACACGCTCACAGGTACAGGCAGACACAGAACTGGAGATAAAATTGGATGTGTGAAATGCCCGTGGCTGTGTGCAGACAAGCTGTCCATGCTCCCTCCCTGGGGAGCACAGACACACAGGAAGGATCCTGGGAAGGATCTGGGGAAGGATTGGTGGAATCCTGGTACGGACAGCTAAGGAAGTGAGAGAGGTCACAGCATAAAAATAACTCTGTCAGTGGAGTCTCAGGTAATAAATCAGATGAAAATCATCATCACAGAATCATCCCAGAATGGTTTGGGTTCAGAAGGACCTCAAAGATAATCCAGTTCCACCCCCTGCCCCGGGCAGGGACACTTTCCACTGTCCCAGGGTGCTCCAAGCCACATCCAACCTGGCCTTGGGCACTTCCAGGGATCCAAGGACATCCACAACTTTCTGGGCAAGAAGAGATATTTCCATGGTAGACAAAGGATAGTTGAGTTTTCCTTGGTGTGTCTCAGTTTCCTGGGAGCTCTTTCCATCCCAGCACAGGACACCAGAAGAATACCAAAGCCTGAGGTTTGCAGCCAAACTTCCAAATGGATTTGAAGAACCGTGACTGGTTTAGGTCTATTTCAATTCTACCTATAGAGCCTGAGGATCCTGTTATAGAGGTGAAGCCATTAAATTTACAGGCATTTTAATTCCAAGCAATTATATAAACCCTATCTGCTTGTAGAGAAAGCCTCCCTGTGTCAGAGCTAATATTAATTTTAAATCTCCAACCTTTACAAATTAATGTGAAACTGTAAGTTTCCACATTCTTTGATTAAACATTCTGCTGTGTAATGACTACTTTATTATTTCCCCCCTCCAAATTACTGATTGTTGTCTTACATTACAGCCTCATCGGTACTTATTAAATTAACAAGACTTTGAAACACTTAATGAATCAAAACTCATCAAGTGTTTCCAAAGTTAATAACTAATCTAAAGATTCTTTTTTTTTTTCCCCTCCTGCACTCTATATCTGCATGTGAATTTATACATTCCCCACACAATCGCTGAGGTTCAGATGGTCCTAATCTCATGAAAGATTTATTACCCCATAGCTCAGTGATTTATTCAACGTTTGCTGGAGCAACACGTAGCATGTGTGAGGAAGGAAGGGAGGGAGGAGGGTCTCTATTTATTATTTCATTTCCAAGCCTTATTCCAAGTTCTTGGGACCTCTCCATGTGTGTGTGTGTGTCTGCAGACTGGAGCTGAATAACGAATTTGTGGTTGTTAAATTGGGAGTAGAAGCTGGGGGTGCAACAAAGGATGGCTGAAATCCAGGGAAGAGTGACTGGATAGTGACAGGGAGAGAATAATGGAGAAATTGGTGCTCTGTGTTCTAAAACATAAAACCAAAAGTATTTTTCAGGATTGTGAAAAAGCAAAGATGTTGATAGGACAATTAATGATAAAGGGGAGATGTGTTTGGTAGATTTTTGGGAAGGATATGAAGTTACAGCACAAAACCCAGGAAGAATCAGTGGAACAGCATCCTTATTCCCAGGCTGGAGAGGAGAAGGCTCCAAGAACACCTCAGGGCCTCTTCCAGGGCCTGCAGGGGCTGCAGGAGAGCTGCAGAGGGACTGGGGACAAGGCCTGCAGGGACAGCACCCAGGGAATGGC
>JAWMQZ010000119.1:1835481-1870210 GCA_035584835.1 Tangara arthus | reverse complement strand
TCCTTCGTGCCCTGCTCTCCTGTCACACCTGACGCGGGGGGGGGACGACAACACGCCGGTCGAGCGAGGGGATCGTCCCGCTCTGCTGGTGCGGCCTCACCTTGAGTCCTGCGCGCAGTTTTAGGCGCCACGGTATAAGAAGGATACTGAAGTGTTAGCGTGTAAAGGAGGGCAGCGGACGTGGTGAAATGCCTTGAGGGGAAGCCTTAGGAGGAGCGGCTGAGGTTACTTGGTGTGCTCAGCCTGGAGGAGTCTGAGGGGGGAGATCTCATCGCAGTTTAAAACTTCCTCGTGAGGGGAAGCAGAGGGGCAGCTCCGATCTCTGCTCTCTGGCACCAGTGACAGAGGGAACGGCTGGAGCTGTGTCCAGGGAGGTTTAAGGTGGCTCTCAGGGAAAGGTTTTTCCCCCAGAGGGTGCTGGGGCACTGCCCAGGCTCCCCAGAGAATGGTCCCGGCCCCGAGGCTGCCAGAGCTCCAGGAGCGCTTGGACAACACTCCCAGGGACAGGGTGGGATTGTTGAAGAGTTCTGTGCAGGGCCTGGAATTGGACTCGATGGTCCTTGAGGGTCTGTTCTGTGATTCTGTGACCTTGTTGGGGACCTTGTTCTGGTGACTCATCAGGGCCACCCTGAGGGGCTTGCGGTGAGGAGGGGGAAGGTGGTGGGACAAAGGTGGCACCAGGAGCCTCCCCTCGCCCTCCGTGTCCCCCTCAGGGCAGGGCTGCCCTCCCGAGCTCCCCTCTGCTGTCCTCTGCCCGGGATGTGTTCCAGGCAGGAAAATCCCGGTTTTAAGCGTTCCCGGGGGTTTTGGGGCTTCAAACCAAAGACCTGACACTGGTCTGGTTCTTCTGACGTGCTTTTAGAATCATAGCAAGGCTTGGGTTGGAAGGGACCTTAGAGATCATCCAGCTGCACTCAGTATTACTCTGCTTGAGAGCTGTACCCTGGTGACATTGAAATGATCAGGCTGCAGGCTTGGGCATGGTAGAACTCAAAAACCAAATTAAAAAAAATCCTTGGCTGGTTCTTCCAGTGCAGGTTTTGGTGCAGTATTTGCCCATCAGGACTGGTCACCTTGTTTGAAACTGGAAACACGAACCACTTGTCCCATGCTGCTTGCACTGCTTTGTAAGCTGCTTATTTACTGCATGTTCTTAATTTGTAAATCCTAAAAGTACAGGAGGCAGGGTGGGTGACTGGAATATCACGTTGGAATGGTTTGGCTTGGAAGGGACCTTAGACATGATCCAATCCCAGCACACATTGCATGAGGCCTGTTTAAATAAGTGCGTTTTGCTCTGAAAGTGTTTTTATTTGCTCCTGGGCCTTAGTCACTGTCTGGTGCCTTGTGAGAGACCTGATCGGGTCTGACTTCCCGAGCTGTAGGTGAGTGCCAGGCTCCAGGTTATTCCATGGAATATCAGCTCCCCTCCTGAGCAGGCTGGACTGGCACAGAGTTTGTTCCCAGTCCCAGGCTGTGATCCTTTGGAGCTGTAATCAGATTGGGAACAATTGGGGGTTAATCAGAGAGGGAAATTTTCTTTATTCTCCTCTCCCAAAAGTGCTCAAAGGGAAGATGAGGGCACAGAACAAACTGAGCTGCTCCAGCCCTCAGAAGGAAGCTCTGGTTTAAAGCTGTTGTGAGAGGCAGATCTGGATGGGAAGTTATGAATTCAGCTGCTTTTCTGGGCAGAGATTTTTCAGAGAAAGCACCTAAGGAAGCTCTGAGCCTTGCAGGTGTGTTGGCATGGGTAGGGAGGGGCCTTGTGAGTGTTATTTGTTATAATTAATTAATGCTTGGGGCTGGTTTGGATGAAGAAAGGTGCTGATCTTGATCCTTTTGTCCTGCAGCTAATGGGGGCTGTGCTGAGGTGTTGATCAGAGCTATTAATCAAACCCCAGATTATTTATGTAGGCAAAGAGTTCTTGCTTTTGTTGGTTTTAAAATACCTATATATGCTTTTTTTACTAATCCCGGGTTGATTTGCTCCAGCAGCAAGTATGTTTATGGCAACAAACAAGAAATGAGCGATGAAAACAAGAAATTAGCAATGAAATTCTCCCAGGAAGTAGCGAGGCAGAACGCTTGGTTAAAACTTCTTGTACAACTGCAGCTTCTGAGGAGTCATTGTCCCCTTTTCTGCTCCTGAGGTGATCCCTGTGGGGAATTCTGCTGCTGCAGGGCTGTTGCACCTGTCAGGATCTCACTCTCATGGTGGACAGACTGACCTGCCCAAAAGCCAGGCTGGTGCTTTGTGCTGGAGTGGCTTTGCATCCCAGCAGGGATGGACTGTAGTGTCCTCCAGCCTGTAAATTTGGAGCTTTATGGACGTGTGGGCTTTGGGGTGGTGTCAGCAGGTGTGAGCTACAAACATTGAACAGCATGAGGGGAGACTCAGCAGGGTCTGCAGCTTCTTCCCGAGAGGCGGCAGCAACTTCTGCTCTGTGGGAGCAGGGGCAGAACCTGAGGCTGGAGCTGTGCCTGGGGAGGTTCAGGTTGGAGATCAGGGAAGGTTCTTCCCCGCAAGGGTGCTGGGCACTGCCCAGGCTCCCCAGGGAATGGTGCCAGCCCCCAGAGCTCCAGGAGTGTTTGGACAGCGCTCCCAGGGGTGCACAGGGTGGGATTGTTGGGGTGTCAGTGCTGGACTCAGTGCTCATGGGTCCCTTCCAACTCAAGATATTCTATCAATTGTAGACATTTCTATTAATTGAATAGCTGCCAGCCCATCAGAACTAAAAGTTTTCTGGGATGGAGTGTGGGTGAGGCCTTGGGGAAGGGCTGGTGATGCAGCTGGGCGTGGGGGCAGGAGCACTCACACACCCGTCCTGCCTCACAGCTGTCCTGTACCGTACCACATCTGGATTTTTGTGAACTTTGGCCCTGCTCAGTGTCTTCAAACCATGGAGGATCCCAAGGCAGAGGATTCCTGGCTTTTGATATTCCACAGCCTGTGTATAAAGCAGGGCTGTAGATTTCCATACAGCTGCTGCAGCTGGCCTTGAGCTACCCAGCTTTGCTGTTTCAGTCCATGTAGGGTGACTACAAATAATTCATGGTGGAATTGGAAGGTTTCAGTGACCTCCCTCCCTGCAGACAGCTTGGTGTTCTCTCAGAACACAGCTAGTACTTTTACAAGGATGTAAAATCGATTAACCTTTTATACCCAAGCTATCAAATTCAGTTAAAAACACCCCAAAACAAACCAAAACCTTAAAGAAAATGTCAATAACACATATCAAAACTTCATTGTGAATATAGTAGTAGATCAGCTGGTTTTACTTTGCTATTAGGAAATTAGAGTTACTTATTTTCCCTAAAAATAATGGCACAGAAGGGTTTGTGTCCTGTGTGTGGAGAGGGAAGGTGGTCAGGGGACAGTTGTGTCAGCCACCAGGATGGTGGGTCCACCTTGGCCAAGCCTGGACCTGTTGCTATGAACTGGCTGCTGTTGCACAAGGCCCTGAACCCGTGCCAGGAGCCAGAGCTCTGCCAGAGGGAACTGGGGGCACTTTTCCAATCCTTGAGGGAAACTTTGTCATGCCCAGCGTGCCCACAGAAAACAGGACTGTTCTGAGAGAGGGCAGGGGTGCAGGGCCTGCCCTGCTGCTCCCAGGGAGGACTGGCACGTCCTTTAGCATGATGATAACGCAGCAGTGACACTGAGGGCTGTCTGTGCCTCGTGTGTCACCAGCTCAGTTGTTTGCTGGCTGCTCAAGGAGATGCTTTGATCAGCGCTTAACAGTTGCTCTGTTTTTGTGAAAGACAAGACTCGTGTCACGTCTCGGCCTGTAACTTAGGAACAGAATTTGCCTCAATGGAACCAGGCTCGTAGGTGCTGTGTAGTATTGAATTCTGTCACTGTGGCTGGTGCAGAAGGGTTGTGACACAATGTCCTGAATCAGAGTGGAGAGGGACAGGCTGGTTTTGTCAGTGATCTGCCCTGCTCCACAGGAACTCCCAGGTGCAAAGCTTTCACTTCCCTGGTTGTCCCAGTGCACCTGCAGCTCTTACTGGGGGTGACTGGGCTCTCCCTGCCATTACCTGTTCCTGAAAAGAGCAGGTGAGAGGAAGTTCAGTATTTTTTTTTGTTAGGAGAAATTCAACTTTGCCCATGTAAGTGAGGATGTAGGAATCCCCACCACCCTCAGCTGTACTCAGTAGAAGAAGACAATGCAAGGATGTGGTTTTTTGTCTTTGAGGTCTGATGGAGAACCAGAGGGCATCCCCCAAAAATAAATTATCCCAGTGCTTGTCTGTGCAGAGCCATGGAGCCATTAACAGCAGAGTTTTTCACAGAATCACACAATCTCCTGAGTTGGAAGGGAAACCCAGGGATCATCAGAGCCCTGCACAGACACCCCAACAATCCCATCCTGTCCCTGAGAGCAGTGTCCAAATGCTCCTGGAGCTCTGACAGCCTTGGGGCTGTGCCTATTCCCTGGGGAGCCTGGGCAGTGCCCCAACACTGTCTGGAGAAGAACCTTTCCTGATACCCAGCATGAACCTCCCCTGACACAGCTCCAGCTGTTCCCTGGGTCCTGCCCCTGCTCCCAGAGAGCAGAGGCTGATGCTGCTCCTCAGGAGGAAGCTGCAGACAGCTGTGAGGGTGTTTTGGGGTTGATTCTTGGTACTGACAAGGGCCAAGTGTTGAGGCGGCTCTAACCAACCTTTAATTACTGAGTAAATGACTACTGGAAGGTTTTGGCACACCCAGGAGTTGATAAAGAGCTGCAGAGCTGGCAGCCTGGCATGGAGCTGCTGTAGCACCCACCCAGGTCCTTGGGCATGCTGGGACAGGAAACCCTGCAGATTTGGGTGCTCTCTGCAGAGGAAGAGTTGAATCAGTGTTGAGCAGTTTAGTTTGGGGTTTAGCCATGACTTTCTCACCTGCTCATCACTATCTTGAAACTGGGTTGTACAATGGTTTCACAACTGCTGCTGGATTAGTGCTGCTCTGTTATTTAGTACCTGCTGCACAGGTTTGACTTCTGTCTCAGGCCTGAGCCTGGCAGTTCTGCTTTTGCTTTCACCCCACCAGAAGGTGCTGGCAGCCAAGAGAGTGTTCTGTGGTGAGTGAGGGAGGGAGGAACAGAGAGCAGGGATGGAGGAAGGGTTTTGGTTTCATCAGCAGCTTGGAGTATGGTGCCAGCTTTGTAGGGCGTGTTGGAGGTTCTGGTGCCCCCAAACCTGGCCAGAAGAGCTGAGCTGTGCCATAAATCAGATGGTGTAGCCCCATAACCTGCCCTGTGCTTTGTTTGCAGAAAGCTGTTCGTGGGTGGCCTGGACTGGAGCACGACACAAGGTGAGCAGCGTGTGCTGCAGGCGTTGGACCACGGTGAAAAGGCAGCCAGGAGCTCTTCACAGGCATTGCTGTGGGGAGGAGACTGGGCTGAGAGCCTCCTCCTCTGCCAATTAATAAAATTTTCTGTAGAGACAACTCAGATATATAATTATAATTATATATATTTTTTTTATATGTTAATACTTTTTGGTTTATATTGTTTGGTGCTGAAGTTTTTGTCAGCTCAACAGACAACCCTTTTTATAATCACTTTCCTGCTGTTTTCCATTCGTATGAGTGGAAATAAACTGTTGTCTGCCATTTGTTTACAGGAAGTAAGATGTGATCATTTTCAAAAGATGAGTTTGAAGCTGTGTTCCATGTTTGCTGATCTGTTGTCTCATAATTGCAAACACAGTCTGGTGTTGTTAATATCTGGCTCTGTTTAATGCTTGCTTTTTATTTCTTTGACAGAAACTCTTCGTAGCTACTTCTCCCAGTATGGAGAAGTTGTAGACTGTGTAATAATGAAAGACAAAACAACAAATCAATCTCGAGGATTTGGATTTGTCAAATTTAAAGATCCCAACTGTGTGGGAACAGTGCTGGCCAGCAGACCTCATACGTTAGATGGCCGAAATGTAAGTTTATTTTATTTTTTTTCCTGCACCAGATTCAAAGATTTGCTTTAAATTTTGCCTCCTTATTTGCAGAGTGTCAGAGTTAACCTGGTTGTTGGTTTAAATGATTTATTGTAAGGCAGCTCTTAACTCCATGGCTTGTGTTTGAGCTCTGAGGAGCTGCATGTCAGCAGGGCTGGGTTCAGCTGCCACAAATGTAACTTTTAGAACAAAATTCTGCTGAAGTCTGACCAAAGTGGGACTTCTTCCAGATTGATCCAAAGCCATGCACACCTCGGGGGATGCAGCCGGAGCGGACACGGCCGAAGGAAGGATGGGTAAGGAAAGATCCCTGTGTATGCTCTGGAGTTCCTTTGGGTTATATCCATGTTTTAAAGGCAGAAGGCTGTATGCAGAACTCGAGTGTAAATCTCATTTCTAAAAAGTAACTTTAGTTTAGATTTCCATGGGCAGGCTCTGTGCAGAGCAGGGTCAGTTTGGGTGTGGTGTTTCCTAAGCTCTTAGTGATGCTTTTAGTGGAGTTGTTCAGATTTGAGAGCACTGGCAGGGCTGATGCTGTTCCAGCCCACTCCACACCCTGCAACTTCACCAGATTTCAGTTTAGAATGAGTCAATGGCCTCAGAACTCAGGCCCTGGATTCCTGGTCTTCTGAAGAGCAGGGGACACTGAACCTCTGAACTCAGAACGTGCTTCCCTTTCATGCCTGGGAGACTTCAAGGCTGGAGCTCTCCCCTCAGCCTGTCTGAGCCCATTTTTCATGGTTCAGTGTGAAATGATAGAAGCAACCACCCTTATTGTTCTTCTGACTGAATTTTCTCCTCCTTGATTTAGCAGAAAGGATCCAGGAGCGATAACAATAAATCCAATAAAATTTTTGTTGGTGGGATTCCTCATAACTGTGGCGAGACAGAGCTCAGGGAATACTTCAAGAAGTTCGGAGTGGTGAGTCCTGGGGGGAAGGTGCCTCCCCTCCCTGCTGCCTCCTCTCATATTTCCTCAAACTGTCGGATTTGGGGGTAATTTGGACAAATTGCTGGAGGGGCACCTGAAGCATTTTGTGAGAAACTGTAGTGAACATTCATCATCTGGAAATGTCCCTTGGCAGAACCTGCTGTTCATGTGGAATTTACTTTGCTGCTTCTGTCTCCTCGTGTTTAAGTCTACCTGATGCATTATTCTGTCCCTTCTTCCAAAAACTCCTAAGGTGCCTTAAGAATGATTCTTTTTAGTATTATTATTATTATTATTTCCACCCTCACCCCCCTTTCTCTTGATAACTTTCAGCTGGGCAATTAAAAATGTCTGCTAATTATTTTTTGGGAACAGTGAGTCTCTCAATGGGCTGGATTTTAAGATCCTGGTATTTGACTATGTGTACAGATAGGTTAAATTTGGGTCTCCTGCCATTGTTTGGGGAGCAGTAGCTGCTTTCAAACCATCTGGAATCTCAGTTCTGATGTCCCTAGAACCTCCATTCTGAGACAAACTGCTCCTCATGCACCTTCTTTAATTCAGTTTGTAACCTTGGACTGAAATAACTGTATCTTCTGTATTTTTTTTAATTTATTTCTTATTTAGTTTTAATTCCCATTTATCCCAGCTCTCACAACCCTCAAGGAAGTGGGGGCATATGGTAAACTACTGAATTAAGTAATTCAGCTGTGAATAAGTTTGAGGAAGTTAAAGATTGTGAGTTAAATTCAGGACTGTGCTGGTAAAAATGAGCTTAATTGGCATTTAGTGTAGTTTTTGATGCTTTTTTCAATAACCTTTTTCTGACATTTCTTAGTGGCAGCAAAGGATTTATTGAGAAACAAATTCTTAGGTTTATCAAGTTAAATCAGTATTTAAAATACCATTAAGATAATTCATTTAAAACCACAAAAAGCAATAGTTAACAACTGTTTCTTTAGCTTGAAAGGCTGCAGTAGACTAATAATAAAAACAGGGAGCACGTTCCACAGCTGTGGGATGTAGTTTCAAAAGGCTCTTCCTCACAGACTTGGCTTTCCAGCTGTGCCCTGGATGCTGGGGAGATACAGGGTATGTCCTGCAGGTGTAGAAGGCAACAGCCACAACTGTAAGTGCCCTTAAAAGTAAGTAGTAGCACTTTACTCATAGTATAGAAATCAGAAAATCTTCCTGGAGTTGTAACGAGTCCCTTTGGAGCAGTGGAGTCTCACAAATGTTTTGTGGCCACGAGAGTGAAGAACCCAAGGCAGGCACTGATTTTTCAACCCTGGTAATTGCTGGGTCATTAAGGCCAAGGTGAAGAGGACCCAAATGGACCAGGGGAGGGACAAATGTGGCACTGGTTGTCCCATGGCATAATCCCCACGTGGATCCCCCAGTAGGATGTGCTCAAGTGAGTGCAGCAGCTCAAACCCAAATGTTTTCTAGCTGTAAGTAAAGATAAAATTGTGTCAGACTTTAAACTCATTTTTACTCACGAGTAAAATATCCTGAGATTATTTTGAGGATGTAATTTTACAAAATCACACCTATTTTGTGACCACTTCTCTGCATCTGAGAGATTTCAGAGCACTTCCCTTCAGCTGTTTTAATGTTGACATAAACATTACACCTCAGGTTTTGTTTAAATTGTAGCTCACTGTGGTGCTCATTCTGAGAAGAATAATCCTGAAACCTTTGAACAGCTTGCAATTTCCTTTTTTTTCTTTTTTTAGGTTAAAATCACACTGATACTGCTCATCCAGAACTTAGAGGGGTTTTGTAAAGCTGTTTAAAGCATTGGTTTAACTGGTGCTCTGGGCCTCCCTGGTGCTCCAGTAATTCAATCAGAGGAGCCTTGTGTGTTCCTAGAGGTGCCTGCAGCTCAAGCTGCTTTTCATGGCAAAAGTGAAAATGGTTAAAAATGGAAAAATCATGTTTTAAAAAGCTACACTGATGAGTTGTTGGAAAACAAACCTTTGGGGTGTGCAAGAGGCTGTGGAGTGGGTACAAATAGTGCAAAAGCTCAGTGTGAAATTAAAATGTCAGGTGTGATGAGACAATAGAGATGAGCTCAGGCTTTCTAAACTCCCAGGAAGAGCAATATTCCCTATTTTTGTGCTGTTGCTGGGATGATGGCTGCACTTGGCTTGTGCTTTGTGGGTAGAGAGCAGGAACCAGCTGGTGGTGACTGTTCCAGCCCTCCCCTTGTAGCACAGGGAGTAGAATTTCCCTTCTCTCTTCCAGGTCACTGAAGTTGTAATGATCTATGACGCAGAGAAACAGAGGCCCCGAGGTAAAGGCTGATCTAGTTTGTCCTTGAAATTTCTTCATACTCTCCTATAGTCAGATGGCAAACTATTTCACACCATCAGAAAAGGTAGATTTTTTTTTTTCTCCTATGTTGCCTCAGGAAAAAGAATAATTCACTGGGCAAACATCACTTCAAGTCTAGACTCTTCATCTCCAGCTTCACTTGGGTCTGTGCATTTCAACTCAGATGTTTCATGCTCATTGATGGGTTGGGGTTTTTTTTTATAGTTGAATGAAATTTGATTCTCAAGCCACTCCTGTGGCCTAAGGTACTTTTGAGAGGGGGAAAAATCAGCAGATTTTCCTCCTGTTCCACATGAAAGGTACGTTGGGTCTGTAAGTGCATGTGGGGTGCTCCAGCCAGAGCACAAGACAGGACAGAATCCATCCATCACCTGCTTTTTGTTTTGGTTAAATGGCTTCACCTCAAATTCAAGAAAAACCCTTCTTAAACAACACAAAATAATTCTGAAGTATATATATGTATATTTTTAATTGGGATATACAATCCCTGGATACCAGATTGCTTTTTAAGAGGGGAGGAGAATAAAAAACCCCAAAAACATGAAAGATTCACTAGATACTGAATCAAACTGGGAACCTTTGGTCAAAATATGAAGCAATTCCATGTCACCCACGTCCCTTTGCATCCACCATTTGTTTGCCAAGGAAGAGGCAATATTTTGGCACGTGAAGCTTAGCTGTGCTCCCACCCTGTAGCATGTTGGACATGCTAGAGAATAGTTTGCCATCTGAACTTTTCATTTCTCTTCTGCCTCATTATTAAGAAATATATCCTTCACTTCATATTTATTAAGCTGTTAAGTCTTAGTTTTATTTTTAATTTAGACATACATCCTTAGTGACATATTTAAGTGTTTCATAGTAAAGTATGGTAATGTTAAGTAAGTTCTTTTTTTTGTTTCTTTTCTCTCTGTGAATTGTTTGACTGTGATTAACGATATCTCTTTAGATTTCTTCTCTCTAGGTGATAATTTATCACAGAGGTACAGGCCAGTTCCGCAGTCAGAGGAGGGACGGGCTTTGTCTTTTATTGGAGTGTAAACGAAGTTTCAATATATTTGTTTTTTTGTTTTCTTGCTTTAGCTATCCTAATCTTCTTCCAGCAGATACCTTTGATTTAAGCGACACATAAATTAATCTGTTTCAATGCTTTAGAGCAGCTGGTTTTGGATAGAGGAGACAAAGGCACTGGCATTCAAATGTAATTTGGGGCTAAAGTTCTGAAATATTTCAGTAATTATTGTATCATCTCTATCTTTGCAATATTTAATCCCAACCTTGCAGCCTCTGTGCAAAAGGTACTTAAACATCATGCCTGGTCTGGATTAATCCTGTCTCAATTAATGGCTTCTCTGCTTCAAGCTCTACTAAAAACAACACAGGCAAAGGCGGGCTTGGGGTGCAAAGCACAAGTGCCAGGTGGGGGAAAGGTCTTGTCTCCACCCACAGAAAACTTCCTCCCCTAATTCATCAGACTTCTTAAGCACTTCTTGAATCCTCTGTCTCTCTGCCTTTTGTTTCTGTGCTGTTCCAGGCTTTTTTTAGTGTGCTGACTAACACATCTCCCAAAATGGCCCTGGCAGTCCCTGGGGGGTGCTAGGAAAAATTCCTCGAGTTTGTGTTGGGTTATGCATCCCAGAACACATTTTCTCTTGCCTTCTCTCTGTGTTCTGTGTTCTCTTGCTGCTCTGTCCCCTTATCCTTTTAATGATTGTACATAAAATTCCAGATGCCAATTCAGTACCATCTCTCCTCAGACCCTTCTGAATTTTGCCTTTTCCCATTCACTTTACCACCCTTCCACTGGGAGTGCACACTGGTTTACTGGTAGGAGGAGGGAACATGATCCCTGTTCCTAATCCCTGTAGCATCCATTTACCTCCAGCTCCTCAGGAGGCACCAGATTCTCAGGTGATGTCCTTGAGGAGCTGACTGGGGTCAGGTATCCACATGATCTTTGCTTCCTCCCTTCCTACCTGCTCCTGCCAGCTCTGCCTCATCCCAAGCTCTTCCCACAGCCCCAAGCACAGCAGCCATGGCACATCTCTGAAGGAGCAAAGTGGCTTTGGTGCACTCTCATCTTCTCCTGGTTCCAACAACTGGGAAGGGATTTCCAGGTTCTTGCTCTGTCTGTTCTCCTCCTCCCTTGGCTGCAGACCAGCTCTGTCACTCTGCTCTGGTCCTCTTGGATTCCTGCTGGATGCAGTTCATTTCTCCAACCTTTAACAGAGTCCTGACCTTCAAAAACTAAAGCTGTAGGTGGTGGATTTCATCACTTCTGCTTAAAACTTCACCTTGGAGTTTTGCTATATTACTCTGATTTCTGTGCTCTTCTTTATCTTGTGCTGTCTGACCCTTTTAAATCCCATTTTAAAAATTTATTGCTTTTCTCAATGACCTCTTGCTCTCCCTGTTCCACCCCTCCAACCCCATCCCACAATCTATTCCCCTCCTTTAACTTTGGAATCAAATTTAACAACAACCTTCACATCCAGATGGAATCCATTGTTTTTCTTCCCCATCTCTTTTTAGACAAAGGCTGGAATACTAAACGTGATTTAAATACAAACACTTTTCCTTTGGCTCCAACACTCGGATTTCTGGTTAACTCAGACAAATATATTGTGATGAAATGCTGCTCTGAGCTTTGAGGCTGCTTTCATCACAGCTCCACAAAACTTCGTTTATACTGCCAGTCTCTTGTGTGTGGGAAATGCCAAGTTTTTTCCTTTTTATTTTCAGTTTATTTTAGTGATGTCTTTTGCTCTTGTTGCTGACAGCAGAATTTGACCTGCTGGAATCTATTTTGGCCTGTATCTTTGTGTATTTTTATATATATATATATATATAAACTTTCTCTACACTAGGCCTCTTTGGGCTTACCCAACACAGTTGGATAAGCGTGGAGAGACATTCCTGTGCTAGATCTGTATTCTGTAACGCTTTAGAGCAAGATTTGGCTGCTGTCAGCACTAGCTGCAAAGCAAAACGCAAACCAAGGGGGAAATCTTGGGTTTCAGAAAAGCAGAACCGCATCCATGTTCCATGAACGCTTCCCACGCCGCACCTCGGGTTTCTTTTTCTAATTTTTATTGCTCTCCCCCCTTTCCCCCGCCCTCCGTAGCTAATCCAAAGAATGGCACAATTCCTGTACTGCATGTGTCCCTCCCTGCCCTGGGTTGTCCCCACCAGCAGCCAGTGGGTGATGGCATGAAGCAGCCGCCTTGTCCTGGGGGATTAACCACTATTTTGCCACTCTCTCGACTGTGTCAGCAGCTACAACCTACGTGCAGTGGTTCTCAGAGTGACCTCCAAAAGGGGAGCTTTGCCTCCTTTCTCAGAGTTCTTTCTCCAAGCATCAAAAGCTGCTGGATCCAGCTGAGCTGCCAGCAGCCAGGGCTGTGGTCAGGTTGGAAGGAAATGAGCCACCCATTGGGAAGTTGTGTGGATTTTTCAAAAGGAAATCAACAGGAAATAAAACAGATTCAGGACGTGGCAGCAACACCACGTTCTGTGTGAGCAACACCTCACAGGGGGCTGCCTTGTTGGGAAGGAGTAACACCTATTCTGTGCTTTTTCTCCAAGGTGTGGAAAACTTGAGAACCTCTGATGTAGGTTGTTAGTTTCTGAAGCTTCTCATTCATCCATGGAGTGGTAAAATTTCTCATGCTTTAACAGCTACATTTCAAAACTAACTTTCTTTTCTATGAAAAATATTCCCTAACTGGAAGCTGGGCTAAGGGATTGGGAGGAAGTTGCTTTGCAGCTTTGGGGAACAGGGATATATGATAGGTTTTCCTTGGGAAATTAGGCTGAATCAAAGGGAGGAGCAGCAAATTTGCTTGACTTCAATCTGCTGTCCCACAAATATTTTGATTTTAGCAGTTTTTTTCCATTTCCTGGTAGGTGGATGAGGAATAAAATCAAATTAAAAGCTGGTTAACGAGCTCAGTTCGAAGCTGCATGCGCGCAGTCGAGACGAGGCACTAAAGCCTCTTCACAGGAAGTATCCATTGCAATTTCCTCAGAGTTTTTGCCAATTGAACACAAGTGTCGTTATCTGAAACCCCTGCTTGAACCCTTGGTCTGCCCCTAATACTGTTCATCATCCTGTTTTGTGTCACAACACCCTGCTACCTTGATTCACTCTTCGTCGTTGGCTAGGTTTTGGATTTATTACTTTCGAGGACGAACAATCAGTGGACCAGGCTGTCAACATGCATTTTCACGACATCATGGGCAAAAAAGTGTGTAGTTGTAGTTTTATTTTACCTTAAGAAAGAACCAAGTCTTGGGCAACGAGCGATTTCACTGGGGAATCCAACTGAATTGTTGATGGGAGAGCACAGCAGTCCAAATTCAAGGCTTTATCCATGGAGGTGGGGAAAGTCTGAGTTTGTGGAGAAGGGCAGTGAGGATGGGGGCAGCCTGGGGAAGGGAGGGATGGAATCCTGAGGATTCAGGCTGTGGGCTCTGCTTGGGGTGAGGCCTTGTGTGTACAGACCTGGGGGCTGCTCTGGCTGAGCAGATGAACTGGGATCACCATCTCTGGGGTGAACTGGTGCTCACTGCCTGTGCTTTGAGCACTGCTGTGGTGCAAGGAGAGAAATCAGTGATTTCCAGCTGTTGGAAAAGCAGAATCCCAGTGAAATCCGAGTTCTTCAAGGCTTGGTTTAAGATACCACTCCTTCAGATGTGTACTTGATACTCAAATCTTAAGGTGGTGTCAGACAAATCTGCTTTATATAGTCTTAAACTTTAAAAGAAAAAGGGAGAAAAAAAAACATCCTGAAGGATTGGTTTTTTAAAAAATTGGGTCACTTACTGTGAAACTTTGATACCAACCCACGTACTCTATATAGTATTTAACCACAATGCAGTTAAGTGACCTCTGGTTGTTTCATCTTCATACTGTGTTGTCAGCAAACGGGGCTTGGATAGGCAGGAATTTTTTAGGCTTCTTTGATGTTACTCAGCAAGGAACATACTTTTACCTGTGGAAGAAAAAAAAAAACAAACCCAAACCTAAAAGCAAAATAAATTGTTGCAGGACACCCAAGTTTTAAAAGAGTAATTTAAAGAAAAATGAACCACAGGAAATTCTGGTCAATTTAAGTCCTTGCACAGCTTTAATGTATATCCAGGTTTTAAACTAAATGTTAAAGCTGCTAAACTTGAAGTGAGGACGTTCAGGGAGACACAGAAGATTCTCACATTCCTTAAATTATTGCATTGTGTGAGTTTTTAATTGTCTTTAAAGTCTTTTATGTGCTGATATTTCATAAGCCTTTCCTTAGCTAGCAAGGGACACACTCTGCATATCAGTGGAATTCTGGTTCATTTTGCAGTGTAATGATGCCTTTCATTGCTGTGAACCTGTTTGGGGGTGCAGGGCTGGTTTCCTAAAATGGGAACAAAGGAATTTACTTGTGGGATCCAGAACATCAGTTCTTGGTGTGGCCAGGTGTAGTAAATCACACAGGGGTGTGTAGGGATCACCTGTATCCCCCCAGTATTCCCTGATCTGCCCTTGGAATTGCCTTCAGCAAAACCCTAAAGTGGGAGCTGATCCCACAAAGCAGCAGATCCAAATGGGAACAAAGGATAAACATCCACAAGGTGCTGGGAGAGGATGGAGAGCCCAGTGTGAGCCTGGATGTCCCCTCATTGCTTTGCTGCTGACACAGCACTGGGAGTTCTCTGTGTTCCCCAAACAAACCCAATTCCAAACTGAAATAATTGATTTTTACCCTTTCCCCCTGCTTTCAGTGACAAAAAAAAAAAATAGAAATCAGGATTCAGGGATTTTTAGCTCAGATTAATAGAGTTGCCTCAGTTCTTGGGGTAAGCTGGGCTCTAGGCAGGTGTGGAATTTGAACCTCCCTATTGCACAGGGAATTTTCAGTCCTCACTTTGGCAGTTCCCTGCTTCCAAGTGTGCACTGAAAAATTAATGGGATTCTTCCACAAGGATTAATGAGCTCCAGATCCCCTGCTCTCTCCTTCACTGCCTAATCATGCCTGCTTTAAAAATGGTATCTCTGTCTTTTTGGTAATTAAAAAGGTATTGCTGAAATGAATCCATATGTTGTTGAAAGGAGGGGGAAAAAAATTAAAATTGCAAGAAGGCCTCTGCTTTTGTAAGCAATAACCGAATTCCCTCAAGGCAAATGTGTTAAGACTCATTAATTTGAGTCCTTTGAAAAATTCCCTTGGTTCCTCTCTGGAAGGGCCTTGAGCTGACAGAGATTTGGTTACTGTCATGTCTCATGTCCTTGGGGCATTGGCAGGGGGGGTGTGGGGGGCTTTGTCCTTGCCTTGTGCCTGTTTCCTGTTTGTTCTCCAACATGAATGGCTTTTAAGACATGGCAGGAAGAATTCTGAATACTTTATTTTCCATACTACTCAGGCCTATTGATGATTGAGATTTATTTTCTTTGTACTCTGGCACCCATTAAAATTAATCATGAAAAAAAAAAAGCCTCAAATTCAGCGAGTGCTGAAAGGGTTTCATTAAATCAGAACTGGATTTTTTTTGAGAGGTTTATGTTGAATGTGCAGCTTATTTTAAGTAGGTCAAATGCACTTATTCCATGGCTGGGAACACTAGGACATTTTATCTTGGAATGAAATAAGTTAAGCACTGTGGTTACTGATTTTTTAAAACAGGAGGGGTTTTGTCACTGACTTAACACAGTATGAAGATTGCTTCTTATTGACTCAACTGTCCATTTTTATTACTTGCATGTTTGTTTACTTTTTTGTTAGATGTAATGTAAGATTCTCTTATCACATCCATTCCCTCTGACATTGTTTGAGTTAACTGAGATTCTTTAAGCGTTAGCCTGGGGAAGGTAAGTCTTTATCTTCCATTAGACATTTAAATAAAATCTTAAGTTAAAAAAAAATACAACAATACAAAAAAAAATCTCAAAAAATGTGTGTTTCTCAGGTATGAGCAGAGCTGAAATTGCAGTTAGTTGGGGTGGGTTAAACTGTCACTTCCAAATGGACCCCAAACATGTTTGGTTAAAGCATTAGTACCCTTTTTCAGAGCAGCCTCTTCACTCAAAATTCTGGTTTTTTAACTGAAAACATCATCTTCTTATCTCCTGCCTTGAACATGAAATCAGTCTGTCATTAATGTCCAAGATTCTGCTGTTTTAAGTGCAGAGCTGCTGTAAGAGGGTACTGCTGTTTTAAGATTAAAGCCAACGAGACCGAAGCGATTTGTAGGATGCTTTTCTCGGAATCCCTCAACAGTAGGACTTGTAATTCCTTACCATCACCTACACTGTACCTGAGAAACATTGTAAATTACTGGCCTTAAGTTTTTAATAATTAAGTACTTAGACATAAGTCATAAGATGCTAAGTGTAGTCTTAAGTGTACCTGCGGGTGTGTGTGAGGGGCCGGGGGGCGCGGGGCCCCCCCAGCCCCGCTGAGCGCTGCCTCTGTTTGTTTAGGTGGAGGTGAAACGCGCCGAGCCTCGGGATAGCAAGAGCCAAACTCCGGGGCCACCAGGGGCCAGCCAGTGGGGGAGCAGGATCATGCCAAGCGCTGCCAACGGCTGGGCAGGGCAGCCCCCTCCGACCTGGCAGCAGGGCTACGGCCCCCAAGGTACTGCCTGCCCTGCCAGGGTGCCAACCTCTCTCTGTCCGGCCTTTCCAGCTCACTGCACTTTGGTTTTCTGGTATAGGTGTTGTTCCCAGCTTTATCTCCCTGGTAGCACCCCAAGGTACTGCCCAGGGTGCCACACCCTCCCTGTCTGGCCTTTCCAGCTTGCTGCACTTTGGTTTTCTGGTCTAGATTGTTGTTCCCAGTTTTATCTCCCTGTTAGCACCCCAAGATACTGCCCAGGGTGCTACCCCCTCCCTGTCCAACCTTTTCAGTTCATTCCACTTTGGGATTCTGGTCTAGATGTTATTCCCAGCATATCTCCCTGATAGCACCCCCCGTAGATTTCCACACCCCATAGATTTCCACCCTCCAGTCCTTTGTAAGGTTTTTTCACTGCTTTTCCCGAAACTCCGTTTCACTGGCAGAAGGCAGTGCCAGGCCTGGCACGTGTCCCACCTGTTCCCTTTGGAGCTGCCTCTCCCCACATGGAGTCCCCATGGGTTGGGGTAACTCAGAGAAGGTGTTGGGAAGGCTCCAGCTCTGACTCCAGCTGTGGAGTGAGTTCTGCATGACACCCCGATGACAAATTTGGCTGAAATACGGCTTTTCAAGGGTGAGGCAGTTTCAAAGGAAGCTATCAGGAAAATCTGAAAGGGATGAGGGGGAAATGGATGGCCTTGCCTTTGAATTTTATTGCTTAATGTAGCTTGGGGAAGCAGCAGGCAGCTCTGGTGCAGGGAGCACTCAGTGCACACCAGGAGCCCTGTGGCGCTTGGGAGGAGCCTGGGTTTGGTGGCTGCAACCCCCCTGAGATTCCAGAGGCAGCATAAACGTGCTGAGTTCATCCAAAGACAATTTTGATAACTTCTGGAGAAATGCAGGGGGATAATTGAGTTGCTGTGACTTGCTTGCTCTGAGAGATGAGAAATGTTCACCTGGGGGGCTGCAGGGAGCGTGGCTGCTCCATCCCCGCTCCGTGGATGGAAGTGCAGCGCAGGGATTGCTCATTTCCCCACGCTGCTGATTAACTTGAAAGCTGCAGCTGAGGGTTGACATTGTGCACAGATGTGCTAATCTGCAAACTGAGAAACTCCCATTATTTTCCATGCAGTGATTAGTAGGAAAAATGATATCTGATCTCCTGGAAAGATTAATGTCAGACACGAGCGCATTTATCCTTCAATCTCAGCACTGCACAAGGGATGGGAAGGGCTTTTTTTATGCTTCAAAAACTGCAAAAATAACTCAGATAAACCTGGTAGTAAATTAAGAATCCCTTGGATGTGTAGTCTGCTGGGGTTCTCCAGGGTTTTGTTCTCTGTAGTACTGTAACTTCTTGCACTTGGTATGTGGCAGCTCTCAAATGCTCCATCTGATTTGGGTTTGGGAACTGCTGTCTTTTCTGAGTGTCATTTGCTGAATGATTCAGAGTCTTCCCAGAATTACACATTCAGAAATAGTCCCACAATGTTACTTAGGCCATAAAAATAGCTCTATAAGGGACACAGGGAGGATACCCAGTCTATCCCAGAGCCAAATGCTTCTTCTTGCATCATCCCTGCTCCAGAGCATGCAGCTTCAGTGGTGTCTAAGGCTCTTTTTTTGTTCTGTTGTAGGGATGTGGGTGCCAGCTGGACAGGCAATTGGTAAGTACGTTATATGGGACCAATTCTGAAAGGAAAAAATCCTCCCAAGCACGGGTGCAGCTTCTCTGAGCATTCACAGTGATTTTTGGATTTCTGTAGGATTTAACCTACATTTAAAAGCTTGATTGAATTTGTCGTGGAAGAACAGAGGGGAAGACAGTGGCTTCTTAGCAGCTCAGTAATGGGAGCTGACACACATCCTGCTGTTCCAGCCACATTAATTTGTTACCAAGGGATTACATGCTAAACTGCAATTATTTACAGTGGGGATACTTGGAGGACAAATATTTCCCAAAGTGAAGATTCATAGAAGGCTGAACCTATTTGAAATCCACCCAACAGCCTTACCCCATCTAGAGGAAGCTGACTCCAGCAGCAGCTCCTTGGTATTCACGTGGTTCAGTTTTTAGTTTTCTCTTCTTTTCCAGGTGGATATGGACCCCCTCCTCCAGGCAGAGGAGCTCCTCCCCCACCACCACCATTTACCTCATACATTGTCTCCACACCTCCCGGGGGATTCCCACCTCCACAGGGATTTCCACAGGGCTATGGCACCCCTCCACCATTTAGTAAGTGACCCCCAGGAGCTGGAGCACATCCAGCTTTTCCTCATTGTTTGCTGGACTTGGATTTCCCCCTGTGTTTCACCTATCCTTAATTATTTTTCCCAGATTATATATTTGGAGCTATAATTAACTATAGCATTATTTTCCTCTTGGATTATTTTATTCTTGGATGCAGTAATCATTTCTGTTTTCTAATTTAAATCTGTGTTGCTAAATAAATGTAGGTACATTGTGCAGCTTTGTTAGGACATCTGAGAGAAGACTTAGAGCTCATTGTTAGTAACCTGGGCCAAACACAGACAGGGTTTTTTGGAGGAGCTTAAGGAATTAAGGTCACAGCTGGGGCTGGAAATACAAATAGGATTTTAGCACCTACCTCTCAGGCCAACATTTCAAAAGTCTGTTGCAAACCTCGTTTAAAGAAGGTGGAAAATAGTGTCCAGTTTTCACTTTTTACTCCTAAAATCTTGGATAATTTGGCTTCCTCCTCACTTCTCATGTCTGTAAGCACAGAATTTGGCCCCCAGTTCTGCTTTATCCCTTTCTCTGTGCTCTGCCTTTTGGGGGGGACATTTCTCCCACCTGTGCAAGGTGTGTTGCTGAGATCTTTGGGCCCTGGGGGTGACCAACGTGTCGAGGTGAATCTCTGCAGCCACTGGTCACAAACACCTGGGGTTTAATAGCCTCAGAAATGTTGGTTTTAAATTATAACATCTCTAAAGCCAAGCAGGATGTTGATGTTCACCTGTTCTGTCCTTCCAGGTTTTAGTTACGGTGCTCCACCTCCTCCACCTGACCAGTTTGCCCCCCCTGGAGTCCCCCCTCCACCTGCCACTCCAGGGGCAGCACCACTCGCTTTTCCTCCACCACCACCACCATCTCAGGCAACTCAGGACATGAGCAAACCCCCGACTGCTCAGCCAGAATTCCCTTATAGTCAGTTTGGTGAGTAACTGCTGCCATTTATCCCCTTTCCCTTTAGGCCTGGGTACAGAGTGTTGGACACAGTTTGCTGCAGGCATTTCTCCAGGATGGGAATGCTCCCACCAGCTCAAGCCGTCCTTAAATCATGCAATGTTCTAGCCAGAGGGAATTTTCTTAGCTCCAAAGTGTTGCTTTTGTGCTGTAAAATAAGCATTCAGGGATGAATTCCTGGTTTCCACTCTCCCCAAATCTGTAGCTAAAACTTCCACTCCAAGAGCTTTTCAGAGCTTGTAGTGAACTTTTTTTTTGTGTCTCCAGACCTTGGAGAACAGAGGAGTAAAGTAAACTTGAGGAGTAAAAGCAGCACGGAGAGACAGGCAGTGCATGTGTAAGGATCCAAACCGGTGCCTCTTCCTCCCTTTTCTCATCCCTTCCCCATCTCTCTGGAGGTGCAGTTCTGTACAAAGCTTTGTTGTGCTCTGTAGGAAACTTTGAGGTAGAAAGCACTGAACTGACAAGTTTTACAGCAGGCAGGCAGTGCTACAAAAAACAAATTCTTTTTAAGATTGCTAGACAAGTGCCTGTGCTCCAGAGTAAGATTTCTGCTGCTGCTCCCTCAGGGAGCTCAGAAGGAATTCTCATTCTCATCTTGCTCCTCTCAGCCCTGTTTCTCAGCAGTGTTCTCCAAATACCTGTACAGAGATGTCTCCAAAGAGCTCTGTACTGATGTTTTTTTTAAGGGATTGTAATTGGTCAGTTTTTACTTCTGAAGGGAATTTTGCATGCAGCAACCTCTGGATTCAGGCTGTTCCCCGCTGGAACATGTTCTCCATGTGGTAGTGCTGCCTCAAGTTCCTGCAGAAACTTCCATAAGATGAAAACTTCACAACATTTATTTAAATAGATAATATTTAAAATTCCAGCAATGTAAAGCAGCCTCTGAAGGAAGATGAGCCTTTGAGATGTGTTTGTGAAGCAGCATGTTCTCATGATGATGAGTTTGAAATGTTTTTTCATTTGTTTCTTACACAGCTGATTTCATGGATAGTTTTGCCCTTGTGACTCAAAAGTTTTTCTTGTTCTGCCAGAACTTGGCTCTTTGCAGACTCTTTTTGGAGTGGGTTGGACTCTTCTAAATAAAGCACAAATCCCTGCACAGCCAGTTACATCAGTGAGGAGCAGCCAGAGTTTGGGAGGTGTTGGAAGTTTAGGAGGGATCTGATGGAGAAGGGCTCTTCATCTGGAGCTGTGGTCACAGGATAAGGGGAATGGCTTCAATCTGGAAAAGAATAGGTTTAAACTGGATATTAAGAAAAACTTCCTGTGAGGCTGTTGAGACCCTGGTTATAGGTTTTCCAGAGAAACTGTGGCTGCCCCATCCCTGGAAGTGTCCCTGATTTGCATATATTTACATAAATGTGTAAAGCTTGTGGGCTTTAAAGAGCCACAAAATTCCCTAATGAGCATAAGGCACTGTGAGGTTTATCCTGGGCATTTTCCTAAATCCTTCAGTGTGTGCACCCAGGGTGAGTGTCAGCACTAACACTCACCCTGCAAAATCAAATTAATTACATTAATTTAAAATAATTAAAAATTCATTATCTCCATGCAGTCCCCTCAGTTCTGTCTAGGATGGGTTTGTCTGCTCCAGACCCTTCAGGCCACACCCCAGAGCTTTGTCTGCTCTCCCAAGGTCGGGCTGAGCAGGGAGAAGCCTCGGGCAGGTCCTGGGATGATTCCCTGGTGTTCCTCGCTGGGGCTGTTGGAGAGGGTGAGAGGCAGGGACAGGGCTCAGGTGTTGGGGTTTGTGTTGGGGCAGTGCAGCTCTTCCAGCTGGGTGAAACCCCCCAGTGAGCTGTGCCAGGCCAGGCTTTATCCTGGTGATCCATCCGGGCTCAGGTTTGGAGCCAGACACTGAAACCACACAGGGGAGCAGAGCCAGGCATGGCACTCAGTGACTCCTGAGTGGCTCTGCAGGTGTGTGCTGTGGGTTTCCTTCATCACAAACAACCTGAGCTCTGTGCTGAGCTGTGGTTTGCACCACTGTGTGCAGGGAGAGCAACTCGAGGGTTGTGTTTTTCCACTCCCAGCCTCACCCCTTGGCAAACAATCCCCTTGTAGTTTTGGGCTCCTGCTTATCTGCGTCTGAACAAATGCCAGGAGGAGCATTTGCAGCTCCCAGAGCCCGAGCTCGCTGTGTTTTAGTGCTCATTAGTGCCAGCAAGTCCTTGAGGGACAGGCAGAGCTTGAAATTGAACTGCTGAAGATGTGCTAAGAGACTTTGTTTGGGATTAAGAGAGTTAAACCTGCTCTAAGCCTGCACAGAGAGAGGCAGCACTGCAGAAATGCTCTTGGTAATTAGGAGCCTTAATAGCATCTTTCAGAGCAGGGGCTGGCACTGATGCCAGGATTAAGAGTCATATTTAATTAGGAGAATTTGAATTAAATTTCTCAATTTCTCAGTCGTCTTAATTTACATCTAGTTGTAAATTTTGCGTTGGTAGCAGGGATTGCAGGCAGTCTTTTCTCTAAGGGAGAAAAACAGGAGTTTCCTTTCCATCCCTAAATTCTGCTCACTCCAGAGTGGCCTGTGGTGCAGGTCCCAACCCAAAAGCAAACTGCTCCCAAGCACCCCAGAGCTGTGAGCAGATGGTTGAACTGCCAGTCTGACTGGAGTTACCCCAAACACAGCTCCCCCTTCCTGCACACCTGTTCCCTTCTGCTTTTTGCCCATTTTCTCTGTGAGGAGGGAAGATCCCTGCAGGACCCCAGAGCTGCTGCTGCTCCCAGGTGTTGTTCTGGGGTGTGTTCCTGGGAGGGAGCACTTCCAAGTGTGGGATTCACACCCATGGCTGCTCCTGGAAGCTCATGCTGTGCCTTTCCCTTCTCCCCAGGGTATGGACAAGACTTGAGTGGGTTTGGACAAGGTTTCTTTTCTCTTGGAAAGGAAACCCCTGTTTTTGTACCTGTCTGTAAGCTCTGCTCACTCCAGAGTGGCCTGTGGTACAGGTCCCAACCCAAAATCAAACTGCTCCAACTGTACAAAGCCGTGAGCAGATGGTTGAACTGCCAGCCTGGCTGGGATTACCCCAAAAACAGCTCCCCATTCCTGCACACCTGTTCCCTTCTGCTTTTTGCAGAAAAGGAAGGAAGATCCCTGCAGGACCCCAGAGCTGCTGCTCCTCCCAGGTGGTGTTCCGCTCCCGGGGAGGAAGCGCTGTCAGCTGTGGGATTCACACCCGTGCCCGCTCCTGGAAGCTCACCCTGTGCCTTTCCCTTCTCTCCAGGGTATGGACAAGACTTGAGTGGGTTTGGACAAGGTTTCTCTGATCCCAGCCAGCAGCCCCCTCCCTACGGAGGCCCCTCGGTGCAGCCATCCAGCGGCCCCCCAGCCGGAGGCAGCGGCTTCGGCCGGGGACAGAACCACAACGTGCAAGGATTCCACCCCTACCGGCGCTAGCCTGGGCTGCCAATCAGGGAGTGAGTGCTGCCCACAGGGACCTCTGGGCCCAGCTGAAGCCCGGGATCCCAGACTTCTGAACTTGTGACAATCACATTACTTGATGGAAGAAAAACCTAACAACAGTTTTTTTTTTCTTCGGGGGAGGGGGTGGGAGTTGGGGGCAGATGGCTTCTGAAGGCAGAGCTGTGGGTGTTTGGACTGCAGTTTTTAAAGATTTTCCTTTCTCTAACCCATCAGCACAAATAAAGAAAATGTCACTGGTTCAAATTACAGGGTTTTAAAAATGTCTTCAGCTTTAATTCAAAACTTCAGGTTTCTTTTTTTTGAAATTATTTTTCCTGAGCCTTTGTTTTACCGTATATTGTAAACTTTTATGTTTAAAAGAAAAAAAAAATATATACATTTACAGATTGTGAAATTTTTAAGAGAAATTTTCTACTATGTATGCTGGCTTATTTTTTAATTTAAAACAGGGTTTCCGTGAGCGCTGTCGGAGGCGGGGGAAGAGCTGCAGCCCCTCCCTCCCTCCCTCCCCACGGCAGTGCTGGGGCGGAGGGTTCCGAAACTCTGGGAGTTGACAGAAACCTGCTGAGTGTATTTTGCTGTTTGTTCTGGGGGCGGAGCTGGGCCGGGGCGGGCGCAGGAGCTGCTCAGAGGCTCCACCTGCCTCCCCTTCCCGAGGCCTCGGCCAGATGTGGATTTCCCTCAGGCAAAAAGGTTTTGGTGCGTTTGGCACTGAGCAGTGCCAAGCCCTGGTTTGAATAAAGACAAGAACCTTTGGATTAGAAACACCAGCCTGTCTCCATTTTTCTGGGTTTTTTGGTTTTTTTTGCTTTTGTGAGTGTGGGTTTTCTGGAGAAGTCCCTTGGGAGTCCTCGGGGCAGCTTTGTGGTGTCACCAGCTGTGCCCTGTGCAGGTTGGCACTGCCAGGGAGCCACTGCTGCATGGGATCTGGCCTGGGGAGGGATCCTCCAGCCTGGATCAGATCCAGCCTGATGCGATTGGACCTGGTGTAATTAATCACTGTTAATGAGGTGGAGCTGGGGGTGTGTTGGGATGCGTCTGTGCTGTGGAGGTCGCTGCGTCTGTTCAGAGGGAATTTTGTATTTTGTGTGGCTCTGGTTCTGCTTGCTGTGTGTGAATCCTCCGGGCTGGAATCCTCGTGGCTCTGCTCCTCACTGTTATATCCATGAGCTTGAAATTCCTGCTGGAACAGGAGCTGCTCCAGGGGTGTCTGTGCAGGTGTCACTTCTGAGACCAACTGAGCCCCTGCAGGAGTGTGAAACCATGGAAATGTCACAGCACCACCCTAGAGCCTCGGGGACACCTGGAGCAGAGGACACCCAACATCTTCACCTCTTCTGGGATAAAACCCTTTGGATTTGGCTCCTGTCTGTGCAGAACCAGCTCCTCCAGGCCCGTGTGGGCCGTTAGATCTGAGACCTCTTGTGGAGGGCCAGACCGGACCAACCTGTGCCGAGCGAGCCGGTTCTGCTGGGCCACACCCGGTAGCTCTGGCCCCCGTGGGGAGGTAAAGCCCCACGGGTGAAAGACAAAGTTGGCATCCCAAAAAAGTGTGGGATGCTCAGAGCTGGCCCGGGGTGACTGCGAGGTCCAGGTGGCTGTGACCTGTCTGGGTCTCACCTTGTGCCAGCGGGAAGGAGCGGTTTCACTGGAACCCGAGATTTCCCTGGATCACCAGGGGCAGGTTCGGGGGGAAGAGGAGGCTCCGTCCCTCTCAGCTGTCCCCGCGCTGTCCCCGCGGTGTCCCCGGGCTGCGGGTGCGGCCCCTTTAAGGGCAGTGAGGGCGGAAGCGCTGCCCGGCCGCGGTTTCCCCGCCCGTTCCGCCCGCGCCGTTCCCGCGAGATCCGCCGCTTCCGGCGCGAGCACGGCCTTTCCGAGCGGCCCAGGCCAAGATGGTGGGTGCGGGGAAGGCCCCGCCGGCGCCATCGGGCCCCATCCGCCGCCATCCGGGCTTCACCCGCCGTGGCGGCGCCGCCGGGGGCTCGGGGCCTTCCTGGGGGATGGGGAATGGGCCTCCCCGGGGCGCTGCGGGGGTTCCCCGGCCGGGCAGGGCCCAGCGCGGCGGGAGCGGGGCTGAGGGGAGGGAGCGGCCTGGGCGCCCCGCGGAGCTCGGTGGGGCCGCGGCCTCCCCGTGTGCGGGGCGGGGAGCGTGGCCCTGAATCACCTGGTTCCCCTCCTTGGCGGCCGCGACCCCCTGCCCTGACCCGACCCCTCTGTCCCGCTGCAGGCGGAGGTGGAGCAGAAGAAGAAGCGAACCTTTCGCAAATTCACCTACCGCGGCGTGGACCTGGACCAGCTGCTCGACATGTCCTAGTAAG
Source organism: Tangara arthus (assembly GCA_035584835.1). Taxonomy (NCBI): domain Eukaryota; kingdom Metazoa; phylum Chordata; class Aves; order Passeriformes; family Thraupidae; genus Tangara; species Tangara arthus. The sequence continues at coordinate 1,844,439 of JAWMQZ010000119.1, read as the reverse complement.
GGCTAGGAGGGGTTTGGGGGTCGGGGGAGCCAGTTCTGCCCCATTCTTTGGTTGTGTTCAAATACCGGTACTAACGGGGGTTTGGGTGCTCAGCTGCTGCTTTTGGGGCTGTTTCAAGTCCCTCAGTGGGTGACACCGTCAATGTGGGGTCCCGCTGCCCTGCTTCAGGCTCGGTTCAGGTGATGCTGAGGGTGTGGGGTCCCCGGAGCTCCTCGAGGCCCTGCTCTGACCTCACTTGGGGTAACACTGTTATTTTGGGGTCCCCGGGAGTCTCCCTACTGTGTACCCCGCCTCAGTCTGGGTGACACAGACTGTGGGGTCTCCGCGGGGCTGTACCCCAGGCTCACCGTGACCTTTAGGGGCCTCTCCAGGACGTACCCCAGGCTCAGTGCGGGGTCGTGGGGGGGGGGCGGTCCCTGGGCTGTTCTCCAGGCTCAGTTCAGGGTTCCTGGGGATTTCCCTGGGCTGTTCCCTAGGCTGGGTTTGGGATCCCTGGGCTGTTCCCAGGCTGGGTTGGGATGTCCCTGGGCTGTACCCCAGGCTCTGTCTGGGTAACTCTTTGTCTGTGGGGTCTCTGGGCTCTCTCCAGGCTGTACCCCAGGCTGGGTTTGGGGTGTCCCTGGGCTGTTCCCAGGCTCAGTTCAGGGTCCCTGGGCTGTTCCCCAGGCTGGGTTTGGGGTTTCCTTGTGCTGTTCCCCTGGCTGGGTTTGGGGTGTCCCTGGGCTGTTCCCCTGGCTGGGTTTGGGGTGTCCTTGTGCTGTTCCCCAGGCTGGTTTGGGGTCCCTGGGCTGTTCCCCAGGTTGGGTTAGCTGTCCCTGGGCTGTTCCTCTGGCTGGGTTTGGGGTCCCTGGGCTGTTCCCCAGGCTCTGTCTGGGTAACTCTGTGGCTGGGGTGTCCCTGGTCTGTCCCTGAGCCGTCCCTGTCCCCCTGGCAACGAGCAGCTGATGCAGCTGTACAGTGCATTCCCCAGACTGGGTTGGGGATCCCTGGGCTGTTCCCAGGTTGGTTTGGGGATCCCTGGGCTGTTCCCCAGGCCGGGTTAGCTGTCCCTGGGCTGTCCCTGAGCCGTCCCTGTCCCCTGGCAGCGAGCAGCTGATGCAGCTGTACAGCGCGCGGCAGCGGCGGCGCCTGAACCGCGGCCTGCGCCGCAAGCAGCACTCGCTGCTCAAGCGCCTGCGCAAGGCCAAGAAGGAGGCGCCGCCCATGGAGAAGCCCGAGGTGGTGAAGACCCACCTGAGGGACATGATCATCCTGCCCGAGATGGTGGGCAGCATGGTGGGCGTCTACAACGGCAAGACCTTCAACCAGGTGGAGATCAAGGTGAGCTGGGGGCTCTCGCACTGAGCTCAGCGCCCGGAGTGTTCACTTGTAACTCTTTGTAAATCCTGCTCATTCCCTGTGTCTGGAGGAAGTCCAGGCTCCTCCTTGGAGCAGAATTGGCTCAGAGGGACACCTGGAGGTGTCATCCCAGGAAGGGCCAGCTCCCACAGGGGTCTCAGTGTGGCTCTGAAGCACTGAGATGGCTGTGCAGTGATCCAGGTGCTCAGCCCTGCTTCCCAGCCTGCCAGCACTGCTTTGGGATGAAACAGATCCCTGAGCTTTCCCAGGAGTGGAATTACCCACTGGGTGCTGTCACTTGATAACCACCAGTGGGATTAAATGCCATTTCTTGCTCCTACCTGGCATTAAATCCCGCCTGCAAGGGCACAAATGCCCCTGTGGCTCCTGTGTCCCCTCTCCAGGAGGTGCAGAGCTGGGGAAGCCCATCAAGGCACCAGGGGAGGAGCAGGGCTGGAATAACCAGCTGTGCCAGGCTCCTGGCAGCCCTGGCATGGGGATGGGAGGGAGATGTCCCCCTGTCCCCTGGCGCTGTCTCCAGCATGGATCTCTCCACTTGCAGCCCGAGATGATCGGCCACTACCTGGGCGAGTTTTCCATCACGTACAAGCCGGTGAAGCACGGCCGGCCTGGCATCGGTGCCACCCACTCCTCCCGCTTCATCCCGCTCAAGTAGCTCCGGGAGGGAGCCTCCTGCAGTGTAAATAAAGAAATTCCACCTGGATCCCTCTGTCTCCTGCCTCTCCATTCCCAGGCTAGGGGGCTGGGGTGTGCTGAACTCACTCCACCATCATTGGATGTTTTCCTCAGTATTGCCAGGGGTTTTTGGCTCTGCTCTCTGTCAGCGCCTGCAGCAAACAAATCATCTTCATGTGGGTTTAGTGAATGAATTAAATTCCTTGTTCTTCACTGGGAAATGGGGAATGACACTTTAATATTTCCATGTATTTAACTTCATTTGTTAATAAAAATACTGGGAATGCGGAACTGTGGAGCCGGGGGAAGGCAGGGGGAGTTCCCAGGCTCAGAACCAGCCTGAGTCCCAGGAGAAGCTGCCAAGGCCCATCGCGGGATGTCAAAACCCCAAACTATTATTTTCTTGTCCTTAATTTGGGAACCCAAAGGATTTTGGTGACAGGGATCACAGAGTGGCATCGGGTGGGGGGTGAGCTGAGGGTTTGCAGCTCAGGCTGGGAGGGAGGGATTTGTTTTTGGGTGAGTGGTGATGGGAAGGAAGATGAGATGAAGAATTCATCCTGGGTGGATGATGTGGTTTGTCCCTGAACTGAGCCAAATGAACCCAATGCTGGTCACCGGCACCATGTCCCACAGTGGAGCCATCGGTGGAGAGGGACATTTGTCCCCAGGGTGCTCCTGCTGGCTGGGGTCCCTTGTGGATTGCTCAGGGGTCCCTCGGGGCCCAGCTCCAGCTCTTTAAGTCACACCCTCCACATCCCATTCCCGTGGCCGGTGGTGCTGGGGCCGTTTGTCCTTTAGGGAAGGTCCTCGGGCTCCGGGTCCCTTTTTGTTCAAGCAATGTGACCTTGGGAGGGTGGCCTCGGGACAAGAGGGCTGGGGTCACTGTCCTGCTGGGGTCACTGTCCTGCTATGGTCACTGTCCTGCTGTGGCCTTGTGGGGACTGTCAGCCCCTTGGGGCGATGCCCAGAGGGCCAGGATGCCCCAGCTGGGAGGTGGGTGACAGTGACCCCGGTGGGTGGCAGTGACCTGAGCACATGGCAGAAGCTGCAGAGGGGTCGTTGTGAGGGTCCCGCTCATCCCGGGAGGGGGACACCAAGGCTCAGCCGGTGCTGCCGCACCTTGGGTGGGTCCCCAAGGACATGGGGGCGGCACCGGGCGGCTCGGGGGGGACAGATTCGGTTGGGAGGGCTGGTTCGGTCTGGAGGAACTGGTTCGGTCTGGAGGGACCGGTTCGGTTTGAGGGAGCAGGTTCGGTCTGGAGGGACCGGTTCGGTTTGAGGGGGCCGGTTCGGTCTGGAAGGGCAGGTCCGGTCTGGAGGGACCGGCCCGGTCGGGAGCGGCAGGTGCGTCCCGGGCCACGGGGACGGGGCAGATCCCGGCGTTTTTGCAGAGGCTGGAAAAGAGGCGGATGGAGGGGAACGGAGCCCTCCCGGGGGGTCCCGTTTTCCCCCGCTCCGCACAGTCCGGGGGGGCTCGGGGAGCCCCCGGTGCCGCCCTCTAACGGCGGCGGCGCCGCTGGAAAATCCCGACCGAGAGCGGGGGGGCGGGATGCGGCTGCTCGGGGCCGCGCCGGAGCCTCGCCCAGCTCCGCACCGCCCCGCACCGCTCCGCACCGCCCCGCACCGCTCCGCACCGCCCCGCACCGCCCCGCACCGCTCCGCACCGCCGGGGATGAGGTACGGCCGCACCTGCCCCCCGCACCCCCGAGCCCCCCGCCGGTCCCGGCGGCTCCGGGGATGGGGGAAAGCGGGGAGGGGGCTGCGCGGCGGGGCCGGGGGGGATCGGGGTGCGGTGTCGGCTTGCGGAGGGTTGGATGAACCGGAGGGGCCCCGATCTGCGCCCCCTCCCCGCGGCGGGGATGCCCCCGGCCCTTTCCTGCGGCGGACGCGGCTCCGTCCCGCGGGATCGGGGGGATTTTGGGGGGATTTTGGGGGACAGGAGGGTTCAGGGCGGATCTGGGGGTTCGGGGGGAATCGGGAGGGGCGGGCAGCGTTTACCCCCCGCATCCTGCAGGAACAAAGGCCGGACAATGCCGGGGCTCGGCGGGGAGCCCGCGAGAGGCGGGGGGGGGGAAGAGGGAGCAGCATCCCCGTCCCCATTCTCACCTTCATCCCCATCCCACATCCATCTCCATCCCCATCCCCATCCCCATCCCCATCCCCATCCCCATCCCCATCCCACATCCATCCCCATCCCCATCCCCATCCTGCGGGCGAGGCGGGGGGGTCGTTCCTGTGGTGACAGCAGCTCCCCCCACCCCGACGCGAGCTCGGTTCTCTGCAGACCCCCCCTCCCTCCCGATGCTCCCCCAGCGCGGCTGGGCCGGCCATTGCGGCTGAACCCCGGATTTGGAGCCCCAAAACCTCACCCAAACCCTCCCCACAAACCCACACCCCAAATCCACCTCCCAGACTGGCCCCTCAAAATCCTCGGCCTCTAAACCAGCACATCAACCCCACCCGGGGGGCACCCCCAGGGTCCCCGTGCCGTGTCCCCGGGCAGGGCTGTCCCCAGTCACCCCGGATGGGGTGGGGAGGTGGCTACACCTTCCCCCCTCTGGCTCCCACCGGCACCCGGGGGCGTGGGGTGGATAAAGGGGGCCCTGCATTGTGAGGGGGCTGTGCTGGAGGTGTTGGGGACCCCACCAGGGCTCCACATCCATCCCCAGGCCACGATGCCCGTGTGTGTGTGTGTGCAGGTGCTGTGCGGGGGCTGCGGGGCTCGATGCTGTGTGAGGAGAGGGTGATGGATCCCAAATCCCCAAATCCCCGTGTCCCTGTAGGGTGGAACTGGGGGGGCTGTGCTCCCCGGGGGGGGGTTTGCTGTGGTCGGGGGTCCCCGGGGTCGGGTCGATCAGCCCGGGCTGGTGACAACACGCTGTTTGTTTAACGTCCCCGGGGGCTGCAGGAGCCGCAGCCGGGGCCGGGGCTCAGCTGTGCCTTTGGCGTTGTGGCCACACCGGGCTGATGGCTGCGGTCCCTGTCCCCAGCCTCATCCTCAGAGCCAGGCTGCAGTGAGCGAGGGGTGCAGGGAGCTTGGGGTACCCCCAGGGCTCCCCGGGCCCAGTGCCCTGCTCTGCCCAGGCCGGGGTGGCCCGGGATAAGGTGGCATCACATGTGATGAGCAATCGGTGGGCAAGGCACTGCGGTGTGAACAGTGCAGAGGATGGTGGGGTGGTGGGCAGTGGGGTGGGCACTGAGTGCTGCAGGCAGTGGGGTGGGCACTGTGGGCAGTGGGCACTGTGGGCAATGGGGTGGGCAGTGGGCACTGTGGGCAGTGGGGTGGGCAGTGGGGTGGGCAGTGGGCACTGTGGGTAGCGAGGAGGACACCAGGGTGAGCTGGGCAGTGCAGCTGCTGCTTCATCTGCAGCAGCATCTGCCCTGCCAAGAAATTGCTGGATGGATCCAGGCCCCACCAGCGGCCTCAGCCATCCTTGGGTGCCCTCAGCAGAGACAGGCAGATTTTGGGGGTAGGAAGAGACACACCCAGGACCCTGAGCCATCCCATCACCCCAGGGCCAGCCCACGGCCGTGCCTGGGTCCAGCCCTGGGGGGACACCGGGCGCTGTGGGACAGCGACTGTGATGGTGCTGGAATGGAGCTGCAGCCCCAGCCCCCATTTCCCGCATCCCCAACCCCCGTTTCCCGCAGCTCCGGCCCCCCAGTCCCGCAGCCCCAACCCCCGTTTCCCGCAGCCCCAGCCCCCGTTTCCCGCAGCCCCGGCCCCCCTTTCCCACCGTGTCTCGCCGCTCTGTGGATGCAGGTGCGGCCCCGGCCCCTCCCCGCAGGCTGCAGATCCCGGCGCCGCTGCGGCCGCCGCGCTCGGCCGGCCCTGCCGGGAGCTGGGGGGAGCAGAGATCAGCCCCCCCTCCATCAACCCCCCGAATATCCCAGCCCTGAGCCCCCCGGAGGGCAGCCAGAGCACCCCGGGCTCTTTCAGGGTGGGGGTCCCTGGCTGAGCGGTTGGGGGGGCACCCACAGGTTTGGGGTGCTGGGGAGGGGGATGCGTGTTCCCCTGGAGGAGTGGAAGCCCCTGGCTGCCATTATCCCCTGCAGGGCTGAACAGCCCCATCCTCCACGTCTGAGTCCTCGGGAAGGGCCGGGAACCGCCTGTGCTCCCCCATCCCTGTCGCCATAGCAACAGCAGGCCCTGCTCATCCCGCATCCCGTATCCCGCATCCCGCATCCATTATCCTGCGTCCCCCAGCCCGCATCCATCCATCCCCCACCTCCCTCCTGTGGGGTCCTGCCTTCCATGTCCCCCACCCCTCACCCTGCATCCCATATCCTGTATCCTGCACCCATCATCCCACACCCCTCACCCACCCTGCATTCCACATTCCTGCATCCCTCACCCTGCATTCCCCGCTCCCAAATCCCTCATCCTGCGCCCCTGATCCTGCATCCCCCTTTCCCACATCCCTCACCCTGCATCCCTGATCCTGCATTCCCCTTTCCCACATCCCTCACCCTGCATTCCACATTCCTGCATTCCCCAATCCTGCATCCCTCACCTTGCATCCCTCACCCTGCATCCCTTATCCTGCATCCCATATTCTGTATCCTGCACCCCTCACCCCGCATTCCACATTCCCGCATCCCTCGCCTTACATCCCTCACTCTGCATCCCATATTCTGTATCCTGCACCCATCATCCCACACCCCTCACCCTGCATCCCTCACCCTGCATTCCCCGTTTCCAAATCCCTCACCCTGCATTCTCCATTCCTACATCACTCACCCTGCATCCCTCACCCTGCATTCCCCGTTTCCAAATCCCTCACTCTGCATTCTCCATTCCTACATCACTCACCCTGCATTCCTCACCCTCCCTCCCAAATTCCTTCATTTTCCACCCTGGACCCCAAATCCCACATCCCTCATCCCCCACCTCCCCCCTTCCTCTGCCCCCCACCCTCTCCCATCCCCTCTGCCCGGCGTTATTTCTCTCCTGGGGGAAATTTTCGGCAGCTGGGGGGGGATTCTCACCCTGGGGGTCTTTGGGAATCGGGGTGGGGCAGGGGGGCACCCCCCAGCAGGACCCATAGGGCAGAATTTGGGGTCGCCCACCACTGTGGGAGTGAATGAGCAGGTTGGGGGGGGGGTCCGGGATGGCTCCTGGGGGTGTGCAGGACATCGATGGGGGCGTTTTGGGGTTTGCTGGGTCCCACCACTGCCCGGGGTGCTGGAAGGGGGGGCTGGGACACCCAAAAGGACTCGTGGGAGCAGAAGGGCCCCAGGGAGCCGCCGTGGGGCAGATTTGGGGGTATCAGAGCCGGGGGGGGGAACATTTTGGTGGGAGATGTGGGGTGGGGGCAGCCGGGGGGAGGAGGGGATCCCCCATCCCCATTGCCCCCCCTTTGCGGGCTCCCCCCGCTCCCACGCGGCGCTGACGGAGGCTCCGCGGGGCCGTCGGGCTCCCGCTGCCACCGGGACCCTCTGGGGGGGGTGAGGAGGGGTCCCCGACCCCCTCCCCGAGCGTGACAGCGCCGTGAGCGCCCCCCCGGGCAGGTGCGAGGGGCGGCGGGCGCTGCGGCAAAGGCGGATTTGGGGGGCTGGGGGGGCTCAGAGGGGCTGGGAGGGTTTGGGTGGGGGGCACAGGAGGGCGGGGGGGGCCCTGGAGGGGCCGGGGCTGCCCGCGGAGCCGGAGGGAGCGGAGCGGGGGAAGGTTGGGAGCGGGAGAAGACAAAAGCGAGACAAAGGGAGAGGAGCGGAGCTCTGCGGAGGCTGCGGAGCAGGCGGGGGCTGGCGGGGCTGGGGGGCCCTGCCTGGAGCCGGGGCCGCCCCTCGGGGGGGGTTTGGGGGCTCCGGCTCTCCCAGGGCTCGGGGGGTGCGGCTGTTGGGGTACCGCGGTCCCAGGTGGGTCCCGGGGCGCTGTGAGGGTCCCGGGGATCCCCCCGGGTGCTGCCCAGCCCCGAACCCCCCCGCAGGCGCTGCAGGCGGTGAAGATGTCCGGCTCCATCGCCTCGTACGACCAGCTGGTGCGGCAGGTGGAGGCGCTGAAGAAGGAGAACAGCCACCTCCGGCGGGAGCTCGAGGACAACTCCAACCACCTCTCCAAGCTGGAAAATGAGACCTCGGACATGAAGGTTGGGGGGACGGGCCCGACCGGGGGAGGGGCGCAGAGCCCGAAATGGGGGGGTTCCATCGGCATCTCCCCGTCCTCAACATCTCCACCCCTGTTTTAGGAGGTTCTGAAGCACCTCCAGGGCAAGCTGGAGCAGGAGGCGCGGGTCATGGTGAGCTCGGGGCAGACGGAGGTGCTGGAGCAGCTCAAAGGTGGGTGCCCGGGCAGGGTGGGGAGGTGGGGACCCCGCCAAGCCCACCCTGACCCCGCTGTCGCCGTGGCCAGCCCTGCAGATGGACATCAGCAGCCTCTACAACCTCAAGTTCGCCCCGGAGGCGCCGAGCGGCGGGCGCGGCCCCGAGGAGAGCCCGGCGGGCCCCGCCTCGCACCGGGACGGCCCCGGGGAGCTGGGCAGGGCCACGTTCCGCATGCTGGAGGAGCTGGACCGCGAGAGGTGATGGCCTGGGGGGTCACAGGGGCTGGAGGGGGCCGGGGGTTGTGCTGATCCTGTCGGGATCTCGAGCTGGTCACAGTGACCCCGAGAAAAGTTGGAAAGTCTCTTTTCCCAGCTCAGCGCTCAGAGAAGGAGTCAGGGCTCTTCAGTTCTCAGTCTCAAGGTTGTTTATTGTTCCTTATCTATAAAAAATTTTCTCCTGCCCTGCCAAGGTCAGCTCAGCAAGACAGTCCAGGCACTCTGCCCACCCCCAGGGCAGTGTTATGTCTTTATACTAAAAACTCCATGTACAATGTTTACAATTCCTTCCCAATACCTGTCACCTATGTCAGACAGTGAGCTTCTACTCTAAACCAATCTAAAAGTGCCACCATCACAGCAGAAGATGGAGGCCAAGAAG
>JAWMQZ010000119.1:1820461-1835381 GCA_035584835.1 Tangara arthus | reverse complement strand
AGGGGTCTTGGCAGTCCAGGACAGCCAGAGGGATGTTCTGGGTTCCCACACCACTGGAGCTTGTTGCTCTGGCCATTGTTGATATTTGCCATTCCCAACTTGTGCCAACGTCACAGCAGAAGATGGAGGCCAAGAAGAAGAAGAAGGAGAAAGGCTGGACACATCCAGCTCCCTCCATCTTGCCTCCTGAACCCCCTTTCCAAAAACCCCAAAATCTACTTTTTCACTCTGTGATAACTTCACTATTATTCTACTTAAACTGTTGTGGCTTGCTGGTCTTCATACAAGGTTGGTAATAATCAAACCCACAGGTGTTTTGGGCTCTGTGCCAGGGTCTCTGAGACAGCCAGAGGGGTGTCCTGGATCCTGACACTCCCCCCCTCTCTCGGCAGGTGTTTCCTGCTGGGGGAGATCGAGAAGGAGGAGAAGGAGAAGGTCTGGTACTACTCACAGCTGCAGAGCCTGGCCACGCGCCTGGACGAGCTGCCCCACGTGGAGACGGTGAGTGGGGGACCCCCCCTGTGCCCCCCAGGCCTCGGGGAGCTGCCCAGACCCTGCCCATGGCTCACGGCACCCCCCGCGTGCCCCCCAGTTCTCCATGCAGATGGATCTGATCCGGCAGCAGCTGCAGTTCGAGGCGCAGCACATCCGCTCGCTGATGGAGGAGCGCTTCGGGACGGCCGACGAGATGGTGCAGAGGGCACAGGTGGGGTCCTTCACCCCCAAACTCCTCTTGATCTGCTTCTGGGGGTCTCCAGACTGATGGGCTCAACTCTGGGTGCCATCACAAGCAGCTCTGGGTGTCCTACACCAGCTCTTCACACCCTCCTCCAGCTCCTCTCACCCTACTCCATCTCCTCACACCCTACACCAGCTCCTCACACCCTACACCAGCTCCTCTCTCCCTACACCAGCTCCTCTCACCCTACACCAGCTCCTCTCACCCTACTCCATCTCCTCACACCCTACACCAGCTCCTCTCTCCCTACTCCAGCTCCTCTCACCCTACTCCATCTCCTCACACCTTACACCAGCTCTTCTCACCCCACACCATCTCCTCACACCCCATTCCTTGCACACCCACCGCCCTCCCTCCCATCTCTCATGGTCGCGGGGGGTCCCAGCCCTGTCCAACGCCCCCTGTGCCCCCCAGATCCGGGCGTCCCGGCTGGAGCAGATCGACAAGGAGCTGATGGAGGCGCAGGACAAGGCGCAGCAGCCGGAGCCGCAGGTACTGGGATTGGGGCCGGGCTGTCCCCGCTGCCTCTGGAGCCAGGAATGGGGGAGGAAGGGGCCAGCAGGGCCCCCCCGCGCTGTCCCCGCGCTGTCCCCACCGGCGCAGCCGGGCTTTGTGCGGCTCGGGCACCGTGAAATGGGCAGTTGCCATGGAGACCAGAAGTAGGCCATGGCGGGCGGGCGGGTGGGGGCTCCCGCGGCATCTGCCGCCGCCAGGGTGGGCAGCCTGCCATCATCATCGTCATCGTCATCATCATCGTCATCGTCATCGCCACGGGCTGCCATCGACACGGCCCCAGTGTCACCCACAGCCTCGCCGCTGTCATCGTCCCGCTGTCGCCCACAGCTCCACTGCCATCATCATCATCATCGTCATGGGCTGCCATCGACATGGTCCCAGCGTCACCCACTGCCCCAGCATTGCCACGGACCCACTGCCACCGTCAGCCCTGTCACTGTCACCATCACAGCCCTGCTATCACCATTGCTCCTGTCCCACTGTCACCATCACAGCCCTGCCATCGCCATTGTCCCACTGTCACCCACAGCTCCACCACCGTCATCACCATCATCATCGTCATGGGATACCATCACTGTCACCACACTGTCACCCACTGCCCCACCATTGCCATGGACCTACTGCCACCCTCAGCCCTGCCATTGTCACCATCACAGGCCTGCCATTGCCATTGTCCCACTGTCACCCACGGCCCTGCCACTGTCACCATCACAGGCTGCCGTCATTGCCACACTGTCACCCACAGCTCTGCCATTGTCACTATCACAGCCCTGCCATTGCCATTGCCACACTCTCTCCCACTGCCCCATCATCGCCATTGTCCCACTGTCACCCACAGTTCTGCCATTTTCACCATCACAGCCCTGCCACCACCATTGTCCCACTGTCACCCACTGCCCCACCATTGCCACAGACCCACTGCCACCCTCAGCCCTGCCATTGTCATCATCACAGGCTGCCATTGCCATTGTCCCACTGCCACCACAGCCCTGTCATTGTCACCATCACAGGCTGCCACCACCATTGTCCCACTGTCACCCACAGCCTCACCACTGCCACGGACCCACTGCCACCACAGCCCTGCCACTGTCGCCACCACAGCCCTGCCACAGTCACCATCACAGCCCTGCCACCATCATTGTCCCACTGTCACCCACCGCCCTGCCATCAACACGGTCCCATCACCGCCCTCCCACTGCCACCCACAGCCCCATGTGGCAACACCCACGGCTCCCATCACCCCCAGACGCCCCCAGATCCTCCCAGCCCCCGTTTCCCACCCGTCCCTCACCCCTGCAGGCTCAGCCCCAGCCCCCTCCCCGCTGCCCACCCACGCTCTCCCTTCCTGAGCTGCCCCATCACCATCATCCCCGATTTTAGCTCAAAACCCACCCCTGGCTCTGACGGGAACAACGATTGGGGACCGCAGGGGGCGGCAGGAAAGTGGGGAGGGGCTGAACACGGGGGGGCGAGGGCCCTGCAATGCAGCCCCCCCCCACCTGCCCCCTCCTCTGCAGCTCTGCGGGAAGGCCCCGGGCATGGAGGGGGACGGCAGCCTGGACCCCCCGACCCACCCCGAGGAGGGCGGCAACACCAAGGTGAGGAGCAGGAGCCGGAGCACGGCTGGGGCGGGCTGAGGCCGCGGCGGGGCCGAGCGTGACCCCGTGTGCCGCCCGCAGGTGGAGGTGGTGTTCTGGCTGCTGTCCATGCTGGCCACGCGCGACAAGGAGGACATGTCCCGCACGCTGCTGGCCATGTCCAGCTCGCAGGAGAGCTGCCTGGCCATGCGCAAGTCGGGCTGCCTGCCGCTGCTCATCCAGATCCTGCACGACTCCGACGGAGAGCCGGGGCCCCCCGAGAGCCCCACGGGCGCCAAGGACGCCCGCATGAGAGCCAACGCCGCCCTGCACAACATCGTCTTCTCCCAGCCCGACGAGGGCCAGGCCAAGAAGGAGATGCGAGTGCTGCACGTCCTGGAGCAGATCCGCTCCTACTCGGAGACCTGCTGGGACTGGCTGCAGATGCAGAGCCGGGATGGGGGACGGGGCCTCGAAGGCGCCGGTACGGGCGGGCCACGCGTGCTGGGAGGGGCTGGGAGGGACTGGGAGCATCGTGTGTGACTGAGCCTCATCCCCCCGCAGTGCCAGTGCCCATCGAGCCGCAGATCTGCCAGGCCACCTGTGCCATCATGAAGCTGTCCTTCGACGAGGAGTACCGGCGGGCCATGAACGAGCTGGGTGAGCGCGGGGAGGCGGCTCCTTCCCTCTGCACCGCCCCCAGACGGGCTGCTGGAGGTGGGGGAAGCCCAAACGACCCCTGCCTCGTCCCACAGGTGGGCTGCAGGCCGTGGCCGAGCTGCTGCAGGTGGATTATGAGATGCACAAGATGACCAACGACCCCCTGAACCTGGCGCTGCGACGCTACGCGGGGATGGCCCTCACCAACCTGACCTTTGGGGATGTGGTCAACAAGGTGGGGAGGGCGGTTTGGGGGGCATCAGCAGGGTCTGGGGGGGATCAGCAGGGTCTGGGGAAATCAGAAGGGTCTGGGGCTCGCAGCATCACCCTCACCACCCTCGTCCTCCCTGCAGGCCACGCTGTGCTCCCGCCGGGGCTGCATGGAGGCCATCGTGGCTCAGCTGGGCTCCGACAGCGAGGAGCTGCACCAGGTGGGTGCTGGTGGGGCTCCCTGGGGTGGGGGACAGGTAGGGGGACAGTCCCCATGCCTCACTCACCCCTCTCTTCCTCTCCAGGTGGTCTCCAGCATCCTGAGGAACCTCTCCTGGCGCGCGGACATCAACAGCAAGAAGGTGCTGCGGGAGGTGGGCAGCGTCACCGGGCTGATGCGCTGCGCCCTGCACGCCGGCAAGGTGAGCCTGGGGTGGTGACAGACAGACCTGGCAGGGCTGTGTGTCCCCCTGGGGTGGGTGACAGCGGGCACAGGGTGACAGGACAGGGCTGACAGGAGTTGTGTGTCCCTTCCCGGGGCAGGAGTCGACGCTGAAGAGCGTCCTGAGTGCACTGTGGAACCTCTCGGCGCACAGCACGGAGAACAAGGCGGCCATCTGCGGGGTGGAGGGCGCCCTGGGCTTCCTGGTCAGCACCCTCACCTACAAGTGCCAGAGCAACTCCCTGGCCATCATCGAGAGCGGCGGTGGCATCCTCAGGAACGTCTCCAGCCTCGTTGCCACACGGGAGGATTACAGGTGAGGGGCGCTGCGGGGTGGGGCCGCACCTGAGGGACCCAAGGCATCAGGGACTGAGGGATGGCATCAGGGGATGATATGGCTGCAGGTAAAAGGGGGATGGAGATGAGGGACCCGGGGCACCAAGGGTGCTGTTGGGGGATGCAATGGCTGCAGGACCGGGGGGCACTGCAGCCCCCAGGGACAGCACTGGGGGATGCCATGGCTGGGCAGGGGTGGGGTCACCTTGCACCCCTGGGATGAGGGAAGGGAGCAGGTCCAGGACCACCCTGACAGCCAGGGGGTCCCCTCTGTCCCACAGGCAGGTGCTCCGGGACCACAACTGCCTGCAGACACTGCTGCAGCACCTGCGCTCGCACAGCCTGACCATCGTCAGCAACGCCTGCGGCACCCTCTGGAACCTGTCAGCCCGCAGCCCCCGCGACCAGGAGCTGCTCTGGGACCTGGGGGCGGTCAGCATGCTCCGCAACCTCATCCACTCCAAGCACAAGATGATCGCCATGGGCAGCGCGGCCGCGCTGCGCAACCTCCTCACCAACCGGCCCCCCAAGTACAAGGACGCGGCCGTGGTGTCGCCGGGCTCCTGCATGCCCTCGCTCTACATGCGCAAGCAGAAGGCGCTGGAGGCCGAGCTGGACGCCAAACACCTGGCTGAGACCTTTGACACCATGGAGAAGCAGAGCCTGAAGGGGCAGAGCGCCAAGAAGCCGATGCGGCACATGGAGAGCCTGGTGAAGGACTACGCCTCCGACTCCGGCTGCTTCGACGACGACGAGGTGCCCAACATCTCCACCGGCGTGGAGACGGCCAGCGCCTCCGTGCTCTCCATGTTCCTCAACTCCTCCTTCCTGCAGGGCCAGGCGCTGCCGCGGGCGCTGGCCCAGCGGCGCTGCCCGGAGCCGGAGAAGGACGGCAGCGGGAAGGCGGCCGAGCCCAAGAAGGCGCCGCTGCCGGAGGACGACGTCTCGCTGGCCGCCGAGAAGTTGGCCAACAAGATCTCCAGCACGGTGGCCAAGATCGACAAGCTGGTGGAGGACATCTCCACCATGCACAACTCCTCGGACGACAGCTTCAGCCTCAGCTCCGAGGATCACTGCCTGGACTGGCAGTACGGCCCCGAGGACGGGCACGAGGCGCGCGCCCAGTCCTGCTCGCCGTGCCGGCTGTCGGACGCCGGCGGCTTCGCCAAGCGGGAGAGCCTGAGCCGGGCGCACACCCTGCTGCGGCTGAAGACGGCCTACACCAGCCTGTCCACCGACAGCCTCAACAGCGGCAGCACCAGCGACGGCTACTGCACCAAGGAGCACATGAAGCCCTGCCCCAGGGCCGCCTTCCTGGATTACCGGGATGAGCTGCAGCGCTACCAGAAGCGGCCCAGCAGGCTCGACCTCAAGAGCATCCTGGGCAAACCAGAGCGGGCTGAGCCCCCCGAGCCAGACAAACCCGAGCAGCAGGACCTGCCCGAACGGGCCAAGAAGGTGGTGACTTTCCCCAGCCCCAAGGTGCCGGAGAAGGAGACGGAGTGGAAGAAGGAGTTGGGCACCAAGCCCCCCACTGACCCCCATGTTCGCACCATCAAGCTGTCTCCATCCTACCAGCACGTCCCCATGCTTGAGACCCTGGCCAAGAGCAGCACGGCTGCTGGCCACCAGCCCTCCCTCCCGGGCAGGAAGCAAGCCTGGCTCCCCCCGGCGCTGCTGCAGGCGGCTGAGCCCCTGAGCAAGATCCCGGAGAAGCTGCCGGCCCAGCCACCGGCCTCGGTGGAGCAGGAGTCGGTGCAGAAGTACTCGGTGGAGGACACCCCAATCTGCTTCTCCCGGTGCAGCTCCCTGTCCTCCCTCTCCTCGGCAGACAACGTGCTGGACGGGCAGAGCCACAGCGAGAACGACCTGGATAGTGACTCCTCCCTGGAGATCCTGGAGATGGAGGAAGGGGACGCAGAAGGGGAGGAGGATGGGAGGCAGGAGAAGGAGAAGGCGGTGGATCCAGGTGCCACCACGCCGGTGGGGATCTCCCAGCCCATCACCATCCCCTTCCCGAAGCGTGACAAGGTTTTCCTGCGGGAGGCCTCGCCCTCGCGCCAGGAGGACCTGACGCCCTCGAGCTCCTCGGAGAATTACATCCAGGAGACGCCGCTGGTGATGAGCCGCTGCAGCTCCGTCAGCTCCCTGGGCAGCTTCGAGAGCCCCTCCATCGCCAGCTCCATCCAGAGCGACCCGTGCAGCGAAATGATCAGCGGCACCATCAGCCCCAGCGAGCTGCCCGACAGCCCCGGGCAGACCATGCCCCCCAGCCGCAGCAAGACCCCGCTCTTCGAGCTGGGCTGCCAGCCCGAGAAGGAGACCAGCCAGTTCAACATCCAGTGGGAGAACAACGTCAAGAAGTTCATGGAGATCACCGACTTCAAGGAACGCTTCCAGCTGCCCCAGGACCTGGACTCCATGGTTTACTTCACCGTGGAGAAACCCAACGAGAACTTCTCGTGCGCCTCCAGCCTGAGCGCCCTGCCCCTCCACGAGCACTACGTCCAGAAGGACGTGGAGCTCAAGCTGATCCCCACCTTCCCAGAGAAGAACAGCCTGAACTTCGCGGCTCACGAGAAGAGGGAGGAGCGGCGGGAGGAGCGGTACCTGGAGGGCCGCCGAAGGGCCGAGCGCCCCGAGCCCCCCGACGACGACGACATCGAGATCCTCAAGGAGTGCATCAGCTCGGCCATGCCCTCCCGCTTCCGCAAGGTCAAGACTTCGCTGCTGTCCGGGCAGGTGCTGCACCCGCAGACCAAGAAGCCGCTGCACGTCCCCGTGTACATGCTGGTGCCGGCCCACAGCCACCCCGGCGTCCCCAAGCACCTGCGAGCCACCTCCCGCGACCTCTTCAAGGACGACGACTCCTTCACCGACTCGGCCGACGGGACCCCCGTCAACTTCTCCAGCGCCGCCTCGCTGAGCGACGAGACCCTGCGGTACCCGGCGGGCGAGGAGGCCGAGCACCCCCTGGCCGAGCGGCGCCGCCAGCCCGGCCCCATCCCGGCCCGCAGAGCCGCCTCCGGCAGCTCGGCCCCCGCCCGCCTCGGCTCCGCCGGGAAGGGCAAAGCGGGCCCGGGCCGTGGCGAGGGGAAGCGGGGCCAGACCCCCGCCAAGGGCACGGCCAGCCTGGAGCTGGGGGCCGGCCGGGCCAGCGGTGCCCCCGGGAGGAAGGAGGACGCTCTGGAGGACGGGGTGGTGTTCCAGTCGCTGTGCCACACCACGCCGACGGAGGAAGCCGTGTACTGCTTCTACGAGCCGGATTTGGACGAGCTGCCCGAGGCGGGCAGGGACGGCTCCGGCAGCAGAGCCCAGCCCGGCCGGGCGCCACGGAGGGAGCGCTGGGGAGGCTCCGTCCCCCACAAGGACACCGAGCCCGGCTCCCGTCAGGCCAAGACGAAGCCTCAAAACAACCTGATCGCCGACGAGACGCCGCCCTGCTACTCCCTGAGCTCCTCCATGAGCTCCCTGAGCGACGCCAACCTCTCCGAGGGCGAGGAGCGGGGCCAGCCCTGCGGCAAAGCCGCCTGGCCGCGGTCAGCTGCGGCGGGGCAGGCGCAGGGGGGCTCGCCCAGCTCCCCCAGCCTCAACTCGGAGGATGATCTGCTGCAGAAATGCATCGGCTCGGCCATGCCCAAGCGCCGGCGGCCCGCGGCTCGCCGCAGGCTGGTGGAGAGAAAGCAGAAGCCGCCGGGAGCCGGCGGGAGGGAGCGGAAAGCCGAGGCCAGGCATCACCCCGAGGAGGAGGCCGGTTCTGACCGGGGTTCCGACCTGGACAGCGTGGAGTGGCAAGCCATCCAGGAGGGAGCCAACTCCATCGTCACCTGGCTGCACCAGGCCGCCGCCTCGCTGTCCCGGGAGCCTTCCTCCGAGTCCGACTCCATCCTGTCCTTCATGTCGGGGCTCTCGGTGGGCTCCACGCTGCAGCTCTCCCTGGGCAGGCAGGAGAAGCAGCGGCCCGGCAGCGCCTCCGGCCGGGATTCGGCGAGGAGAGAGCACAGCAAAGGCCGCCCGGAGCGCAAGGACGCGGCCGGTGCCCGTCCCGCCGGCCGCGCCGGCTCCCGTGCGGAGCGGAGCCCGGCGCCCGCCAAGCCGGTGCCCAACCTGCCCGTGGTGTTCCGCGGCAGGACCGTCATCTACATGCCCAGCCTGGCCAAAGACGCCCCCAGCCCACGAGCCACCCCGAAGAAGAGCCCCGCGGCCAAGCCCGAGGCGCCGCCGGCCAAGAACCTCTCGCTGAGCCAGCAGCGCTCGCGGAGCCTGCACCGGCTGGGCAAAGCCCCCGAAACCGGGGAGCTGGCGCTGCCCAAGAGGAGCACGACCCCGCCCGCCCGCATCGGCAAAGGCCCCCCGTCCTCGGGCTCCTCCCGCACCTCCACGCCCTCCCAGCACGCCCCCAGGAAGCTGCCGTCGCCCTCCCAGGTCACCAAACAGGGTGGCCCGGCCGTGGGCAAGGCGAGCGGCTCCTCCTCCCCGCCGGGACCCCCGGCCAGAGCCCCGGCCCCCAGATCCCCGGCTCCCAAGCAGTCCAAGACGCAGAAGTCGCCCGTGCGCATCCCCTTCATGCAGAAGCCCAGCAGGAAGGTGCTGCCGGGCCGGGGGGCCATGCCGGTGCTGGAGGAGCAGGCCGATGGCTCCAAGGCTCGGCCCGGGGGACCGGGGGGCAGCCGGCTCAACCTGGTGCGGATGTCATCGGCTCGCTCCAGCGGCAGCGACTCGGACCGCTCCGGCTTCCTGCGCCAGCTCACCTTCATCAAGGAATCCTCGAGCCTGCTGCTGCGCCACCGCTCCGACCTGTCCCCGGCGCCGCCGGCCACCTCGCTGCCTCGCCGGGGCTCCCCCCAGCGCAGCCGAGCCGCGCTCCCGGCCGTGTTCCTCTGCTCCTCCCGCTGCGACGAGCTCAAGGCGGCCAAAGCGGCCACCCCCGGCCAGCGGCCGCTCATCCCCAGAGCCCAGCCCGGCGGCAAAGCCACGGCCAAACCGCCGCGCCGGACCAGCTCCGAGAGCCCGTCCCGGCTGCCGGTGAAGAGCAGCGCGCCCGCGGCCGAGCCCTTCAAGCGCTACTCGTCCTCGCCCAACATCAGCGTGGCCCGGCGGGCGGCCAGCCCGTCCTCCGTGCGCTCCGAGGCGGCGGCGCGGCGGCGGCAGAACGAGCCGGCGGCTGCCGGGGGCCCGCCGGGAAAGCCGCCGGTGGTGGTGATGAAGGGCACGTGGCGGAGGATCCGGGACGAGGACATCCCGCACATCCTCAAGAGCACGCTGCCCTCCTCCGCGCTGCCGCTGGCGGGCTCTGCAGACGAGGAGCCCCCCGGCACTCCCGGCACGGCCAGGAAGACGAGCGACGCCGTGGTGCAGACCGAGGACTTCGCCACCTCCAAGACCAACTCCAGCACCTCTCCCACGCTGGAGAGCCGCGAGGGACCCCCGCACCCCCGCGCCACCGGCGACGGCGAAGCCCCCGCGCCCGCCAAGGCCGCCCTGCCCATCTCGTTCGGGCACGAGGCGCCCGCCGGGAGCTTCCCCGGCAGCCGGCACGGCTCCCCCAGCAAGGCCGCCCGTGTCACCCCCTTCAACTACGTCCCCAGCCCCATGGCGGTGACAGCGGTGGCCGACAAGGCGGTGGAGAAAATCCAAGCTTGATGATGCCCCAGTGAGGGTCCTGCGGCGCCCCCCAGCCCCACGGGAGCTGGCCAGGGCTGGGTTTGGGACACACGTGGGGATGTGGGACAGCTGGGGACCAGCGAGTCGCCCCAACCCGCTGCTGGCCCCGGCTGAGGGCTCGCTGTGCTGAAGCATCGCCGTTCCCAGCAGCAAGGACTGGACAGAACTGGGAGCGTTCTGGGTCTGGCAGCCCGAGCTGGGGTGGTTCTCGTGGACACCAGGGACAAACTGAGGTGAGGCCGTGTCCCCATGTGCCCCCATCCTGCTCACCCAGAGCCTGAGCCCACACGCCCGGGAGCTGACACAGCACATCCAGTACCAGGAAAACCCCACACGCTCCAGCTTGTCTGGCATCAGCTCATGGCAGTTCATTTATTAGCAGGGGAAGGGATGCAGAGGAAAGGCTTTGGGGGGGGAGATGGGCACCAGGAGCTCCGTTTGGGGGACCAGGACCCCGCGCTGGAGGTTCCTCATGGCTGATCTGTGCTGGTCCGAGGTGGTGGCAGAGGGAAATGGTGCAGGAGGAGCCGGGAAAGCTCGTGGGGGTGGCCGGGGTCCCGATGGGCTCATCCCAGGGATGCTCACAGGGTGCTGTCACCAGGCTGAGGGGCTGCTCTGGGAGGGGACAGGGTGCTGAGCTGGCACCGGGATGCCCAACCCCCAGGAAAGGGTCTGGGGTCCCTCCCCTTCACCCAGAGCCCCCCAGCCTCCCACCCCCATGGCAGGAGAACCTCAGCTCGCAGCCAGGATCCCGGGGTGTCCCTGTGGATGTGGACACGAATCCATCCAGGACTGGATTACGCCCACGGGCACGAAACCCTGGGGACATCCCCACTCCTGCTGCCAGCTGGGCCCAGGCGCCAACCCTGGGGTGTGTGGGAAGTGCCTCAGTCCTGGGAATGGGATGGGCTGCAGAGGGACCCCCAATCCAGGTGGTCCCAGACCCCTGGATACCTCCAGTCCTACACCATCACTCCCTGCTTTGGGTGGATTTTGTGCCCCCCCAGCCCAGTGCCACGGGACAGACACAGGGCTATGGGGACACGTGCAGGGGACACACCTGGGCGGCTGTGGGGACACGGGGAGGAGCTCTGAGTTGCACAGTGGGGCCAGGGAGACACCAGGACCGTGGGGATATGCAGGGGGTCCCCAGGGATGTGCACTGGGGTGGTGGGGACGGGCACACCAATGCCCACTGGAGCCTCCCTGCCCTGCCAGTGGCTGGGACTGAAGAAAAGGAGGAAAATCCCAGGAGCAGCACTCCCGGGTGCTGTAACGGAGCACAGGGGTGGCAGGAGGGCCAGCATCGCCCTCCGGCTACAAGCCACCGCCCTCCTCCTCCTCCTCCTCCACCGACAATCCCGCCGGGCTCTGCCGGGCTCCGCTCGCCGTCACTGTATCTATGTACTAAGGATGTTATTTTACCAGACTCTGGACAGTATTCCCGATTAAAAGCCAACCTGTGTAAATAGGAAGGGCTGTTTGGTCTATGCCGTGTGTTCGGGCTGGCCGGATCCGCAGCCCCTCCGCAGAGTTTTCTGGATCCATTTCTTGTGTTTCACGGCCGAGGCGGCCACCGGCGGCTTGAAAGGGTCAGCGGCGTTCTCGCCGCCGAAGGACACCACGCCGGCCACTGCCGGCCGCTTCCCGCACACCAAGGGTCCCCCCGAGTCACCCTGAGAGGGGAGGTGACACCGAGGAGTGGACCAGGGCACCCGGACCCCACCACGGCCAGGAGAACACCTCACCTGCTCAGGGTGAGCATCCTCCCCGCAGCCAGGCTCGGCTTTTTGGGTTTTTGCACCCCTCGGACCCCCAAACTCTCACCTTGGCGGGTGCGGAGCCGCGGCGCTGCCCCTGGAAGCAGATCATGGTGGGGCCGATCTTGCCGTGCCAGAAGCGGCTGTTGTTGCACATCCGCGTGTCCATCACCGTCACATCCAGCTCCTGCAGGGTGGGCGACGGCCTCCGGCCCTGGGGGTCCACGACCCCCCATCCCGCCAGGCTGCACCTCGCCCCCGCCGCTGGCTCCCGGCTCGCCAGCGGGATCAGCCGCCGTGTCCTGCTCAGTGTCACCTTCCTGTCCAGCTGCGGGCGGGGAGCGACATCAGAACCCCCACCATGAGCAGAGGGGCTGGCGGGGAGCACCCCAACACCGCGGGTGGGGGGGTCAAAGGAGAGCACCCCAATGCTGCAGGTGGGGGACTGAGGGGAGCCCCGAGTCCGTGCAGCGGCAATGGCAGCGGGGAGATGACACCCAGGTGTGAAATCTCTTGGGGGTGAGAAGAGGAAATGTCACCGAGCCGCTCGCCCCCGGCCCCGCGCGAACACCCCGCCCCTTCCCGGCAGCGCTCCCCGGCCCCGCCGCCGCTCCAGCCGCGCTCGGAGCCCTCCCGAGCCCCACCTGGAGCAGGAGCAGGTCGTTCTCCATCGTGTCTCCGTCGTAGCCGGGGTGGGGACAGGCAGCCCGGATGCTGAAGCTCTGCGTGTCCTCCTCATCGTGGTCCTGCCAGTTGTGCAGCCCCACCAGCAGCCGCCCGTTGTGCCACGACCTGGCCCGGCCCGGGAGCGGGGTCAGCCCGGTGCCGGTCACCGGAGCCCCGTCCCCTTCCCGGGCAGGACCCGGCCGTGCCGGACTCACCTCCGGGACAGGCAGTGCGCGGCCGTCAGCGCCCAGCGCCGGTGCAGCAGCGCTGCCCCGCAGGTATGAACTCCCCCAAACTGCAGGGACGCCATGTAGGGCCGGGAGTGGCGTTTGGCCTCGCGTCCCCCGATGATCGAGGGCTGGAGCCACGTCCTGTCCCCAGCAGCAGCTGCCACAGCCCCGGGCAGTGACTCCGAGCCCACGCTGGCCACGCCGGACCCAGGGAAGGGCGGCAGCAGCAGCAGCAGCAGCAGCAGCGGCCCCAGGCAGCCCCTTGCCCCCATCCCGCCCCTCCGTGGCTCCCGGTGCAGCTGCCGAGCTGGAGGAGCCCCGGGTGCCGTGTGACAGCGGAGCAGGGCAGCAGCGGGGCACGGATGCGGCTCAGGGGGGGCAGGAAGGGGAAGAAGCACCCACAAGGTCACACCTGTGAGGGTGGGAAACACCCACGGCCTCCCCAGCGCTCAGAGCAGACAGAAAGCGGCGCAAAAATCGGGGGTTGTGAGATTTGTGACAGCTCACAGTGCTGGGTGACCCATTCCCACCACCTTTATTAGCAAAACAGGGCAATTTTTCACACCAGTTTTTCACCCCCGACCCAGCCCCGCTTAGGGGGGTCCCTCAGTTCGTCCCCTTGGGCGGGACCCGCTCCTCGGGCGGGACCTCAGGCTGGCCAGCAGCCGCTGGAAGAAGAACTCGTTCTGGTATTCCAGCGGGACCAGGTGCTGCAGGAACGGGGGCACCTCGGCTCTGCTGACCCCCACGCACACGGGCACCACCCTGGGGCCGCACTGCTGGATGCTGCGGAACAGATTCCACTGCGACACGCGCTGGCACCACCGGTCACGCAGGGACTCGGCTGAGAGGAGCAGGATGGCCACCCGGCTGGCCTCGATGGCCTCCGCGGCCGTCAGGATGAGGGATGTCCCGGCCACTCGGTCCTGGTGCTCGGTGAAGCCCCGGAATCCCTCCTGCCTCAGGCGCTCCGCGATGCGGGAGGCAATGGGATCATCCTCGGGGAAGTACCAGAGGGAAAAGTCGTAGGGAGCAGAGGATGTGCCACCCACGAGGGACATGGCAGCCGGTTCAGGGGCACAAGGAGGCGTTGTCCCAGCACCAGGAAGGTGCCACCGTGCTGGCCTGGCCGATCCCGCTGTTCTCTGGGAAAAGCTCACTGGGGTGGCACAGCCGGGGCTGTCCCGGCAAATCCGGATTTTCGCGAAGCAAGCGGCGTTGGGAAGGTGAAACCACAGCGTGGAGGTGCCCACCACGGTCCCTCAGAACGCCTTCTGCCTCATCTCGGCGATGCCGCGCTCCAGCGCCTCCCCGACCCTCTGCAGCTCCCGGCGCCGCTCCCGCAGCTGCTCCCGGGACTGCTGCAGCCGCTGGTTCATCCCCACGTAGGAGCGGATCTGCCCGTACAGCCGCTCCCGCTCCTCGGCCGCGGGCTCGGGGCAGCCTGGCGGGCACAGTCGGGGCTCAGCGGGGCTGGGGGGTCCCCATGTCCCCCCATTCCCCAGCGAGGGCTCACCTGGAGCGGGGCTCAGCGGGCTCAGGGGGTCCCCACGCCCCCCATTCCCCAGCGAGGGCTCACCTGGAGTGGAGCCTGGGGGGGCTCAGGGTGTCCCCACGCCCCCCATTCCCCAGCGAGGGCTCACCTGGAGCGGGGCCGGGCTCCTGGGGGGGCTCGGCGGGCAGCACGAACACGGGGTCGGAGGGGAGCGTGCCCTGCACGTCGGCCAGGATCTGCTCGGCGCTGGGGGGCTCAGGGCGGGTGGGCAGCACCCGCTTGGCCTTGGAGCTCATCCCGGGGGGAGGCTCATGTGGGGAGGGGCTGCGGAAGGGGGGGAGGTGAGGGCGCTGCGAGCCCGGACAGACAGACAGACAGCTCCCCTTTTCTATCCCCCCCTGTGCTGCCCTTTGGACAGACAGACGGACCCCTCGCAGCAGGCAGAGCCCCCTCACTATCCCCCCGGATGGACAAACAGAACTTCTCCCCCCTTCCCCTCCGGACAGACAGACAGACAGACAGACACCTGCCTGCCTCCCAGACAGACACACAGATCCCCTGTGCTGCCCCCTTCCCCAGACAGATCCACTCACTTCCCCCAGACTGACAGACTCCCCCACCCCGT
>JAWMQZ010000119.1:1784524-1814280 GCA_035584835.1 Tangara arthus | reverse complement strand
TCTCTGCTTGTCTGTCACGATGGTTGAAGGCAGGCAAGAGGGGTCTTTTTATTGGAAAGGGGCCATTTCCACAGTTCAAAGTCAGTTAGGCTGGAAGGCGGGGAAGTCCAGATCCATTGTTTGAAATCAGGGCAGAATGTCCATCGGGTTCAGCGTAGTGTATGACAGATAACTACCTATGGAGACAGGTAGTTAAGAGACAACACCCCCTCCCCCTGTACTGGTTCAACAGTTTTAAGCGGTTCGGGGGTCTTCAATCGTGAGGCAGGAAAATGCAGAATTTTGGACAGACTCTCACACTTCCCCAGGAGAAATCCTGGGAATGTTGTGCCTGCTGCTCTCTGTGAAGAGAGCTGCGACCACACCCTTCCAGCCTAGTCCACTCCAGGATTCCATGATTACAATGCTAAGAGTGTGCATGCTCAGGAAACCTGGATAGCACACAGCAAAGAGGAAGGTCTATCCCCTCCCTACTATGGCCGAAAACATGGATAAGTCTGTAAAACTTCTCTCATAATTAATTTTAGTTGCAAACTGCCAGGATATTAGAGAAGTGATGTGGATAAAATGAGAGCCAGCTTAGGCCAGAAATCCATCCCTGAATCATCTGCCAGGATATGGGTAATAAATTAAATTGAAGCACTTTCTCCTTCCCTGTCTTTACACAGAAACACTGTTCAAGCACACACACAGATCTCTCAATGGAAATTTCATTCCAATTTCATTCTGCCAGCCCTTTGTCACCTGTATTACACACTTCTGTCAAGGTATGTATGTATTACACTATAAAGATGTCACTGATGCCATAGGAGATCCACAAATATCTGTTTCACTGTTGACTGAAGTATGCTATAAAAGCCCAGAGAGCAGCCCAAAACACTCCTGCCATTCCCAGTTTCTATGCCACCACACTTCCAGAAGTGTTTTGTCTTCTCTGGTCTTTAATATTTCAGGTTGTCACAAAGTCTTTTCAACAAAAGCCTGGAAAAAACACTACAATAATATTGTAGCATGTTTTTATGTTTTATAATGGTTTTGCCTTTGTATCCCCTTATTTTCCCCAAATGGTTTACCTCAGATTGTATCCCCACCCTCTACCTGCGTAATCCCTCTCCTTTGCTGAGATCATCCCCAAATCCCCGCCCTGTCAGTCTGACAGTCACTCAGCATCCCATCCCCTCCATCTAGAACTTTCAGTCTAGGACGTCGAGTGATTAGCCAGAGGCCAGGGGCCAAGCCCCCCAAGTGTTACCCCATACGCTGTCCTAAATGTCCATTTCCCCAGTATCCATCCCTTAAGTTTCCTTATTGGTCAGTAAATGTTATCTACTTTTGGTTTCCACCTCTCTTTAAATGTAACCTTGGCACCTCTCCCGGGGCTCTCAGCAGGAGGTCCCCTGAGGTTGTAGGGGCTCGCCGGAGCTAATGAAATGTGTCTTGGATTAATCTCTGCTAAGAGCCGGCCCCTTCATCTTCCGCCATTGCTCCAGCTTCTCCTCTGCTGCAGGCGATCAGCCTGGCTGCCTTCCGTACCCCCGGGGATCAGCCTGGCTGTCCTTCTGTCCTTCTGTACCCCCAGGGATCAGCCTGGCTGTCCTTCTGCACCCCCGGGGATCAGCCTGGCTGTCCTGTCCTTCTGCACCCCCGGGGATCAGCCTGGCTGCCTTCTGTACCCCCGGGGATCAGCCTGGCTGTCCTTCTGTCCTTCTGCACCCCCGGGGATCAGCCTGGCTGTCCTTCTATCCTTCCGTAACCCCGGGGATCAGCCTGGCTGCCTTCTGCACTCCCAGGGATCAGCCTGGCTGCCTTCTGTACCCCCGGGGATCAGCCTGGCTGTCTTCTGTACCCACGGGGATCAGCCTGGCTGTCCTTCTGTACCCCCGGGGATTAACCTGGCTGTCCTGTCCTTCTGTACCCCCGGGGATCAGCCAGGCTGCTTTCTGCGCCCCCGGGGGCACGAGAGAGTGCCCTCCCGGCCCCGCTGTTCACCATCTTGGGGCTGGTTGGGGTTCCCTCGGTGGCACTCAGAGGGACTCAGTGGCACTCAGAGGAGCCAAGAACACAATAATATTTGATCTGTAATTTAATTATGAGATTTGATTAAAATTTATCACATGTAGCTTGGTTAGAGTGGAGCTTTTGGAATTATACTCCACCATATACAGGGAATATAATTCCAAGCCTTAAAGAGGTTAGGTTTGAATTTTGAAGGCATCACAGACTTTTTTTATTCAGCCTAATCGCTACAAAAGTAAGTTTGGCAAGGGTTTAAATGGAATAGGGCTATTTGCTTCTCAGATTCAAGTTTTGTTTCTCTGGATACTCTTTAAATGCACCAAGAGTGGGGAAAAACAGCTTTAGTGCACTGAATAAAACTGGGGTTTGTGATTAAGCCGGGTACTGGTGATGAAATTAAAAGTGAAGCACCCTAACATCTGATTAATCATTAGAAAAGGAACCACAGTACCTTTTTTAATCCTTCCCACCCCTAACACCTTGAACCTTGCTAGGAAAGAGTTGGTTCCCACGTGGAGAAGAGCGCTTCTGGTCTTTTGCCTTTCATCCATGTAAGATTGTGTGGGCTGGGGTGCATAGCTAGCCAGATTGGACCGGAACACTCCGCCCAGACATGGATTCTTACACTACAACATTTGTATAGAGCAATTTCTACCAGACAGAAATTAAAAACAAATTAATCATTTGTAAAGACACCAGACTCCATGAATTTTTTCCTTTGGTTTAAAAGAAACAATCATCAATACAAACAATAAATATATGTGTCTGTCAGAAATCAAATAAACCCATAGTTATAGTATTCAACATTAATCTATCGAATATAATTTTCAGATTTCTTACACTTTTTTCCTTCTATTTGATAGTGATTAGACCTAATGTACTCAACACTGGTATTTTCAGGTTAGCACTGCTTCATAATTTTAAATTATTTTATTATGAGAGATGAAAAATTCCCAGTAGTTTCTTGTCAATTTGATTATTGTTTTTTATTGATCTGGTTAAAAGTCGTAGTTCACAAGTAACTGAGTGGTCAGCTTGTCAGTAGCTCCTCTCAAGTGACTGTTCCACATCTGTTAATTATTAAAACAGAACCCTGCAATTCAGCCCAATTTTGATTATGTCACCCGGTTACAACACCTAATTTAGCAAACAAATTGTTCCCAGCAGAAGTGATTTAATTTGTCCCCACTTCAGATACACTTCTGGGAAGTGCAAAACTGAATTAAAAGCAATCAAAAGCACAGAGAGCACAGAGGATTTTCTTCTAAACATTTCCTTGCTACTTAAGCAATACTTGCAAGACCCAAGGTTGGGCAGCAGCTTTTCTTACTGTCCAGTCACTCAGAACATGGCAACAAACCAGGGCTGTCCATCAGCAGTTCTGTTTCAAACTTCCTAAACATTTTATGTAGGTTTTTTTAAAGGCTACCTTAGAAAAAATAACAGTATTAAACAACCAAACCAAACAAACCAGCCAACTAAACACCCCAAACAAAATCCAAACCTCAAAAAAAAAACACACCAACTTGCATCAACATTGTTTGTTATCAATATAATTCCTTAACAGCAATTAAGTACTATTTTGTGACTAAGTGTTAGAAAGTTTGGGAAAATCCGCTAAAGTTGAGGTAGCGGTATTTGGTTTTTCAATATTTACAAACATTGTCTTTTTAATATCCTCCATATGGATTTCCTTTTTCTCCTTCTGTCTCTGTTCTTCATCTGGTGGGGATGGCTTTGAGTGCTGAATACTAATGTGTAGGAGCGTTGGGGGGTAGGACGGTTGGGACGGACGGAGATGAGAGATCTCTGCAGCCAGGTCGTGGAACTTGCGGTTTATTGCACAGGGCCTGGGTGCGGGGCGCTGCTGGGAGCTGCCAGCCACAGCTCAGAGCAGGCCTGAGAGAAGAGAGAGGTAGAGCAGATGAGACCGTAAGAGGGTAAGAGCATAAGGGAGTAAAAAAGGTAAGAGAGTGAGGTTTCCTTTACAATACAATAAATCTTCTGTGTTGAATATTCTAAACCAATCTAGTACAATATACAAATCCAATAGCATTTACATACAGCCTATAAGAATCACTACATTACCATACTGTGCTACATTTTAAACCCTAAAAACTCCTCTTTGGGCCCCTTCTGCCAAGCTGTAGGGTCTGCTCTGACCCTTGGGCCTGTCTGCAAGCAGAGGGTGTTGTTTCATCAAAAGGGGATTACCTTCAGTCAGGCCACACCATTGTTTTCCAGTTGTTCAGTAACTGAGGGATCTCAAAGCTTGCTTTCATTTCAATCTCACTTATGGTTTCCATATTCTCAAAATCTTTTGCCAGGCAATCATATTTATAAGGCTTTCCTGTTTCATCTCCCCCAACACTCCTCTGTCCCCTCCCCAGGTGACCACTGACCTGCACCACCGCTGCACAGACAAACACACCGGCACCTCGGCCTCGGCCCCGCTGGCAGCAGGAATGGTGGCCCTGGCACTGGAGGCCAAGTAGGTGACACCGAGACACAGGGACACTGCCCAGGGAGAGCTGGTGCCCAAGCAGGGAGAAGAAAGGGGAGAGGCAGCAGAAAGGTTGGGGTGCAGAGTTGTGGTCTCCCCCCAAGGCCATGGGAGGGCAGCAGGGTTGTCCTCTGGAGCTCTTTGCTCTCCCATTTTGGCACTGAAGGATGTCGTGGGGGGGATCAGCTTGGGCCCAGAAAATTGCTCTACCCACCCCAGAAGAGCCAAATCTCCCCCTTAAAAACCAACCCAGACCTCTGTCCACGTCCTCCTTGCTTCCAGCCCAGCCCTGACCTGGCGTGACCTGCAGCACCTGATCATCAGGGCCTCCAGACCCGCTCACCTGCAGGCAGAGGACTGGGCCGAGAACGGCGTCGGGCGCAGGGGTGAGTGCAGGGCTCGGCCCCTCAAACACCTTCCAGCAGCCCCTGGTGGCACTGAGGGGCTCACAGGTCCCTTTTTGGGGTGGCACCTGTGTCCCAGTGAGCCACTACTATGGCTATGGGCTGCTGGATGCGGGGCTGCTGGTGCAGGAGGCCACCACGTGGACAGGGACCCGGCCCCAGGAGAAGTGTTCAGTCCAGGCTGTCCAGGTCCCCAGGTAAGGGACAGTGACTCAAGGTCCAGCCTCGCACAGGGACCCAAAATGTGGGTCTGCTGTGCTTGGAGGCCACCGGGGAGGGAACGTCCTCACCTGCAGCTTGTCCTCATGCAGGGACATCGGCTCCAGGCTCACCATCTCCACGGATGCCTCCTCCTGCTCCAAGACCATCCGCTCCCTGGAGCACGTCCAGGTGCAGCTGTCCCTGAGCTACAGCCGCAGGGGGGACCTGGTGGTGGCTCTGAGCAGCCCCATGGGGACCACGTCCACGCTGGTGACAGTGCGGTAAGGACAGAGGGAGCACCGGGGCTCCCACAGCCACCCCAGGGCCTGGAGAGTCCCAAAAAGGGCCCAAAACTCCTCTGGACCCCTGCCACATGGGAGTGTCCCCTCAGAGCGAGCACAGGGTGACCCTTCAGGTCACACCCTGCCCCTGCAGGGCCCTGGGCTGGCGCTCCCAGCTCTGCTCTCCTCCTCCAGCCCCTACGACACCAGCCAGGACGGCTACCAGGACTGGACCTTCATGTCCACTCACTTCTGGGATGAGAATCCCAAGGGGATCTGGACCCTGCAGCTGGAGAACAGGGGTGATGCTGAGAACACAGGTGGGTGCCCTGTTTTTACTGGGGTCACCTTCTGCTTGCTCATTCTTCCTTCCCCACCTTGGATGGGAAATTTGTTGGCTTCTCCTTCCTGGCCATCAGCCCTCCTGTGTTGGCTTTGAGGGTCTCCCTGGTCAGCACAGGGCCAGGAGCAGGACACAACCCCAAAGCTTCCAGCCCTGTATCCCTCACCTGGCAGCCCCCTGTCCCTCCTGTCCCCAGGCCAGCTGACCAGCTTCATCCTGCACCTGCATGGCACGGATGAGGACATGCCAGCCAGGCGCTCCGCAGCCACTGCCACCGACGAGTGCCTCAGGAGGGACAAGCAGGGAGCCTGCGAGGGTGAGCGAGGCTTTGGGGGGACAGTGACAACGCTCTGGTCCCCAGGGCCTCACCCCAACCTCTCTCCATAGACTGTGGCAGCTCCCTGTACACCCACCACGGCTCCTGCCTGTCCTACTGCCCCCCACGCTACTACGGCCAGAGCCGCAGTGCCACCCCCAGGGACACTGCCCTTGTGTGTGCCAGCTGCCACCCCTCCTGCTACACCTGCCAGGGCTCCTGGGCCAACAACTGCACGTCCTGTCCCTCAGGCCACACCTTCCAGGACATCACCCACACCTGCCAGCAGCCCGCAGAGGGCTCCCCGAGCCCGGCCAGGCTGCGCAGGGACCTGGTGGTTGTCACTGTCCTGGCCTGCAGCAGCCTGCTCCTGGCAGGGGTGCTGTACCCCACCTACAGGGCGACTCTCTGTGCTGGCAAAGGAGCTCTGTGCTGTCCCCAGGCCAGGAGGACAGTGTGACACCAGCCTGGGCTGCTGCAGGGACAGCCTGGGATGGTGCCTGCCTTCCCAAATAAACCGGTTGTTGCCTTTCCTTTCCAGCCGCCCTCTCCAAGGGTGATTGCCCTTCCCAGCAGTGCCTGTGAGGGGACAGTGATGGATTCCCCTTCCCAGCTGTGTGAGGGGACAGTGGTGGCGGCTCCTCCCACACCCCTGGGGACAGGGACATTCCCGGAGGGCCAGAGCCCTGTGCCCTTTCCCAGGCGCAGAGGGACGAGCTGTGACGTGTCCCCAAACAGCTGCACCCGTGTGCCTTCCGGCACAGCAGAGGCAGCCCAGGCCTCCAGTCCAGCCCAGAACCCCTCCAGTGTCCCCAATTCCTGTTCACCAGCAGCTTTAGGCCTTAAAAAGGGTCCTGGTGTGGCTGCACCCCCAGCCCCTCTGTCCCACAGGGACTGGCACAGTGGCAGCTGTGCCCCAGCACGTGGCACCGGTGGCACCGGGCACGGATGGCACAGGGAGAGCTGCCAGCTTGGGCCCTCCCTGGGGCACCGGCCCCGTGCCAGCACCCTGGACTGCCCCAGGACGCTGGGGAGGTGGTTTGTCTCCCCCCCTTCCCCAGCACTCTGTGTTTGCTCAGCTGAAGAGTTTTGGGAATTAAGGGCAGAGCCAGACTTTTCTCCAAGCTTATAATGACCCGTGAAAAACTTGGCTGGACCTTCCAGAGCATTGGGAGGAGGGAGCCAGGATGGAGTTTGTCTCCAAAGGCAGGGGCTCTCCTCGGGGACACCCCCAGCCCCCAGGGATGAGCTGGGATCCCTGCAAACACCAAGGGAGAGTCCTGGCACAGCCATGCAGCCCAGGCCTGTAGGATGAGGGGCTGGATGCCCTCAAGCACATCTTGTCCAGGCCTCTCCAAGAAGCGTTCCCCATCCTGGCCTAACCCTCAGTGGGCAGCTGGCGGGGCTGGAATTGCCGCTGGATCTCGGGGCGCACGTCCTCCTGCACAGGGAGAGATGGGGTAGGGGTGGGCTGTGCCAGAGTGCCCGTCCCCTTTCCTGTCCCCATCCCCATGTCCTGTGTCCCCTTCCTGTCCCCTTCCCCAGCCCCATGTCCCCATCCTGTCCCCATCCCCATGTCCCTTTCCAGTCTGCCTCCCCATCCCCATGTCCCCTTCCTGTCCCCATCCCCATTTCCCCTTCCCCATGTCCCCTTCCCCATGTCCCGTGTCCCCTTTCCTGTCCCCATCCCCACATCCTACCACCTGGCCCAGCTGCTCCAGCACTGGGATGAGGCGCAGCAGCTCCTCATCCTCAGGGTCCCCAGACCACGGTGGCACCTGGATCCAGTTGGCAGCCTGGGGAGGGGACAGGGAGAGGGTTGGATCCCGCACAGCCCCCGGGGACCGGGACACGTGAATCCCCCCGGGGCACCGGGACACGTGAATATCCCCGGGCACCGGGACACGTGGAATCCCCCCCCCGGGAGCAGCGCTGCCCTACCTGGGCAGGGAAGCCCTGCATGGTGTAGTCCAGGGCCACCGTCCTGGCCAGGTCCCTGCCCAGCTGGGTCAGGTCCTTCCAGTAGCAGCCCTGGGAGCAGACACAATCCTGCTGGGAGAGGCAGCGCCTGGCAGAGAGACAGAGCCGTGGGGACCCTGCCCTGGCACACACGGGGTGCCCAGCAGGGCACTGCCAGCGCCATCACCTGATCAGCTTCTTCCTGGGGTCCAGCACCTCCAGGAGCTTCTTGGCATAGTCCTTCTTGGCAGTGGTGTAGATGAAGATCTGGCAGAGAGAGGGTGAAGCCTACATGGGGTGCTCGAGTCACCCCAAACCCCCCAAGGGTCACCCCACAGACCCCGGGGGCTCTGGGTACCTCGTAGGTCTTGGAAAGGCTCTCCAAGAACTCCTGCACGTGTGGACGCAGCTTCACGTGGACCTGGGAGGGAACAGCATCTTGGAAAACCTCCAGCATCCTCATCCTGAGGGCAAGGGGAGCCCCAGAGGGGGTTCAGTGCCCTCAGCAGGACCCCTCACCCACGGGATTTCAGAGCCCCTTCCTCTTCAGCTACAAGGGGCACTGACACAGAGGCCACACGGGGTGGCAGTGAAGAGCCACCTCACCGCCTCACCCACGGCCCCGAATCACAGCTCAACACCCACCTTGTAGGAACTGGCCTGGAAGTCCGTGGTGAAGGTGGCCGTGGCATCCTTCTGCCCGCGGGCCAGCAGGGAGGAGTAGAGCAGGGTCCCATCCTGGGCACAGGGAACAGGGTCAGGGTCGGCCCCATCCCCTGCAGAGCCCCCCCAGACTCCCCCAGCTCACCAGCTCCAGGACCAGGGTGTGCTGCGGCTTCCCCCGGACCCTCCGGGCCCTCGCTGGGGTCAGAGCGCCAGGGCTCGGCCTGGAGGGGGAAGGCAGAGGATCAGAGCTACGGGGGGGGGCTGTTGGACCCCTCTATATATGGGGCGGGTTATGGGGACCCCCCTCACACTCACAGGCTGGGGGCTACAAGGCCAGCAGGGTCCTGATGCTCCAGCTCGGGCAGCCCCGAGAAATAGGAGCCCCCGGGGCCGGGCGGTGCTGGGGGTCCCACGGGGTCTGTGGGGCAGGGAGGGGTCCCGTCAGCACAGCCAGGGCAGCCCCCGTGCCCCTCGCAGGGATTTCCCCGCGCAGGGATCTCCCCGTGCCCCTCGCAGGGATTTCCCCGTGCAGGGATTTCCCCGTGCCGGGATCTCCCCGTGCAGGGATTTCCGCGGGCACGGACGCGCTCACCGCTTTCCCCGGGCCCGGGTGAGGAGCTCCCGGGGCTCCCCTCGGCTCCCCGCCGGACCAGGCGCCCCTTGCCGGGTGTGCTGGGGGAGCCGGGGACCCGCGCCCACCCCCGCGGGACGCGCTCCCCCTCTCTGTGCCGGCTCTCGGCCCGAGCACGAACCGCAGCCCTCGGCGTGGAGAGCCCCTGGTCCTCCCTCGGGGGTTTCTTCGTGCGTGGCGTGGCCCCCAAACCCGCCATGGATGGGACCCTGCCTGGGACAATCCCCCCCCCTCCTCAGCAGCCCCAAATTAACCGTGGGGTGCGGTGGGAGGGAGCGTTTTTATAGAGTGGAGTCGCCTCTGCAGCCCACCTGGAGCACCTGGAATCACTCAGGCTTCACTGGCACCAGCTGGGCTCAGCTCTGGGCTCCCCAAATGCTCCCGGGGCTCATTTCTGGCTCGTGGTGATGCCACCCGATGTGCCAAGGACCCTCCCGTGCTGGCAGCTGCCGAGTTTGGGGACAGTCCCCAACCACACGAGCTGGGAGGTCTCAGCTTCCCCTGGCACCATCTCCATGCCCACCCCAAGGGACCCCCGAGCGGGCAAAGCGTCCCCCGGTCACATCCTGTCCCCACAGGGGCCCCGCGGTGGCTGCCACCAGCCCCAGGGTTGGGTTACGGCCGGGAGGGGGGGGCTCTGGCACAGGGGGGGGGACACGCTGGGCTCCGGCGGAAGGGAGATAAGAGAGAGGGCCCCGACCCCGGCAGGCAGAGCCTGGCACGGGGCCATGGACAGAGGGGCACGGGGTGGGAACCGCTCCTGGGGCTCAGCGCGGGGACACGGAGCGACCCCCTGCTCGTGGGGACACACAGGGGACCCTCTGCTCATGGAGACACAGAGGGGACCCCCCAAAGTGGAGGGGCATGGAGGTGACCCCCTGCTCATGGGGACACAGAGGGGACCCCCTGTAAAGGGAGGAACACGGAGGAGCCCCCTCTGCTCATGGGGACACAGAGGGGACCCCCTGAAGTCACTGAGGAGCCCCCTCTGCTCATGGGGACACAGAGGGGACCCCCTGAAAAGGGAGGGACACGGCAGAGCCCCCTCCCACTCATGGGGACACAGAGGGGACCCCCTGAAGTGGAGGAGCCCCCCTGCCCACGGGGACACAGAGGGACACGGAGGAGCCCCCCTGCCCACGGGGACATCCCCCCCTGTAAAGGGAGGACCCTCCTGGGCCGTCTCCAGCCAGGAAAGGGACACGCAGCGAGCGAGGGGATAAACAATTTATTTTCTGCAAAAAATAATAAATTACCACCCCCCTCCACCCCCCCGCTGCCACGCGGACCCCAAGGACGGCGAGATGGGTGGGGGGGGGTCCATTGCGGGGAGGGGGCACGGGAAGGGTTCGGTGCCCGGTGGGAGCACCCGGTTGGCCCTGGGGGTGCCAGCGGGGACGGGCTCAGGGCGGCCGGGGCTGGGGGCAGTGCCGGGCCGCCTCCCGCACCAGCCGGGCCTCGCGGGGCGTCCAGGGCCGGGCGTAGCCGTCGTGCTGCAGCAGGATGCGGTTCAGGGTGTGCTCGTGGTTCACGTGGCGCCGCGCCATCAGCAGGTACTCGTTGCCCTCGAGCAGCTCGGGGCAGCCGCAGGTGTTGGGCACCCACAGGTACTCCCGGGCCACCAGCGGGAAGCGCTGCCGGTACCGCGCCTCCACCGCCACCTCGTAGCGCGTCTCCCGCCCCACCACGCGCCGCGCCAGGATCCGCCCGTGGAACACTGCGGGGGGAGGATGGGGCATCCTGAGCGCCCTCCTGTCCCTGGCATCGCCCTGAGCCCTTTCCTGCCCCTGGCATCACCCCGAGCCCTTTCCTGCCCCTGGCATCACCCCGAGCCCTTTCCTGTCCCTGGCATCACCCCGAGCCCTTTCCTACCCCTGGCATCGCCCTGAGCGCCCTCCTGCCCCTGGCATCACCCTGAGGCCCTTCCTGTCCCTGGCATCGCCCTGAACCCTTTCCTGTCCCTGGCATCACCCCGAGCCCTTTCCTGTCCCTGGCATCACCCTGAGCGCCCTCCTGTCCCTGGCATCACCCTGAGCCCTTTCCTGTCCCTGGCATCACCCTGAGCCCTTTCCTGCCCCTGGCATCACCCTAAGCCCTTTCCCACCCGTGGCATCGCCTCTGGCGTCACCTCAAGTCTCCAGCATCACCCGGAGCCCCTTCGTGTCACCGGCAGCGGCCCGAGCCCCTTCCTGTCCCAACAGCACTCAAAGCCCCTTCCCATGCCTGGCATCACCTCAAGCTCCTTCCCATCCCTGGCATGGTCCCTGGCATCATCCCAAGCCCCTTCCCATTCCTCTCATCATCCCTGGCATCGTTCTGAGCCCCTTTCCATCCCCGCATCCCCTCTGGCATCACCCTGAGCACATTCCCGCCCCCAGCACAGCCCTCAGTATCATCCCGAGCTCCTTCTCGCTCCCGGCGCTGCCCCTGGCGATGTCCTCAGCCTGTCCCTGGCCCTGTCCCGCCCCCGCCACCCTCCCGAGCCCCTCCCGGCCCGGCGCTCACCGAAGTCGCTCTGGCAGAAGTGCCGGATGCGCTGGGAGCGCCCCTTGGGCGGGCGGCATCTCCCGCAGCGCCCTGCGGGGATAAAGCTGCAGCAATTTAGGGGCACAGGGGACTCCTGACCCCCAAAATCCCCTTCACACAACCTTGGCAGGGGAGGCTCCAGACTTTGGACCCCCTCCTTGCGGGTCCAGACCCCGGAGAGGGTCACACGAGGCTCCTGAGAGCCCTGGCGAGGGCTTTTAGGGTCCTTTGTAGGGTCCCCATTTTATCCCCCCACCTGGGTAGCCCTTGATGCTCCCAGCAGGACCCCCGAGGATGTACCTGCGGCATCCCCGTCCTGGCTGCGGCCCGGGGGGCTCCTCGGCGGTGGCTCCGTGGCAAAGCCCCGGGGCCGCGGGGGCGGAGCGGGGCCCGGGCTGAGCGGGGGCTCCGGGGGCTCCGGGGGCTCCGGGGGCGGGGGGCTGCCGGCCCCCCGGGGCTGCGGCTGCCGCAGGGGGCTCGTGTCACCGCGGCCGAGCTGGGGGTGCCCGCGGGGCAGCCAGAACTGGTACTCGATGCCGGGGTTGGGCTCCTGCAGCAGCGCCTGGGCGGGGGGACACGAGCGGGGCTGGGAGGGGCGGCGGCAGCCGGGGTGGCTCCTGTCCCCAGCGCCGTGTCCCCCTGTCCTCACCATCACGTGCAGGTCCTCGTGAGTGGGTCCGGGCGCCTCCAGGCTCTCGGTGCCGTCGGGGGCCCGGCTGTAGGTCAGGAGGGTCCCGGCGGCCTCGTAGGGCCCCGGCCAGGCGATGGCCCAGTCGCCGTTGAGGACGTAGCGGCCGTCACTCGCCATCAGCGCTGCGGGACGGAGCGGCTCCGCTAAACCGAGCCCCGCACGGCCCCCGGGACCCCCGGGCGGGTCCCCTCCGGAGGCCTCTCCCGGCGCGGGAGGGCAGCGTGGGCCGGGGAGCCGCGCTCGGGGCTCCGGGAATCCGCGTTCCTGTCGGATCTTGGCTCGGAGCCCGAGGCGCAGCCAAAGCCGGGTGTGCAGAGCCAGCCCCGGGCCCCCCCGAACCCCGGCTGGGATGGGGGAAGGGGCTGCAGCTGCATGGGAACGGGGACGGGGGTGGGGATGGAGGTCCCTGTCCCGGTGCTGCAGCGGCCGGGCTGGCCCCGCTCCAGCTCAGCCCTTCCCAAAACGCGGCCGCGGCCTCTGGAAAATTGCCCCGAGCGCTTGGGAGTTCAGTGACCCCGCGATGCTCAAAACAGCATCCGAGGGAGGGAGCGGCGCGGCACGACAAGGGACAAACACGGGACAAACATGGGGCAGCACGGCGTGACGCGGCCACCCCTGCCCTGCCCTGCCCGCACACACAGCTGGCACCAGCCTGGGCCAACTGGGAGGGACTGGGAGGGACTGGGAGGGAGGCAGTTCAGGTCCTACCCAGATAGTTGCGGCTCTTGTCCGTCACCTTGATGTGGGTGGCCCCTGCCGGGATCTTGGTCACATTCACATATCCCAAATATCCTGGGGGGGGATAGAAGGGAGGGGCAGAGTCAGGGCAGAGCCTGGGCAGGGCCCAGGGGGCACCACGGGGGGACAGAGAGGGAGGGGACGGGCACAGAGGGGACCCGGGGCTGGGACATTGACCCAGCTGGGCCCCACGGGCTGGGGACATCAGGGACACGTGGGCACAGGGACTCTGAGTGCCCCCAGTAGCCCTGGACACCCCTGGGGACATCACAGACCCCGCACACGCCAGGAGTGACCCCTCTGCAATGAGTTAACCCCCCAAGGGAAGGGACCAGAGACCCTCGGGATGTGGGACAGGGGATGGGACAATGAGGCAGCCAGGCCATGCCTTGGGGACACGGGTGGGGACAGGAGGACAGGGGAGCCAAGAGCCAAAGCATTCACCCATGGAGGGGGCCGGGGCAATGGTTCATTCACCGGAGGAGGGGTCGGAGCCCTGGAACAGCCGGTGCACAAGGACACACGAGCCGTGGCCGCTGCCGCAGTGCCCGCAGGCGTCGGGGCCCGAGCCCAGGATCCCGTCACAGCCCACGCTCTGTGGGGAGCCCAGACACCCCCTCAGCGCGGGGGCTCGGGCCTGGGGGGTCCCGGGAAGGGTCTGGGGGTTCCCCAGTCCCGTGTGCACCCACCAGGCAGCGCCCGCCGACGCACAGGTCCGGGGAGCCGGGGCTGCAGCGCGTCCCGTCCAGCACCCGGCCGAAGCTGTAGTAGAAATTGTGTCCCTCGGCCAGGCAGTTGAGGTCGCAGAGGTTGGGGGCTGCCAGAGCACGGGGGGAAGGGGTTGGGGTGATGCCGGGGACGGCCGTGAGCCGCCGGTGATGCCGTCAGCACGGCGGGACTCACCTCCGTGGAAGGGCACCCAGCGGTAGCGGGCGGAGGTGCCCAGCACGGGCCGGTTGTCATAGAGCGAGCACTGCATGGCCCGGAAAGGCACGGAGCCGGCGGGGCAGCCCTGTGGGAGCACCGGGATGGAACCGGAGGGGCCGCCATGGGCACCGGGGACAGCCACGTGGGTTCCGCGGCGCTCCCGGCGCTCACCTGGAGCGGGCAGAGCCGGTACTGCCGCGGGTCCCCCGGGCACGGCTGCTCCTCGCTGGTCCTGCGGGCACAGGGACAGCATTGTCCCCCACAGGGAACCCCCAGCTCCAGGGCCGCGATGCCACCAGGCCACCACAGGGATGGTGGCACCTGGGTGGTGCACACGAGGTGGTGGCAAGGCCGTGCCGTGGGGTTTGGGAGCTGGGGACACCTGGAGGGGTCTGTGCTGCCCCGTCCCCCACTCACCGCAGGCACCTCCGGCTGCGCAGGGCGACCCCATCCCCACAGGAGCTGGAGCAGGAGCTCCAGGGTCCCCAGGACCCCCAGGTCCCCTGGGGCCGAGCAGGGGCTGGGGGCTCGGGGACCCTCGCTGCTGTCCCCAGGACTGGGTCCTGCGTGAGGAAGGTGATGGTCAGCGCTGGGGGTGCGGTGAAGGAGCCCGGGGGTGCCCCCCTCAGCTGCCCCCCAGCCCCCTCACCTGCGCCGTGCCCACCAGGCTGAGCCAGGCCAGCAGCAGCAGCCGCCAGGACCTGCGGAGCAGAGAGCCCTGAGCCCAGGGACAGGGGGTGGCACCGGGCTGTCCCCCAGCCCAGCGTCGCCACCGAGGCGGGGCCACCACCGAGCCACCCCCGGGCAACCCAGCGAGGGGGGCAAACCCAGACCCAACGCGGGGGTCCCCAGGGAGGGGATTGGGGTCTGGTGCCACCAGCGGGGACAGGCGGGTGGGGGGCACGCGGTGGGTGATGCTGGGTGGTGACACAGGGTGGGTGACACAGGGTGGTGACACAGGGTGGTGACACGGGGTGGTGACGCGGGGTGGTGACACGGGGTGTCCCCCACACGTGCCCACGCAGCCCCGGCACGGGCGACGGCCCCGCCGCCCCCAGGGCCCCGCGGCGGGCGCCGGGCCGGGATCGCTGCCTGCCGGGGCAGGACCAGACCTGCACGCCGGGGCTCCCGCGTCGCTCCCCGATCCGGATCCGGCCCCGCCGTGGGGCGAGCAGGGTGGGGGGCAGCGGGAGGCCCCCACAGCGCCCGCTCCTGCAGCACCCCAAAGCGCCCAGCCCGGGCTGAGGGAGGTGCCGGGAGCGTGCGGGGAGTGCGGGGGTCCCATCCCGGTGTCGGGGAATCCCCGGCCCAGCCGGTTCCGTCCCACCGCGCAGCTCCCACGGCGACCGCGGAGTCACGGGTGGCCACCGGCAGCCCCCGGCTCTGGGTCCCCCCCGCAGGACAGGGGAAGGGCCGGGGGGTCGCGCTGCCGCCGCTCCAGGGGGGTGTTTGGAGCGTCCGACCCCGCCGAGGCTCGGGCGATGC
The DNA here is from genome assembly GCA_035584835.1 of Tangara arthus. Taxonomy (NCBI): domain Eukaryota; kingdom Metazoa; phylum Chordata; class Aves; order Passeriformes; family Thraupidae; genus Tangara; species Tangara arthus. The sequence continues at coordinate 1,798,593 of JAWMQZ010000119.1, read as the reverse complement.
CCGGTGGGTGATGCCCAGACCCCGCTGGCAGCGCGGGGGGCACCGCGTGCCTCAGTTTCCCCGCAGGAGCTGCGGGAGGGCGCAGAGTCGCGGGGCGGGGGGGTCCGCGCGGGTTAAAGCAGCAATCAGGAGCTTACCCAGCAGCGTGGGGTCCCCCGCGGGGGTCCGAGCCGCCCCCCCCGGCCATGCCGCCCCTCGTCCGCCGCGTCCCGGCGGCTCCGTCCCGGCTCGGCGTCCCGGCGGCGGGGAGCGGGGGGGACCCGGGGCGAGCGGGCATCGCCTGCGCAGCTCCGGGGGGGCCGGGCGAGGCTTCCCCCCCCCCCGCCACACACACACCCTCCCCGTTCGCCTCCCGTCCCTCCCCGCCGCGTTATTAATATCCAACCCCAAAGGTGCGCCCAGCCCTCCCCGGCCGCCCGTTAACCCTTGGGGGCCCGGAGCTCCGCCGGTCGCTGGGGGGGGGCTGGTGGCGTCCTGGGGGGGGCGTGGGTGCTGTAAAGCGGCGTCAGCGCCCCCCCGGGACCCCCTCAGCCCCATCGGCGGAGGGGAAGAGGCGGCAGGACCTCCCTGCACGGTCGGATCCCGATCCGGGACCCCCCGGTGCTGGGCATCCCCCGGGGCCGGGACCCCCGCGGGGGTCTCCGCTTCGTGACCGGGGTCTTCTGAGGGGGCTCGGGGGGCCAGAGCGGTGGGTGTTGGGTGTAGGGGGGGTACCCAGCACCCCCGAGCGCCAGGGACACCCGCAGCCGGAGCTGAAGGGGTTACAGTGTCGGGGTGCGATGTCCCTCGGGGTGTCCCCGGTGCCGAGCAGAGCGGGCAGGATGGACCCGGGGAGCGCAGGGGCTGAGCCCACCCCCGGCTGGTACCTCCGGGATGAGGGCAGCGGGACGCTCTACAAGCGGGGACGGCTCCTGGGAGAGGTAAATGCCCTGAACTGCCCCCCCTGAACTGCCCCCAGCGCCCCCTCCCCGCTGGGCACCCAGGGGGGGTCAGACACCCGCACCCCCCGAGGGTCCCGATCCAAGGGGGACCCACCCCATCCCCTCTGGGGAAGGGGAAACTGAGGCACGGGACTGAGCCCCAGCAGCTCCGCTCCCTGGGGCTCCTCTCCTCACACCTGAGTGGGAACCTGGGTGGGCACCCCAACCCTCGTTGCCCCTTCCCACGGGGTCACTCGCAGGGCACCTTCGGCCGCTGCTACCAGGTGACAGAGGTGACCAGCGGCCGGCTCTACGCGGCGAAGGTGATCCCGAGAGCCCGGCTCGCTGCCGCGGGCATCGGGGACAGGGTGAGTCCGGGGGGACACTCCCCGGGGATGGGGGACAGTGCCCGGGGAGAGGCGACAGTGCCCGTGGGGTCCCCGCACAGCCCTCCTTGTGCCCATCCCCGGGTGTTTGGGTGGGTTCCCGTCCCCGCAGAGCGTGTGCCGGGGGTTCCCGAGGGTCCCTGAGGGTCTCCCCGGGGCTGCCGGGCTGCTGTCGGTGCAGGTGGGGCGGGAGCGGGAGCTGCAGTGTCGCCTGCGCCACCCGCACATCGTGCGCCTGCACGGGCACTTCGCCGACCGCGGGCACCTCTACCTGCTGCTGGAGCTCTGTAGCCGGGGGGTGAGACCTGCACCCCGAAACCGAGCCCTTGAACCCTGAAACAGAGCCTGAACACCCCAAAACTGAGCCCTTGAACCCCGAAACCGAGCCCTCGAACCCCGAAATTCTGCATCCCAAAACCGAGTCCCTACACCCCCAAACCGAGCCCTTGAACCCTGAAACAGAGCCCTTGAACCTTGAAATTCTGCACCCCACCCAAAACTGAGCCTAAACACCCCGAAACTGAGCTCCCTCAGGCCGGGGCTTCAGCAGGGCCCAGCCTGGTGCCTTGCTCTTGTCCCCAAGCCCCCTTGCTCTGTCCCTGTCCCTCTATCCCCTATCCCTGTCACTCTGTCCCCCGTCCCCCTCCATTGTCCCCAGTCCCTCCTCAGTGTCCCAGCCGCTGTCCCTCTGTCCCCAGTCCCTCCTCAGTGCCCCCAGCACTGTCGCTCTGTCCCAGCACTGTCACTCTGTCCCCAGTCCCTCCTCAATGTCCCCAGCACTGTCGCTCTGTCCCAGCGCTGTCGCTCTGTCCGCAGTCCCTCGCTGACATCCTGCGGGCGCGGGGCCGCCTGACGGAGCCCGAGGTTCGCTATTACCTGCGGCAGCTGCTCTCGGCCCTGCGGTACCTGCACGGCCACGGCCTCGTGCACCGGGACCTCAAACCGAGTGCGTGGGGCTGGGGGGGACCCGGGGGTGACCCCGGGGGTGACCCGAGGGTGACACAGTTCGTGTCACTCCCTCCACAGGTAACTTCTTGGTGACGGAGAGGATGCGGGTGAAGATCGGGGACCTGGGGCTGGCTCAGCGGGCGGCACCGCCCGGGCGGCGCTGGGGGTGAGCGGGGCTGGGGGGGCTGCAGGGAGGGGGTTTCACCCTGCCCGTGTCCCCGGGGGTCACCTCTGCTGTCCCCACCGCAGGGCGCTCTGTGGGACACCCGCGTACCTGGCGCCGGAGGTGCTGGAGCGCAGGGGACACGCGGAGCCCGCGGATATCTGGGCACTGGGGTGTGCCGTGTGAGAGGGGATGGGGAGATGGAGGGACAGGGGGGATGGAGGGAGGATGAGGGGAGATGGAGGGAGGGTGAGGGGAGATGGAGATGGATGAGGGGAGATGAGGGAGGACGAGCGGAAATGGAGGGAGGATGGGATGAGGGGAGATGGAGGGAGGACAGCGGAGCTGGAAGGAGCATGGAGAAGCTGGAGGGAGGACAGAAAGGAGGAAGAGGGATGATGGAGGGAGGATGGAGAGGCCGGAGGGAGGACAGAGGATCCAGAGGAATCACAGGGACACTGGACGGAGGAAGAGGGGTGATGGAGGAAGGCCAGGGACACTGGAGGGAGGAAGAGGGGTGATGGAGGAAGGCCAGGGACGCTGGAGGGAGCACAGGGATGCTGCTCTCCCCCAGGTACACGGCGCTGACCGGCCACGCCCCGTTCGAGGCCCGCCACCGGCCGGAGCTGTTCCGGTGCATCCGCAGCGCTCGGTACCCGCTGCCCGCGGCGCTTTCCGCCCCTGCCCGCGCCCTCATCGCCCTCATGCTGCAGCCCGAGCCCGCGGCACGGCCCGGCCCGGCCCGGCTGCTGCAGCACCCCTTCCTCACCCAGGTGCGGGGCTGGGCCACACCGGGGACATTAAGGGACACTGAGGGACACACGGGGGTCACCGCCTGTCCCTCCCCAGGGTTTCACACCCCGCACGCTGCCACCCCGCGCCTGCCACTCCGTGCCCATCTTCGTGGGACAGGAGCCCCTCTGCTGGATCCTGAAGGGGCTGCGGTGCTGGCGGGGGGGTGGCAGTGTCCCTGTCACCCCTCCCCAAAGGACCCGAGCCCGAACATCCGCGGAGGAAAACCTTTATTAGTGTTGGGAACCGTCTAAAATCCAGTCATGGAAAACAAGCAGGGGTGGGACGTGACCAGTACGAACGGGCACACACACACACACCCACACACCCACACACCGGTTTGCCCTTTAAAACTGTTAACAGGAAAAAAAAACAACCCCCAAAATCCACACCCCCCCAAATAAAAAGGAGCTCTCTCTTCCCTGCCAGCCTGGGATGGGGATGGGGATGGGGAGGTGCAGCTCCATGTCCCAGTGCTGGGACTGGAGAGGTGCCAGGTCACCCCCACGGGGCACTGGGGACACTGGAGAGGGGACAGAGGGAGCTGTGGGCTGGGAAGGAGGGAGGAAAGTGCGTGGTTTCCCTGTTCAGCTTCACTTCTCTCTCTCTCTGGAGAGAAGAGTCGGAGAAAACGCTGCAAAGCTCAGTAAAACAGGACACTAAAAACACCCAGGGGCGGCGCAGAGGCCGTGCCTAAAACACGGAGGGGACAAGGACAAGATGCTCGAGGTGGCCCCAGCGAGCACCAAGGAGCCGCTTCCAGAACCGCCCAGGGCTGTCACCGACCTTCCCGTGTCACCATTGGGGCCTGGGGACAGAGGTGACAGCAACGACTTTGTCTGCACTGGGGGGAGCCTTGTCCCAGCGCCAGAGCCGTGCTGGTGACAAAGGACAGGGAGCAGCCTGCAGTGGTGGGGTGGTGGCAGTGAGCTGGGGCTGTCACTCGTGTCCCCAAACCACGGCAGAGTGGCAGGGATGGATCCCACAGCCCTCAAATGGCCTCACACAACACACCCGAGGCTGGAAAGGGCTGGGACACAAATCTCAGCTCCCCATGAAGCTCCTCAGCCCCCAAGGAAGCCACCCCAAGCCAGGGACAAACCTTCGGGGTCAGGAACCTTGTGCCACAACACCCTGTGCCACACAGGGTCCTGGGGCACATTGGGGACAGCCTGGGGCAGGTGGCACAGCCCGGGCTGGCTTGGGGCACACTGGGGACAGCCTGGGGCAGGTGGCACAGCCCGGGCTGGCTGCTGCCTCTCCCCGTGGCCAGCAGCTCAAGGCCTGGCACGGAGCCCAGGGGATATTTTTATCCCGGCATTTGTGTTGTTTGAAGCTGTCAGCTCGGGGGTTTTCAGTCATAAACAAGCCTGGCCTGTCCCAGGAGCTGACAGCAACAACAACACCCTCAGCTGCCACAGCCTGAGCCCCTGGTTGGCCTGGGGTGGCCCCAGGATGACCCTGAGATGGCCCTGGGACACAGAGGCCACAGAGGTCCCTAAATCCCTGTTCTGGAACGCCAGCACTGGCCACCTCTGTCCCCCTGCCAGGCAGGAAGGTCCCTGAGGGGTTCAGGGCAGGATGTTCCAGTTAATTCCCTGTGGGTTTTGAGCTCTGGGATCTCCCCATCTTTACTGCACAGCCCAAAGTTGGGGAGAGCAGGACTGTCCCTGCCCTGGTGACAACTGTGTCACAAACCAAGCCAAGGTGGCAACAACAACAACGAGGCTTCTTAAAAGAGAAGGGATTTAAAAACAAAGATTCAAGTTTGGGAACTCCTCTCCCTCTCCTCCCCGGCTCCAAACGAGGCCAAAACTCACCCTTTGTGCAGAGATCAGGTTCAAAGTTCAGCCAATTGGGTGACCCACAACCCCGGGGTGACAAGGGCAGGTCACCTGTGTGTCACCAGAGAGCCCCAGGAGGGGCTCAGAGGGGCAGCTGCAGGCAGGGGGTGTTTGGTGACAGGAACCAGGCGAGGGCAGGCGCGTGGGCAGGAGCTTCCCCCTCTGCCAGGGCCCAGCAGCACCTCTCTCAGGCTGAAGGCACCGAGTTGCTCTCCACCTTCAGTCCCTTGCTGGCCAGGAAGGCGTCCTGCTTGGGCTCCCTGCCCAGGAACCTCCTCAGCATGTCTGAAGCATCCACGGAGCCACCGGGGTGAAGGATGCACTTCCTGTAATCCATGCCCACCTGTGGGTACAGATACACACACAGGGCAGGGCTGGCACACCCACCCTGGCTCCCACAGCCCGGGCACGCACACAGAACGCTGTTCCTACCTTGCAGTTCATGATTCCCTCCTGCTTGAAGCGGGTGTGGAACATGTCCATGGAGAACACCTCGCTCCAGAGGTAGCCGTAGTACTGAGCATCATAACCCCCAGCCAGGTGGCCAAAGGTGGCTGGCATGTTTGTACCTGAGGGGACAAAAAGGGCTCAAAAGGGACTCCCCCATGGAAAAAAAAAACCCTCCAGTGCTGTCCCAGCTGTTCACACAACCCAGGGGACAAAGGGAGGAACTTTCCAGGCTTTTCCAGCCCTGCTTTTCCCGGAGCCAGCAGAAACTGTCCCCACACGGGAGGAACTTGCTGAGCTATTACAGGGTAAGAGGGACAGGAGGGTGGCACGGCGTACCTGGGGTGGCAGGGACACCCAGCACCTCTTCACAGAGCTGGGCAAACACCTCCACGGGGTCAGCCTTGGTCTGGGTGTGCAGTGCCTGGTCCACCTTGGCCAGGACGATCTGGCGCAGGTTGAAGAGCCCTGTTCCCAAAAGGAGGAGAAGGAGAAGGAGGAGGGAAACTGAGGCTGGAATGCTGCCTGCTGGAATGTCACTGAGGCTGGTGGCATCTCTGTCCCTTTCACGTGCCACGTCACCCTCTCTCTTCCCACATGTGTGGGTTCCTTCCCCCCATCCCCTCAGAACCTCCAGCACCATGGCGAGGAAGGAAAAGCCTTTTTTGTCCCCAGCCAGGTCACTGAGTGTCCCCAGGGGACATCCAATCCCTCCCACCTGTGTTTGCCTGCCGGGATTTAATGAGTTTCTCCAGCAGCTCATCCGGGATGGGGCTCCCTGTCTTGTAGTGCCTGGACATGCGCAGCAGAGGTTCCTTCTCCCACACCCAGTTCTCCAACATCTGCGACGGAGCCTCCACGAAGTCCCTCTCCACGTGTGTCCCGCTGAACATGGCAAACTCCGCCTGGGGGACACGGCCAGCTCGGAATTCCACAAAAAAACGGGATGGGGGGGGAAAAGCCCCAAGCTGTGCCAGCGCAGGGAGGCCTCACCTGAGAGCACAGCTGGTGCATGACGTGCCCAAATTCGTGGAAATAGGTCTCCACCTCGTCGTGCTGCAGCAGGGAAGGGGCGTCCGGCGTGGGCTTGGTGAAATTGGCCACCATGGCGGCCACCGAGATTTGGCGGCTGGAGTCCGGCAGGAGGCAGCCGGGCTGGAGGCCAAAGCAGGCAGCATGGCCGTACTTCCCTTCCCTGGGGAGGGACAGACGGCTCAGGGATCCTTCCAAAAGCCACACACAGCCATGGCCTCCCCCGTTGTTGTCCTCAGAGGAGCCCCAAGTGACCCCGCTGGTGACACCCCGGTGACATCCCAGCACACGGCGCTCCCTTCACTCCACACAGTTGGAAGCAGGAATCTCCTCCTCCTCCTCCTCCTCCTCCTCAGGCTCTGCTCCTCCTGCTCCCAGATCTCCCCTCTCCCCAGGTCTCACCGTGGGTACAGGTCCAGGTAGAACTTCCCGATGGTCTCGCCGGAGGACGCGTCCTTCACTGTGTAGAGCTGCACGTCCTCGTGCCACACCTGAGCCTTCTCCTCCAGGTGGAAGGTGAGGCCCAGCAGCTCCTGGTAGATGGCCAGGAGGCCCGTGGTGACCACCTGCATGGGGAAATACTCCTTGAGCAGGTTCTGGTCCACGCTGTACTTGGTCTCCTCCACCTGGTTCATGTAGTAGCGCATGTCCCAGGCGTTGATGCGGTTGTCGAACTCCAGCCCGCGCTTCTCGCACTCCTTCTTCTTCAGGTCCAGGATCACAGCCCGCTCCTTCTCCCCCAGGGGCTTCAGCTTCTGGGCCAGCTCGTCTGGGGAAAGCCAGGCAGGGTTGGGATCAAGGATCAGAGCAGCACACCCAGCCCAGGATGTCCCTGCTCGGCCCCAGGATGTACCCAGGAACGTGGCCACCGTCCGGCTGCTCTTGGCCATGTTCATCTCCAGCACAAAGTCAGCGTGGGTGCTGAAGCCCAGCAGATTGGCCTTCTGAGCCCTCAGGTCCACCAGCTCCTTGAGGATCAGGCAGTTCTCCTGCAAGGCAGAGAGCCAAGTACACGTGTGGTGTTGTTGTGGGTCTCAGGACAGTGTGAGAGTTGAGAATTTGATTGCAAGTTCTCAGAAGGCTGATTTATTATTATATTTATTGTATTGTATTGTATTATGTTATATTGTATTATGTTATATTGTATTATATTATATTGCACTGTATTATATTACATTGTATTATATTATATTATATTACATTATATTACATTATATTATATTATATTATATTATATTATATTATATTATATTATATTATATTATATTATATTATATGAAAATGATATACTAAAACTATACTAAAGAAAGAGAAAGGAGAAATCAGAAGGCTAGCAAAGAATGAATAATAAAAACTCGTGACAGAGTCAGAGAGTCTGACACAGTTGGCTGTGATTTGCCATTAATTAAAAACAATTCACATGCTGGCTAAACAATTCTCCAAATCACATTCCAGAGGAACAAAACATGGAGAAGCTGGGGCTTCTCATCTTGTCAGGAGAAGAAATCCTGGTGAAGGGATTTTTCATAAAACATAACAGTGACAGATCTGAGAGGGATTCTTGGAAAACTTCCACAGCAGCACTCCCTGGAATGCGTTGCTGAGGAATGATGAGTGCATCCTGATGATTAAAGCCTATGACATTTTGGGGGTAGATGTTTAGATTGTTGGAGGAGCCAATTAGCTCTGACTGGAGAAGGATTAAGCTCTCAGGGCAGAAGTTTGTGCTTTACAGGAACACTGTATTAATTTTAAGAGGGGCTTCAAAAGGGGAAAAGATTTGCAGCAGCAGAGAGCACTTGCACTCTTAGAAGAGGCCCTGGTACATTGAGAATCATCACAGTTATCTCTGAGGCACTGAACAATGTTACAATTCCCATCAGGGCTCTAAGGGGCAAAATTCAGTCTTAATTTCCACATTACACCTTCCTGACACACTGACTGAAGAAGCAGAATAAGGGCTGGTTGGAGTTCCTGGTTCTGCCAGTGTGTGGGAAACTGGCACAGGCCCAAAATGGACTGTTCTGTATGAAAACCCACAACTTTAAATTAACCACATGTTTTCCCTTCATAAACTCTGCACAGAAGGAGGATACAGAGCTCCTTGTCCTTATCCAAATGTTTCAAATCCCTTAATCCAAAGAGGATGGGCACAGCTGGCATCCACATCATGATTTTTGTCTCAGGGCCTCTAAGAATCAGCAGTAAAACCCACAGTGCCTTCCAAGAAGAGGAAAGTGGATCTTGGCAGCCAGAGTGTGGTTTTTAACATCCTGTTGTACAGTTTGCTTTTCTACAATTAGTCAGTGAGAAAGGAAAAACCTCAGTGTCTCTGGAATATCACAGAAAACCATGATCCTCATGTACCACAAACTCTTTATAACCCTCTTCCCATTTCCTTGGCAGTTCGAAGTCAGAAACTTCCCCTTCCAGCATGAGCAATTCAGTGCATTTGAGGCATTTTGTGTGCAAGACAGACCCTGCTTTGGCTTTAGCAGACCTTGTAAGGAATGTCAAGTTAATATGTGAACATGTTTTCTTTGCTAGGGGATAATTACATTAATCCTGGCTACAGACATGGCGAGACATGCAGAAATACTGGACTCTTTCAAGGAAAAAATGGAAAACTTTGATTACACAAATGAAGAACACATGACCTGTGTAAGGAGGTTTTGTGGATTGTTATTTTTCTGTGCATGGAGTGAAAGCTTGTAGATTAACTTTTGTCTGTTGAAAAACTGAGATTCAATATATATTATCAAAAAAATAATCCATCCTGGACCAAAAAATAATTACAATTTGGAAGTGCTCTATATTAAAGAGATTTTTCCAGCTTTAGAAATCCTGGAATCCCATCAGGAAAATAAAAAAAAAATTTGCTCTATTAGGCCACAAATTCTTACCATCTTTTACTCTGGGGCAAAAAAAATTCCGTAAGAGTAAAACCTCTGGTCTCCTCTATTCCCCAGTGCAGCTGTGTTTGATTTCCAGGGAAATCTTTTCCCAGCTGCCTCTGAGTGTTCCACAAAAACCTTAATGGTCACTTGTGACTGAATCTCTTCCTGCAGCAGATAAATGCACATCCCACTGTGACACATCCCAGAGGGGGAAACCAAGGCAGAGAGGGGATAAATGATGTACACAGAGCAGCTGAGAGTGGGAAAAAGGATCCAGATCATTTAAGATCTCTGGTTAAATACTGAAATTGTCCTTTCTGGTTGAAAGCATTGCCTCCCAGTGCATTGCAAGGACAGGGGTTGTGGAAAGGGGGAAAGGGCTGGCTTCAGGAGTGCAGCATTGAATTGAAGTGTCATCCTCTTTCAGCTGAAGATGGTGCTGATAAAATGCTGTGACATCTCCAACGAAGTCCGCCCAATGGAGGTGGCAGAGCCCTGGGTAGATTGCTTGCTGGAGGAGTATTTTATGCAGGTAAGAGAGAGGGAGAGATGCAATTGCACAGTTTCACAATTTTCTGCTATTTCCAAATCCCATGGGTGTTTCACTGTTTGACAGCCCAGTCTGGTTCTAGTTCTGAACTACCTGGTTTAGTGGAAGTTTCCCTGCCCATGGCAGAGGGTTGGAACTGGATGATCTTTAAGGTCCTTTCCAACGCAAACCATTCTGTGATTCCATGGAAAGCTTCTATTACAGAAAGTCAGAGAAAAATGCCAGCAAAAGAACCTGCTCAGTAAGCAAGTGGATGCAACTGATTTTCTCTTTTAATCGTTAGTAAAGAATGAGATATAATTTCTGTTTGAATACCTGACAATAATCACTCTCTGGAGAAAAATGAGGAAATCACAGAACTATTCCATCTCTTTCAGAGCAGCAAGAGCCATTACCAGCTTTCTGAATGCTCTGAAATATTTTACCTCACAAGTCCAGTGGGTTTGCAAAGGGAGTCAGCTGCCCTGCAAGCCTGGAGGTGAACACTTTGATGCTGGTGCTGAGCAGAAATAACTGAACAGAATTCTCTTTATTCAGATGCTGCTTTCCACAAAGCAGAGACATTGGCCTGAGGGCAGCACATCCCTGTTCTGCGCTACCTACAGACACCTCTGTGATCTGCATCTGAGGGCTGCTCATCTGCTTGCTGCATCACTCTCCTGGTAGCCTGCTAGGCAGGATTAATATTTGTTATCCCTGGCTTTGTTATCTCTGGGTTGTTTCTCTGATTGTTCCAGAGTGACCGAGAAAAATCCGAGGGGCTCCCGGTGGCGCCGTTCATGGACCGCGACAAAGTGACCAAACCCACGGCACAGATCGGCTTCCTCAAGTTTGTCCTCATCCCCATGTTCGAGACAGTGACCAAGGTAAAGTCACCCAGGGCCAGAAAACAGGCAGGGGGAGAGCAGAGCTGCAGTGTTTGCCCCACCAGGGGTTTGGTTACCCAGGGAAATGGGGATGTACATTCCACACCCCATTTTCAGCATGTACGGTTAAATGATGCAGCAGCAAGCTGAGGAATGCAAAAGGAAATGCTGATACAAGTCTTTCTCTTGTTCCCACCTAGCTGTTCCCAGAAGTGGAGGAGGTGATGCTCCAGCCTCTGTGGGAATCCAGGGACCACTATGAGGAGTTAAAACAGATAGATGATGCTATGAAAGAGGTAAACTCCAAATATCTCCTTGATACTGCAAACATTATAATTGAATAAGCCAAACATTATAATTAAGCAGCAGCCAAATTCTGAAACAGTGGGAATGCTCATGGCATAATCATTATCCTGATAAACACATTCATGACACCTGCCTGGAGAGAGATGTGTGCCACAAGCAGTAAAAACAAGTCCTTGCAGAGTCCACCAGGAACCACACAAGTATGGGCACGGGACAGGAGCTGCTTGCAAGGCACAGGCCCCAGGGATAACCCCTGAAGGGAGCACAGCTCTCCCTGGAGGGATCTGCCCTCCCTTGAGAAGGAATTTGCCTGAGTTAAGCTGCAGCAAAATGCTCTGGGGTTGGGCAGTTCAAGTTTTGCAGCACCAGTGCATGAGTTTGTTTTCTGGGAAGGAACTTCCAGTCACCTGTGTGTCATCAAGATGTGCTTAGCGTTTTATGAGGAATCACTGTGGCGTGCAAAGTACCCACGAGGATTAAACACACAACCAGTGAAGCCCTTTAATTGCCCATTGGGGACTTTAATGTACAGAGCATCTCTCATTTTGTAAGGCTCAGGGGAGGTGGGAATGCCAGGTAACCACATCTGCTGCCTCTGAGCAGGTCTGCATTGCCTCAGGAGCAGGGCAGGGCAGAGAGCAGTGCCCAGGGCAGCACTCAGAGTGCTGGTCCAGCTCTCTATGGCTCTGCACTCCTTTCTTGCACACCACTTCCAGTGCCTCTTTTCCCTGCCAAGATCCACTACAAAACATGCCCTAATGGCATCACAGAGTAGGGAGTTTCTGACATGAAAAATTCACCATGTAGGCAGGCTACTATCAGCCACTCCATCATTAAAATAAGGTGGGAAGTGCCCTGGAGCACCAGTTGTGCTGATATTTGATATATGGGTAATAAAGGTTCTTCCACTTGATCATCCATGAGTGGAACTGAGGCTTTGCTGTAGCTCCCATCTCCTCCCAAGTGCTTTGGAGAAAAAGCCCCTCAGCAGTTCAAGTACTGAGGCTGGTTGATCAAAGAGCACAGGCTCTGAGGGCACTAAATTTTAAAGGAGAACAAAGCTTTTGGGCATTTTTCCATTTAGACAGGAGCATTTGTCAAACGAGGGCAAAAGAACTCAAATACAACTGCCAGACTTTCTGAGTTTTATTCACCTTTCAAGTTGAGCTGAGACTTTACTCCTGGTTTACAGAAGCTGTCAAAACAGCATTTTTACACAAACTAATGGAGCTTTAATTGCAGTGTATTGGCACAAGAGGCCTTAAAAAATAGGAGCTGCTTGAATTCAGAAATATTCTGAAACAAGAGGACCTAATTAATAATCTGAGAGCCTGGTACAATAGCTGATGAGAAAGACTGAGTTCTGTTTGCCCAGGACGTTCATCCAGAGCTGTTTGGATGAAACAATGCCTGTGATGTTCCAAGCTGCTGCCTATTATTTCCCAGGAAATGTTGCAGATGCCTTGTGGGGAGGACAGCAGGACTGTGAGTGTGAGTCAGGGGGATTAATCCTGCTCTGCTCTTCGTTCCAGCTGCAGAAACAGAAAAGTGAGGGTCTGACCACTGGCAGTACCGAAAAGTGAGAGGAAACGGCCTTTGAACAAATAAACCACGAGCCTTGAGGCTACCCTGCTTTGAGAAATGCTCCATTGGCCAAGCAGAGGTGCTGGCTACATCAAAATCCAAGTGGGACCGTACAGGGAGAGATGGATCCACAGCCTGCAGCCTCCTCACAGAGCTGCTGCTGCCGTCAGACACCGCAGGCAACACAGGCTCCTGAATTCCCACCACAGCCTCCTGGCAGAATTCCCCAGGCTCTGAATTCCCACCACAGCCTCCTGGCAGGATTCCCCAGGCTCCAGCATTCCCTCCACAGCCTCCTGGCAGGATTCCCCAGGCTCTGAATCCTCACCACAGCCTCCTGGCAGGATTCCCCAGGCTCCAGCATTCCCACCACAGCCTCCTGGCAGGATTCTCCCTGTGGACACTGCTCAGGCTGCAGCACAGCTCTATCCTTCAGCAGATCTGCCTTCCTGGTGACCCAGCTGCCCACAGTCTGTAGAGACAAACCAGAGTTTAGCTAAGGAGCCTTTTCTGGGACATGGTCCCCTGGCACCAGGGGTTGTTTTAGTCAAGATACTCTCTATATGTGTACAGCAGGATGCTAATTACAGCAAAGCTCACCGGATGCTTATGCACTGACAAGGGTCCAGGCATGCATTTTTGTTTGCCTGGTAAGCCCTAATGACACATTTCTCCTCATTATTCTCTGAATTTTATAGTGTTCACAGTACATTCAGAAGCCCAACATAGTGGATGCAATTTTCTTTTTTTTTTTTTTTTCTACATTTGAAGAAATCAGAACAAACCTTCATGAGTTTGCAGGGTGGCTTTGTGGCCTGGTACAGCTGGACACCATGGGATCCTTCAGCATGAGCAAAGAAGGGAGCACAAAGCTGAAAAAACCACAGTGCAAACACATTTTTATCCTTGTTGATGCAAAAAAAAAAAACCCAACAAGAGACACCTTCAAAGATGTACAGATTCTTTTTTTTAACTTTTAAACCGATCTGCTAAATAATATATTCTTCTACAGAAATGGGTGTTATTGCTTCATTTTGTGTATGTGTTCACATGAGAACAGTCCATGTTCCTAAAGCCCAATAATGAATACAAGGGAAGGGGCTGTACAGGAGAGGGGAGGGATGGTTTTCCTTGGAGGAGAAGCCTTGGGATTATTCCTATGGTACATCATGGAAAGCTGCCGTTCCATTGATGGCTGGGTGTCGGGATCTCTAGCTGCTCAGAGTGACCCCGAGAAGAGTTAGATTAGTTAGTGAGTTTTCCCAGCCTGGCACTTGAAGAAGGAGTCAGGGCTCTTCATTTCTCGGTCTCAAGGTTGTTTATTGTATCTTATC
>JAWMQZ010000119.1:1755714-1779685 GCA_035584835.1 Tangara arthus | reverse complement strand
CGGGGAGGGGGAACGGGGCTGCCGCGGGCACCGAGGGACCGGGCAAGGGCACGGATCCGGGGGATGGGCACGGATCTGTGGGGACGGGCACGGATCCGGGGGATGGAGCGGATCCTTGGGGATGGCACTGATCCGTGGGGATGGAGCGGATCCGTGGGGATAGCACTGATCCGTGGGGATGGAGCGGATCCGTGGGGATAGCATGGATCCATGGAGATGGTTACGGTTCTGTGGGGATGGGCATGGATCTGTGGGGATGAGCACAGATCCGTGGAGACAGCACTGATCTGTGGGGATAGCATGGTCATGGCTCTATGGGGTTGGCATGGATCCGTAGGGATGGATAATCATGGATCCTTAGCGATGGTGATGGATCCGTAGGGATGGATGGTCGTGGATCCGTAGGGATGATTGTGGATCCATAGGGATGGCAGTGGATCCATAGGGATGGTTATGGATTTGTGGGAATAGCCACAGCTCTGTGAGATGGTCACAGATCCATGGGGATGCTCTGAGCTCCCTGGGGACAGTGTCAGCTCTGCAGGGATGTCACAGCTCCCTGGCACTGCCCATGGCCCCTGCTCCTGGCCCCGTGTCCCTTCTGCGGCCTGGGGGGATCTGGGACCCTCTGTGGGTGCCAGGGCAGGACAGTGGGACAGGCACACACGGACATGGGGACACTTGGTGCCAGTCCCCACCTGCTGGGACCCCTCAGGACTCTCAAGTATTTGGGGTGGCACCATCACACCAAAACTCAGAGCGCTTCCAGAGGCTCCACAACGCCTTGGGGGCAGAAAATCTCCTCTTCCCCCCTTTCCCGGCTCTCCCCCTCCCCATCTCTGCCCCCTCCGTCCCTTCCCATTTTCCCCCCACCTAATGGGGACCTGTGCCCACCCTGGCACGGGACGCTCCGGTCCTGCTGCAGCCCCGGGTGTCCCTCGGGATGCTGCCAGGGAAGCGCTGGGTCCCTGCAGCCCCCCCAAACCCCATCCTGAGCCCCCAACAATCGGCGCAGCACCGGGAGGGAGGATCCTCGCCGGGCGCCCGGAGCCTCCCCCGGGTCCAGGCGTTAAACAAAGCAGCTCCTGAGCGTTAATTAACGGGATGAGCCGCGGTGCAGCCCGATCCCGTCCACGAGTAGCCCTGGCCGCATCCCGCGGCCATCAATTTCACAAATGCAGATTTTGGGACACAAGCCAGCTCCTGGCATCGCGTCTCGCACTGGAATATCGTCCCGCGTGTCCCCCACCGGGGAGACACCGCGGCCCCGGTACCCGGGAGTGCCCATCTGCAGGGAAAGCGGATTAGAGCTCGGCGGGCCGGGACATACGGGAGCAAACTGGATTAGGGGGAAAATCAGCCTTCTTCCCACTAACAGGATTATGGAGTTTTCAGCCCGATTCCAGCGCTGCCGCCGGCGAGGTGGGGACAGCCCGGGCTCGGCATTTCCCCACCTCAATTCCAACTGGGATCGCGGCTGCAACTGGTGCGTACTGGTGCGTACTGGTGCGGCCGTGCCGCGGGCCAGCGCAGGTTGGGATGCGCTGGGAAGCGATGGGGACGTGGCTGTGTCCCCCCACGGTGACTCCCGAGGGAACTCCGGGACCAGGCACCACCGGGACCCGCTCGCCCGGTGCCTCTGGCAGCCCGGGGGGGAATCAAAGCCTCGATTCAGGGCGTGATTTCCGCTCCCCCCGCGCCGCCAGCGTGACTCCCGCCCGCCGCTGATTCCTCCCCACGGATTTTCCCCTCGGTCCCCGAGGGCAGCAGCTCCCCGAGGTGGGGGCAGAGCGAGGTCGCGACCCCCGGTACGCGGAGCTGGGCAGAGCGCGGCTGTGCCCGGGGATGGTCTGGGGGATTTGGGGACCCCAAGCCCCGCAGCGGGGTCCGTTCCGGCTGCACCAAGGGCTCCGGGGGATCCCGGGGAGACTTTGGGGGCACCAGGGGCACCACGCACCGGGGGGTCCCGGGGTGTCCCCTCCCGGGGCTTCGCGCCCCGGCCGCCACGTGCCCCCTCCCATCTTATTAATATTAATGAGCTACTTTATGAGACCACGCCCCATTTCCAGCCCCGCGCGCTGATTGGTCACTCCTCCCGCCGATCCTCCGCCGGCCCCGCCCCCTCCCCGACCTCCCTCCGCGCCACCGCCGCCGCAACCGAACTTGGCGGCCGCCCCAAGCCCCGCCTCCCGGCCGGCCCTCCCCCCGCGCGCCGCGCTCCGCGGGCTCCCATTGGCTGCGGGCGCTGTCCGTCAGGCGCGCGGGGCGGGGCCGGCGCCGCCCGCGGGCCAGCAGGGTGCGTTGCGCCGCGCGGTGTCTGAGGCGGCGGCTCCGCTCCGCGCCCGCCGCACCCGCTCCCGCCGGTACCGGTGAGGAGCCGCCGGGAACGGGGCGGGATGGCCGGGGACAGCGTGGGGGGACGCCCGGCTGCTTCAGGCCGCGGCTTGGCCGAGCCTCCGTCTCGCCGCGGCCCTGCCCGGGGCCCCTCTCCGCCCGGGGAGGGCGGCAGGGCTGGGCCGGGGAGGCTCCGGGGGGCTCGGGGGGTCTGGGCGGGGAAAGACGGGCGGCGGGCCCGGGGAGGGCGGGGGAGGCTCCGGGCAGGCTGTGGGGTGTGGGGGGCCCGGGCAGGGCTGGACGGAGGGCTCAGGGCGGGCTGGGGGTGTGGGGGACCCTGGGGAGGTGGAGGGGCCCTGGGGATGGGGAGGGGGCTCCGGGTCCCGGGAGGCTTGGGGGGAGCGGAGTGGGACGGGAGAGCGCTCGGGCAGCTCCGGGGGGAGGCTGATGGGGGTTTGGGGGTCCTGAGGGTTTTGGGGGTGCTGGAGCCTGGCACAGGGCAGGGGGGGTTGGCATGAGCGGCTCGGAGGGACCCGCAGAGGGTCCCCATGGGGGTCGCAGCAGTGGGTGGGATTTTGGCACAAGGCTCAGGGCGAGGAGATGACGTGGGGGTGTTTGGGGGGCGCACAGAGGGGCCGTGGTGGGTTTTTGGGAGGTCTCCGGGGTTTTGGATGAAAGAATCGTGGGGATGGCGAGGGGCATCTTTGGGTGGGTGAGGTGACAAGGGACAGTGGGAATCCACGAGGGGCATGGCTCAGTGCCAGCTGCTTGGGAAGTTGGGTGACTTCATGGTGAACCAACCCAGGTTTTGGGGGTGAAAAAAGGAGGTTGGGGAGCTCGGCAGAAACATCCAACATCGCATAATTCGCTTGTTTGTTTCCCGCCGGCGAGTTGAGGGTGGGTTGGAGCGGCGAGGAGCGCAGGACAGCGGTGGCATCCCGCCTGAGCCGGGCAGCATTCGGGGAATTGTGTGGGTTACATAAAGGAGGGGTGGCTGCAGGATCTGGGTTTTGTGTTATTGAGGTGTAGAGGAGGTAAGTGGGTGCCGCAGACAAAGGGAGAGAGAGAGAGAGAGAGAGAAATCTGTCTCCTGCTCCTCACTTCCAGCTGGAGGTGTGGAATGGGAAGCTGGGCGGCCTTTAGGAGTTGGGGAAGTGCAGGGAAGCGGGGATCGGAGCTGTGGGGACAAATCTGGGCTTTGCCATCAGGTATGGCCTTAAACCAAAGCCAAAGGGGCTGGGCTGGGGCTGTGTTTGCTCTCAGACACCTCTGCTGCTGCTTGGGGGAAGTTATTGTGGGTAAATAGGGGTTTTTTTTTGGGAAAAACTGGCACCCTCCAGCTCTGTGAGCTTCTTGTGGCGCTGCCCTGGATGTGTCCAATGGGGGCGATTCCTACCAGGAGGAAATTTGGTGTGTGACACCACAGGAGTCAGCAGCTCAGTATTAATCCTGGCAAACTCGAGGCCTTTTAGGTGATGGCTTGGTTTTCTTCAGCTTCTCAGGGCTGAGCTCAGGCCTCCATCCCCGGGAGGTTCCACAGGTCTTTGTCTCCCTGCCATGTGGGATATCCACAGGCAGGTGAGCAGATCCTCGAGGCTTCAGCTCCCAGCTCAGCTCCATGACCATAAAACAACTTCGTGGCAATTTGTAGCTCTATAGCCACCATTTATCCTGTTCTTTTTTGGGGGAAAAACACCCCTAAAATCAAAAACACCTCATAAAACAAATTCATGGGAATTTGTGACTCTGTAGCCACCATTTATCCCGTTCTTTTGGGGGAAAAACACCCCTAAAATAAAAAATACCCCATAAAACAAGTTCATGGGAATTTGTGATTTTATAGCCACCATTTACCCTGTTCTTTTGGGGGGAAAAACACCCCCTAAAACCAAAAATACCCCATAAAACAAATTCATGGGAATTTGTGACTCTGTAGCCACCATTTATCCCGTTCTTTTGGGGGGAAAAACACCCCTAAAATCAAAAACACCCCATAAAACAAATTCTTGGGAATTTGTAGCTCTGTAGCCAACATTTATCCCATTCTTTTGGGGGGAAAAACACCCCTAAAATCAAAAACACCTCATAAAACAAATTCATGGGAATTTGTGATTTTGTAGCCACCAATTATCCTGTTATTTTGGGGGAAAAAATAGGAAAAACACCCCAAAAAAAGCTGGATCAATAGGGTTAAACGGAGCCGATTGTCCCAGAGGATTTCTCCTGCCATCTGTGGCTGTGACACGAATGGAAATGGCTCCTTTGTGTGGCTGCTGGGGGCGCTGCCATGCTTGACACAGTTTCGATGCCCATTCCCATTTTTTCCTGCTGCTCCCATCCCATCCCTGGATGTGTTTAAAAAACCCCGGAGGGCATGGATGCACCCAGAGCTGTGTGACAAGGGACACGGAGCTTTGTCCCCCTGCCCCTGCCAGGGCTCTCGTCGGTCCCTGGAGCTCGTTAGCCTAACTAGGAACCCCAATTCTCATCCCTTCCCTTGGCTCCAGAGGAACTGGACACTCTGCCCCTTGGAAAAAGCTGATTTTGGTGGCACTTTCCTGATTTGATTTGGTGGCACTTTCCTGATTTGGTGGCAGGGATTTCCTCACTGGGAGGGAATTGTAGCTGTCCCTGCCCCATTAGAGCTGGACACTCTGTCCCTTGGAAAAAGCTGATTTGGTGACGCTTTCCTGATTTGGTGGCGGTTTCCTGATTTGGTGGCTGGTAGGGGATCATGGCTGTCCCTGCCCCGTTAGACCTGGACACTCTGCCCCTTGGAAAAAGGTGATTTTTGGTGGCACTTTCCTGATTTGATTTGGTGGCAGTTTCCTCACTGGGAGGGAATTGTGGCTGTCCCTGCCCCTGTCCCTGTCCCGTCCCTGCTGGACACTTGGAAAAAGCTGATTTTTGTGGCAGTTTCCTGATTTGGTGGCAGTTTCCTGATTTGGCTGGTAGGGGATCATGGCTGTCCTTGTCCCATTAGAACTGGACATTCTGCTCCTTGGAAAAAGTTGATTTTTGTGGCAGTTTCCTGATTTGATTTGGTGGCAGTTTCCTCACTGGGAGGGAATTGTGGCTGTCCCTGTCCCATTAGAGCTGGACACTCTGTCTCTTGGAAAAAGCTGATTTTGGTGGCACTTTCCTGATTTTGGTGGCAGTTTCCTGATTTTTGTGGCACTTTCCTGATTTGGTGACAGGGATTTCCTCACTGGGAGGGAATTGTGGCTGTCCCTGTCCCATTAGAACTGGACACTCTGTCCCTTGGAAAAAGCTGATTTTGGTGACACTTTCCTGATTTGGTGGCAGTTTCCTTGCTTGATGGATGGTAGGAGATCGTGGCTGGCCTTGTCCCATTAGAACTGGACATTCTACCCCTTGGAAAAAGCTGATTTTGGTGGCACTTTCCTGATTTTTGTGGCACTTTCCTGATTTGATTTGGTGGCACTTTCCTGATTTGGTGGCACTTTCCTGATTTTTGTGGCAGTTTCCTGATTTGGTGGCAGTTTCATCACTGGGAGGGAGTTGTGGCTTTCCCTATCCCGTTAGAGCTGGACACTCTGTCCCTTGGAAAAAGCTGATTTTTGTGGCAGTTTCCTGATTTGATTTGGTGGCAGTTTCCTCACTGGGAGGGAATCGTGGCTGTCCCTGTCCCATTAGAGCTGGACACTGTCTCTTGGAAAAAGCTGATTTTGGTGGCACTTTCCTGATTTGATTTGGTGGCAGTTTCCTGATTTTTGTGGCACTTTCCTGGTTTGGTGGCTGGTAGGGGATTGTGGCTGTCCTTGTCCCATTAGAACTGGACACATTGTCCCTTGGAAAAAGCTGATTTTGGTGGCACTTTCCTGGTTTGGTGGCTGGTAGGAGATCGTGGCTGTCCCTGTCCCATTAGAACTGGACACTCTTCCCCTTGGAAAAAGCTGATTTGGTGGCAGTTTCCTGATTTTGGTGACACTTTCCTGATTTTTGTGGCAGTTTCCTGATTTGATTTTGTGGCAGTTTCCTGATTTGGCTGGTAGGAGATCGTGGCTGTCCTTGTCCCATTAGAACTGGACATTCTGCCCCTTGGAAAAAGCTGATTTTGGTGGCAGTTTCCTGATTTGATTTGGTGGCAGTTTCCTGATTTTGGTGGCACTTTCCTGATTTGATTTGGTGGCAGTTTCCTGATTTGGTGGCAGTTTCCTTGCTTGATGGATGGTAGGGGATCGTGGCTGTCCCTGTCCCATTAGAACTGGACACTTTACCTCTTGGAAAAAGCTGCTTTTGGTGGCAGTTTCCTGATTTTTGTAGCGATTTCCTCACTGGGAGGGGATCGTGGCTGTCCCTGCCCTGTTAAGAGCCAGGGCTGGACGAGCTCCAGCTCTGGAATAATCACCCTGGGAACTCTCTGCTTCCCAGAGGGCTCCAAGTGGTCACTTGTCCAGTGGCCAGCGGGTGGGAGAAGCTGTTTGGGCACCCTGGGGAGGAGCTGCCACTTAAAAAAATCATTTTCTTTACCTTTTCAGCCCTAAAAATGAGCTCAGTGTGGAAATAGGGGGTGGTTTGGTTGGGTTTGTACCCCCAGTGCAGCTCTGGAAGAGTTTCCAGAGGCTCTGGGGAGCAGCAGAGGTGGCAGAAGGCTGGGAAAAAGGGGGTGGATGACCCAAAAACCTGGAAAAGCAGGAGGGAATTTTGTGGTTGTTTGGGGGTTTTTGTGCTTGGAAAAAGAGAGTGAGGGAGGGAAAAAAAAGGGATTTATAGAATATGGTGTCTGTGCTGGTGTGAGATAAGTGAGGGGCCTGCTTGAGGTTGTAGATCCAGTGGTGCTTTCCTCATTTTTGTGAGAAATCAGAGGAGTTGAGGTCACCAGAAATCCTGGAATGGTTTGGGTTGGAGGGACCTTGGCCAGGGACATTTTCCACTGCCCCAGGTTGCTCCAAGCCCCAGAATTCCAACCTGGCCTTGATGTAAAGATCTCATGGTGGAGCTTTGAGGTGGAAACCTCTGATTCCAATATCCTGGAATTCTTGATGTGGTGGAAACCTCTGATTCCGATATCCTGGAATTCCTGAAGTGGTGGAAACCTCTGATTCTGATATCGTGGAATTCCTGAGGTGGTGGAAACCTCTAACTCCAATATCCTGGAATTCTTGAAATGGTGGAAACCTCTAATTCCAATATCCTGGAGTTCCTGAAGTGATGGGAACCTCTAATTCCAATATCCTGGAATTCCTGAGGTGGTAGAAATCTCTAATTCCAATATCTTGGAATTCCTGAAGTGGTGAAAACCTCTGATTCCAATATCCTGGAATTCCTGAAGTGATGGAACCTCTGATTCCAATATCCTGGAATTCCTGGAGTGGTGGAAACCTCTGATTCCAATATCCTGGAATTCCTGAAGTGGTTCAGCCACAGAAATCTTGTGTGCAGAGCTGGATTTTGGATTTCCCAGCTGCAGCATCTCTGAGCTCTCTGCTCAGGGTGTTTCTGTCCTCCTCACCTGTTGCCAGGTGATTTTTTTTTTTTTTTGCTTTATCTTCCTCTCCTCTGATTTTTCCACAAACTGGGAAAGGAACAGAACTAAAAACACAAATCCAGTTCCCTGCCTGCCCATTGTCACATTCAGACAAAAAAAAAAAAATAAAGGAAGCAAAGCTGGGAGAGAGCACTTTGTCTTAAATATTAATTAGTCTGAGATTTACCCACTTAATTTGTGCTTGACAATAAATTGCTGGGATTCAGAGAACTGGCAGAGCCCAGGCCTTGCTTTTGGTCCCCTCTGTTATCATCTGCTGCTGCTTGCTTGTGCCAAAAAGGGCCTGGATGAGAAGCCAGGGGACAAACGAGCCATTGTGCCCCAAACCTCGGTGACATTTGCATTTTGTGAAAGTGAAACTCGCTCGAGTTTCAATCTTTCCCCCCAAAAAAAACCACTTCTGAAATGTATCTTGCACAATCCTGGCCCAAAATTTCTTTTTCTTCCTTCAAAATACCTGAGCAGCCACTAATTAATTAAAAAAAAAAACCCAACCAAGTGTGGTCACGGGGATGAATGTGTTTAATTTGGTGAGTTCTCGCTGCTGGGGGCTCTGAGGGAGGATTAATCTTTGTTTTAAGCTGGATTTTTCCTGGGAATGAGCTCTGGATTCAGCTGATGGTTCCCATTCCAGCAGGGTTGGAATCTGCAGCAGTTCAGGGTTAGGTTTTTGTGGAATGGGTGGGTTGGGATTGACTGTGACGTTAAGGACAAAAAAGAAATAAAAATAAAAAAAAAAGGAGGAAATTCGAGCGCGCTGTTAACGCCGAGACACAAAACAGGAAATTTAGTTAAGGGTTGTGCTTTTTCATCATTTATCCTGTGTTTTTCCCCCCTCCTGACAGACAAGAAGGAGTTTTAAAGTACTTCAGCCTGGGTTGGGTCTGTACAGCTGAAAACATTCCCCGATTTCCGCTTCAAGATGGATTTTTGGTGACTTTTCCGAAGCTGCAAAAGCCAAGAAACCTCAGCAGCTCCTGCTTTGTTTTCAAATTGGAGAAAACAGAGTTGTTTGAAAAATAATCTCGCTCCTAATGGGAATGGGGGAGCAGGAGAACAGACCCTGATTCCAGAGGGAAGGAAATTCCCCCTCTTGGCCCTTCCAGATCCCTCTGAGGTGACAGCAGGGAGGTGACAACCAGGGATGGACACTCTGCTAACACCCCCCAAAAAGCTTCTTTGTTTTATTCCCAACTTCTCCCTTTTGGAAATACAAAAGAAATCTATTTTTAAATCTATAGAATAGTTTGGAAAGGTTTTTTTGTTTTGTTTTTTTTTTCAGCCCTGGAGGCATTTTGTCCATTTCTGCCTCATCTGCTGGTAGAAAAATGCACAAGATTGAAACATTTCTGATGAGGTTTAACCCCTCCAAAGCAGGAAGATTTCTCTGGATGTGCTGCAGGAGCTGCTTTTGGGAGGTTTTTTGTGATTTTTTTTTTTAATTTCCTCCACTCTGAGTTATTTCTCTTTTTTTCTTGCTGGCAAGGGCTCGGTGTTTGTGCTCCATAAATCCTGACGTGGCCTGGCTGCTCCTCCCAGCACTCGTGGTGCAATTCCCAAACAAAGATTGGGAATCTCATCAAACTTTTCTATCAGGGGAGAAAAGCAAGGCCTGAGGGGCTCTTTAATTTGTTTTTTAATTAAAGCAAGATCTTTTGGTAAGGTTGAGAACTGCTGGTTGTGTTTCCATCCTGGCAATTCTGTCCCTGGGTGAGGTCTCAGCAGTTGTGGGTGCTTCAGGGTCCAGGTGAGTGAGCAGGGAGCTCCAGGTGCTGCATTTCCAGGGATCCACAGGATCCAACAGCATTTCCAAGGAGCTCCTCACTCTTGGGTGAGGATTTGGAATCATTTTTCCTGTAATCCATGACTTCTGTGGGAGAATCCGTGGAATTCAGGCAGGTTTAATTGCACTAATCCCAATTAAACCTTGACATTCCCATTGTTTGGGGGATGGAATCCTGACCCATTGGCTTTTTTAGGATGATCTGGCTTCTCTCAGTGCTTTTCCTTCCAATTGAAATCCCATTGCTGCTTTCCCTACAAATGCCAGGTGTTCCCTGGAATTGTCCCAGGAACAGGAGAAGCTGTCCCTGCCATGGCAGGAGGTGGCACTGGGATTTATTGGGATTTCCAACCCAAACCATTCCATGATTTTCCAGACCAGGGGTGTGTGTGGAGCTGTGCAGCACACTGGGTTTTTTTTTGGGGAAACAAATCCACGATGCAGACATTCCCAGCAGACATCCTGGCACAGGCAGCGGCGTGATCACAGATATGGCTTTATCTCTCCCAAGTTTATCCTGATTCACTGAGCTGAGCTGGCTCCTGGTGCTCCAGCATCCCTGAGCTGAGCCTTCCCTGCTCCTCTGAGTGAATTCCACTTAACTGGGAAAAAGGAGCTGGGGAGGGGCTGGAGAATTGCTGAGAGAGATGGGAGGGGGCTGGAGAATTGCTGAGAAAGGTGGGAAAGGGATGGAGAATTCCTGAGAGATGGGAAGGGAATGGAGAATTCCTGAGGAAAATGGGAAGGGGCTGAAGAGTTCCTGAGAGAGATGGGAAGGGAATGGAGAATTCCTGAGGAAAATGGGAAGGGGCTGAAGAATTCCTGAAGGGGCTGGAGAATTCCTGAGGGGGATGGGAAGGGGCTGGAGAGTTCCTGAGAAGGATGAGAAGGGGCTGGAGAATTTCTGAGAGAGATGGGAATGGACTGGGGAATTCCTGAGAGAGATGGGAAGGGGCTGGAGAATCTCTGAGGGAGATGGGAAGGAGCTGGAGAATTCCTGAAGGGGCTGGAGAATTTCTGAGAAGGATGGGAATGAGCTAGAGAATTCCTGAGAGGGCTGGAGAATTCCTGGGAGAGATGGGAAGGGGCTCAGCCTGGAGCAAAGCAGGATCAGGGGGACATTCCCAATCCCCACAAGTCCCTAAGAGGAGGGGACAAGAGGGGCTCTGCTCCCAGGGGACACCAGGACAGGAGGGAATGACCCAAGGTTGTGCCAGGTGGGAGAGCAGCAGGAATTTCCTCATGGAAATGGTGGCCAGGCCTTGGAACTGCCCAGGGAGGTTTGGGGTCACCATCCCTGAGGTGTCCCAGGAGTCCCTGGAGGTGGCACTCGGAGCTCTGGGCTGGTGACGAGGTGTGCATGAGGCACAGTGATGATCCCAGAGCTTTTTCCCAGTGGAAATCCTCCTTTGGATCCAAATTTGGGGACTCCCACAGCCCATCCCATGCCCCACAGGGCCTTGCTGCAAACACAGATCTGGGAAAGGCAGCAAAATCTTGGCATTTTGGGGGATTTGCAATCCAAATTCCTTTCCCAGCACTCCCAGAGCTTTAATCCTGACCTGGGCCAAGCTGCACCTTCCCTTTGTGGGGCTGGGATTACCCACAGCGTTTTTGCCAGAGGTGAAATCCAGAATTCCACCTGGATGGAATTGGCTCTGGGAAGGGATTTTTGGGAATTTTTGTGTTGTTGGGTTCAGTGGCTGAGCTGGGAATGGATTTTTGGGCATTTTTGTGTTGTTGGGCGCAGTGGCTGAGCTGGGGAGGGATTTTTGGGAATTTTTCCTGGTGTTGTTGGGAGGGCACAGTGGCTGAAGTGGGAAGGGATTTTTGGGAATTTTTGTGTTGTTTGGTGCAGTGGCTGAGCTGGGAAGGGATTTTTGGGATTTTTTTGTGCTGTTAGGTGCAGTGGCTGAGCTGGGAAGGGATTTTTGATAATTTGTCCTGGTGGTGTTGGGTGCAGTGGCTGAGGTAGGAATGGATCTTTGGGAATTTTTGTGTTGTTGGGTGCAGTGTTGTTGGGAAGGGATTTTTGGGAATTTTCATGTTGTTGGGTGCAGTGTTGTTGGGAAGGGATTTTTGGGAATTTCTGTGGTGTTGGGAATGGATTTTTGGGAATTGCAGAGGGGTGGGAGTGGAGTTCCCACACCTTGGCAGTGCCAGGATGAGCCACCCAGAGCGGGTCAGTCCCTGATCCCAGCTCTCCTCCCTTTCTCTCTCTCTGATTGCTAATTAGCTGGTTAACATTCCCTGCCTCATTATCCCACCCTCAGCTTTTCTTCCCGAGGATCTGAGCCTTTCCAGAGGCTCCAAACTGGATTAAGCAGCTCCTGTTTGTGGTGCAAACCCAAATTCCACCCTCCACATTCATCGTTTTTAGGGATACCCATGAAACCAACTCAGAGTTCCATCCCATTTTGCTGTGTTTTGATTTATGGCAGTTCCTAGGGACAATTCCCATTCCTGCATTGCCAGGATAGAGGGAATCAGCGTTTCCCTGCCTGCTGGTGAGGAATATCTTTGTGGCAGCCCAATTTAAGACGATTTTCCCCATTCCAACAGGGACTTTAATTCCATTTTAACACTCCACGAGCTCATTAATGCTCTTTGCTGTGGAGAGTTTTGCCCTGTGGCAAAACTTTCAAAAATCCTGTGGTTTTTTTTTTTTTTTCCAATTTTGTTTTTTTTTCTGTTAAGGTGTGAAAAACGCTGTTCTGGTGTTCTCTGGAAATAGTTCTCACCTTTGGAATAATACTGGAGAGAGGCAGAGCTGCTGAAAATAGCAGCAGCTGCCATAGGCCAGGATGGAGTTGTGTTGTCAGTCATGGGAACAGAAATCCAATTCCACCTGCAGATGAGCATTCCTGAAATAGAAGAGGGGTTGTCAACCACCAGAGGCGATGCATTGTGTGCATCCCTGGTGAGGAAGGAAAAAAAAAAAATCAATCAGATCCACGTTTTCCAGCGGTTTGGAAAACTTGGGAGAGTCCCAAGCTGCTTTTGGGAGAGGTGGTTTGGCTAAAATTTGGTGGTTCGGAGGTAAATTTGGGGAAAAAGCTGGCTGGGATTCTCAGAGGGAGGGTGGGGATGGCTCCAGGGTCAGGAAAAGCTCTCAGGGAAGGTCGGTGGAGGGGCAGGAAGTTTTTATGGGAGGCTGAACAAAGCTGGGTAGGAAATGGATTCACAGCCAAGGCAGGGGGGCTGCGCTGCTTCCCTGAATTCCAGCTCTCCCGAGGCATTCCAGGTACAAATCCTCTGTTTCTCCTGCAATTTCAGGAGCCACAGAGCCTCTGCTGCAGCTGCTTTTCTTCCCCAAACTCCCCACAATCAATTTTTTTCACTGTTTTTCCCTGATTTATTCGTCTCATCCTCAAAACTCCTGTCCCCTGCATAAATAATCCCTCCCTGGCTGGTGTTTTCCATGTGCAGGCTGCTGTAATTATGGGTTTGGATTCCTGCTGGGACTGATTGTGTCGAGCTGATCCAAATGCTGGTGCCCATGGATGAGCTTTGGGGCTGCTGATTAAAATAAAACAGAATGGCTGGGTGGGAAGAGGGGTGGGCCTGGCCACCTTCCATTTCATTCTAGAACAAACTGGAAAAAGCTTTTGTCCACATCTATATTTTCCTGAATGTTCTCCTAGGTTTTATCCAAGCAGGAATATTTTTTTTTTTTCTCCTCCGTGCTCTGGGTGGTTATAAATTCCAGGACTTGGAAAATTTGTTATTTCTGCAAAGTTCAGTGGGATTATCCAAGGAAAAAAAACAAAAAAAAAACCAAAACATTTTTGCCAGGTTTTGGTGAAATAAAATCAGGGATGCTGAGGGCTGGCATTCCTTCCAGGATAACACCATGGTCCTGCTTTAAAAGGTTGTTGTGGAGTAGGAAGTGGAGGAGCAGTTCCAGGATTTCATGAATACCTGTGTGCCTTCCCTTCAGCCCCAAGGGAGTGGGAATGACAAAGAATTCCAGGAGCAGAGCTGGATAAAGCTGCAGAAACTCTGTATAAATGTGCTGGAAAAAAAAAAAACAAACCAAAACCTGGATTGGGAAGTGAGAGCTCATAAATCTGTCACCTCTGTCACCTCTCCAGGAATGGGAATTTGCTCCATTCCCTGGATTCCCAGCAGATCCTGCTCTAATCCAGGGCTATAAATACTCCCAGTTTGCCTTCCTGGCTGACAGGGATCACGTTAGGAGCAGGATTTGGTGGAATTCAAAGGTTTTTTGCTCTTTGAAGGTTTGTTGATGGAGCTGGCAGTGAGGATGACACAAGGAGAGCTGGAACCCCATTCCTGCCAGGATCCTGGGATATTTCCTGCTCAGTGTTCCAGGGGTGGAAGGAGCTTCCCTCCAACCTCCTGAGCTGCTCCATCCTGAGGGATTTTCCAGCTCTGCCAGCTCCAGGAGGGATTTTGGGGAAGGAATTCCTCCCTGTGAAGGTGCTGAGGGAACGGGATGGAATTCCCAGAGCAGCTTTGGATCCTTGGGAGTGTCCAAGGCCAGGCTGGAGCAACCTGGGATGGTGGGAGGTGTCCCTGCCCTTGGAATGGGGTGGGCTTTGAGGTCCCTTCCCACCCAAACCATCCTGAGGTTCTTCCTAAATCCTATTTAGGATCTGAGGATCTTAAATAGGATTTTTCTCCAAATCCCACATCCATGATCCTGTCAGTGCAGCCCTGAGGGGTTTTGGTGTAAATCCTGAGGTTTGGAAGCTCAGAGCAGACAGGAAAATGCTCCCTTAAACTCCATTGAACTCCCCCTGGGTTTCCTGTAATCCCAACTTGTTTTCCTGAGGTTCTGTGACTCTAAATAGGATTTTTCTCCAAATCCCACATCCATGATCCTGTCAGTGCAGCCCTGAGGGGTTTTGGTGTAAATCCCGAGGTTTGGGAGCTCAGAGCAGGCAGGAAAAGGCTCCTTTAAACTCCACTGAACTCTCCCTGAGTTTCCTGTAATCCCAACTCGTTTTCCTGAATTATTTCTCTGTGTTTGTGGGGCCAGCTCTGCCCCTCCCTGTGCCACGTCCTGAGGGTTTTGTCCTTGTCCCCAGCAGGTCCTGGTGGCACTGTGAGGCTCTGCAGGGGCATCCCTGGCACGGAGCTCCTGCTGCCAGCTGGGTCCAGGGCCTGGCATCAGTTTTCCCAATTCCCAGATGGATGAGTTTTCCCATTTCCTAAACAAATGGATGGGTTTTCCCAATTCCCAAACAAATGGATGGGTTTTCCCAATTCCCAAACAAATGGATGGGTTTTCCCAATTTCTAAACAAATGGATGGGTTTTCCCAATTCCTAAACAAATGGATGGGTTTTCCCAATTCCTAAACAAATGGATGGGTTTTCCCAATTCCCAAACAAATGGATGAGTTTTCCCATTTCCTAAACAAATTGATGAGTTTTCCCAATTCCCAAACAAATGGATGAATTTTCCCAGTTCCCAGACAAATTGATGGGTTTTCCCAATTCCTAAACAAATTTATGGGTTTTCCCAATTCCCAAACAAATGGATGGGTTTCCCCAATTCCTAAACAAATGGATGGGTTTTCCCAATTCCTAAACAAATTTATGGGTTTTCCCAATTCCCAAACAAATGGATGGGTTTTCCCAGTTCCTAAATAAATTTATGAGTTTTCCTGGTTCCTAAACAAATGGATGGGTTTTCCCAGTTCCCAAACAAGTTTATGAATTTTCCCAATTCCCAGACAAATGGATGGGTTTCCCCAATTCCCCAACAAATGGATGAGTTTTCCCAATTCCCAGAGAAATGGATGAGTTTTCCTAATTGCCATTGCTGCTGTTCCCTGCTGTCCCCAGGGCAGAGCCACAACAGGAGCAGGCAAACATCCCGAGTTTCCTGGTGCTTGGAACATCCCTGGCTCCCAGTGCATCCCTGCTCCAGGTGCTGCTCCCTGGCGTTTATCTGGCCTGGGTTTTGCTGTTAATGATTACCCAGGGAGCAGTTCCCTGTGGAAAGCTGAGCCTGGCACTGCCCTGAGGCCTCCTGCAGCTCCTCTGGTTGGTTTTTGTCATCCTTAGAATAAAGCTGGGATAATAATTTGTATTCTCTGCTCCCCGTGGGGTTATTCCCTTAAAATTCCAGCCTGAATTGAGGGTTTCTCTGCCCAGAACAGAGGGATTCTCTGCTGGGATTGCTGAGGAGTGAAATCCCAGAGGCCCCACAAACCTGGCTGGGATATTTACCCTGCAGCCGATGACGTCGGCAGGGCTGGGTTTTATCAGAGGTGTTTTCCGAGGGATAAATTCAACATTGGGAAGGGTTTGAGGGAAGCAGAGCTCTGTAACCACGTCCTGGCCGCTTGTTCCAAACAAAACCAGGAACTGATGAGGTGTGAGAGTTGGGAGGCAGCTGGGATGTGGGGAGGACATGGGGATCTCTGCACAGCTCTGTGCTCTGTCCGTGGGGATGAGGCTCCTTCCCTGAATTCCCTCCTTTTCCTTTGCTTCTGCTCTGCTGGGGCCCAAACTCTGCTTTTTCTTTTCTTTTTTTTTTGTTATTTTTTTTCCCTTCTGCAGATGTCATTCTCTGCCACCTGACAAAGGAACAGAATGCAGCAATTTTCCCTAACCTAAATAGTGGCTCTGTATTCCCAGCTCCCCTGGAACTGGAATTAATTTAGTGTGTGGGCTTTTTAATTGGCTCGTTGTGGGGAGGAGCAGAACATGAAATGCTGCAGCTCTGCCTTCCTCTTCCCTTTCTTTCCTGAAATCTTTGTCACTCTCCTTGTCTCTCACTTCCATGAGTCGCTCAGGTTCTTTTTGCCTGGTTTCTTTTGTTGAAAGTCCCCTGTGGAAGCCTCAGGAGTGTCATGGATGGAGCTGCTTCCTTCACAGGGGACAAATCCCCTGTGGATGGTGGAGGGAATGGGAATTGTTTCTCCAGTTGGTGGGGAGGGAGGGATGGACACATATGGGGATGATGGATGGATGATGGATGGATGATGGATGGATGATGGATGGATGATGGATGGATGATGGATGGATGATGGATGGATGGATGGGTGTGGGATACCTGTAGGAGTTCCAGCTGCTGGATTTTGGCCACACTCCATACCTTCAGTGCCCCTCGTGCCCGGGCTGCGTTCCAGCACTGTCACCATTCCTGTTCCCTGCCCCGGCCCTGCCGGGTCTCTCTGGCCATTCCAGGGTCGATATCCTGAGCCGTGGGATCGTTGCTGCTCCATCACCGAGTTGCCATGGCAACCACATGTTTTTCGGGATGAGGACAGGAGAGGGACCTGTCCGTCACCACAGCAAGGGAGTCAGGAGCTCTGGGAGTGCGCTCCAGGGAAAAACGGGATTTTCTGGAAGTGGCAGCCACAGATCCACCCCCAGAACATTCCCATCCCAAAAGGATGGGATCCCAGCCTCCCAGGGAATTCCAGGGATTCGGGGAGGGAAAGCGAGCCGGGAAAACAGCGGGAGATCCCTGAGAGTTCGGGACATGGATTGGGATCTTTGTTTTGGGATGCTCCAGCGTCCTGGAAGCGCCTCGGCCCCGCTCCTCACCCTGGATATCCCAAACATCCCCCATTCCTGCCCCCAGGGGTTCCTGGGCATTCCCAAATCCCTCATCCCTGCTTCCTGGGGCACCTGTGTCCCACAATCCCCCATTCCCACCTCCAGGGCCTTGAGGGGTTCCTGGGTATTCCCAAATCCCCTGTTCCCAAATCCTCCATTCCCAAATCCCCCTTTCCCACTTCCAAGGGGTTCCAGGACATTCCCAAACCCCCATTTCCATTTCTGGGGATTCCTGGACATTCCCCAAACCCCCATTCCTATTTGGACCTTCTCAAATCCCCCATTCCTATTTGGACCTTCCCAAATCCCCCATTCCCATTTCCAGGGGTTTCAGGACATTCTCAATCCCTCATTCCCATTTCCACGTGTTCCTGGACGCTCCCAAATCCCCCATTCCCACATCCCCCATTCCCAAATCCCCCACTCCCATTTCTGGGTGGTTTCTGAATATTCCCAAATCCCCCATTCCCAAGTCCCCTATTCCTACCTCCAGGGGCTCCAGGACATTCCCAAATCCCCTATTCCCATTTCTGGGGATTCCTGGACATTCAGGAAAGACCTCCATTCCCAAACCCCCCATTCCCCAATCCCCCATTCCCAACCCCCCCATTCCCAAATCCCCCATTCTCGTTTCCAGGGGGTTCGGAACCCCTCCCTCCCCCTCTGCCAAGGACTCGGGGATGACCTTGGAGCGGGACCGAGGCCCCAATTAAGGTAATTAGCGCAATTAGAGGCTCGGGGCCCTCTCCCGCTCCTTTCAGCGCCCACAAAGCTCCTCAAGGCCGCGGCACCGCGCAGCTGCTCCGGGGGCGGGGCTGCCCTGGCCCTGTCCCCAACCGCCCTGTCCCCTGTCCCCATGGCTGCCGTGTCCCCTGTACCCAACTGCCCTGTCCCCAACTGCCCTGTCCCCTGTCCCCATGGCTGCCGTGTCCCCTGTACCCAACTGCCCTGTCCCCATGGCTGTCGTGTCCCCCCATGGCTGCCCTGTCTCTTGTCCCCAGCTGTGGTGTCCGCTGTCCGCCATGGCTCTTGTCTCCCCTTGTTCTCACCTGCAGTGTCCCCCCATGGCTGCCGCGTCCCCTGTCCCCATGGCTGCCCTGTCCCCTGTCCCCAGCTGTGGGGTCCCCTTTCCCCAACTACCCTGTCCCCCCATGGCTGCCCTATCCCCTTGTCCCCAGCTGTGGTGTCCCCTGTCCCCACCTGCCATGTCCCCCTGTCCCCATGGCTGCCCTGTCCCTGTCCCCATGGCTGCTGTGTCCTCTCATGGCTGCTGTGTTCCCCGTCCTCCATGGCTCTTGTGTCCCCTTATCCCCACTTGCAGTGTCCCCCCATGGCTGCCCTGTCCCCTTGTCCCCACCTGCGGTGTCCCCTTGTCCTCACCTGCCATGTCCCCTTGTCCCCATGTCTGCCCTGTCCTCCTGTCCTCAACTGTGGGGTCCCCTGTCCCCATGGCTGCTGTGTCCCCCCATGGCTGCCCTGTCCCCATGGCTGCATTGTCCTCTGTCCCCAACTGTGGGGTCCCCTGTCCCCACAGCTGCTGTGTCCCTTTGCCCCCCATGGCTGCCCTGTCCCCCTGTCCCCTAGCCGCAGGGGAATAGAATGAATAAAATACAGAATATAAAATAGAAACCAGAAAGCAGAAAACATAATAGACTAAAATAAAATATAAAACATTAAAAATTGAGTAAAAATGAAATCAAGTAAAATGCAAAATATAAAATGTTAAATGTAAAATATAAAATATAAAATATAAAATGTACAATGTAAAATATAAAATATAAAATACAATAGAATAAAACAAAACGAAGTGAAATGAAAGGAAAATTAAAATAAAATAAAATAAAATATAAAATAAAACACAACTCAGGGCTCCCCGATGCCTCTCGAGCTGTGCCCCCTCCTCAGCCTCCCGCTGGGATGAGGATGGAGTAGCGCAGGGCTGGAATATTGGGAACGCTGGGAAAAGTGGGATAAGGGCCCAGGAAATGGATCTGCCTGCAGGGATAATAGATCAGGATGGGATAAGTCCTTATCTTTTATCTCTTATCACCCCTTATCAGGTCTTATCACATTTTATAATCCCTTACCATCAGCTATCATCTCTTATAATCCCTTATCACCCCTTATCAACCCTTATCATCCCTTATCATCCTTTATCACCCCTTATCATTACTTATCTTCCCTTATCATGCCTTATAACCCCTTATCATTTCTTATCGTCCCTTATCATCCCTTATCACCCATTATAAAATCTTACCATCCCTATTAATTCCCTATCATTCCTTATCACCCCTTTTTATCCCTTATCGTTCCTTATCATCCCATAATGATAATGATGGAGAATCCATCCTGGAACATCCCCCATGGGAATGGGATGGAGAATCCATCCTGGAACATCCCCCATGGGAATGGGATGGAGAATCCATCCTGGAACATCCCCATGGGAATGGGATGGAGAATCCATCCTGGAACATCCCCCATGGGAATAGGATGGAGAATCCATCCCAGAGAATCCCAGGAAAAAACTCAGAAATTTCCCATTCCTCAGATCCTAAATCCAGAGCATCTCCATTCCTTGGACCGAAAACCTGAGCATTCCCTTTTCTTGAACCAAAATCCAGAGTGTTCCCATTCCTTGAACCCTAAATTCACAATGTTACTATTCTGTGGATCCTAAATCCTGAGAGTTCCCATTCCTCAGACCCTAAATGCAGAACATTCATTGACCACAAATCCAGAGCATTCCCATTCCTTGTATCCCAAATCCAGAGCATTCCCATCCCTTGTACCCTAAATCCAGAGCGTTCCTCTTCCTTGTACCCTAAATCCAGAGATTCCTTGTACCCTAAATCCAGAGCGTTCCCCTTCCTTGACCCTAAATCCAGAGCGTTCCCATTCCCTGACCCTAAATCCAGAGCATTCCCATTCCAGGCCTGTGTCCCCATGGATGTCCCCACCCCATTGGTGACAGGCCTTGGGGCACCCCCAGCGGTTTTGGGGTTCCCCAAGCAGACAACGGAGACCCTAAACATCCCACCGGCCCCATTAAACTGTGGGGGAGCCTTTTAATGAACCGAGCCAATTAACGAGGCATTAATTGATCCAGGTGGCCGGGACAGCGCACATAAAGGGTCCCCAAACACCCCATAATTAATGAGCCCCAAACTCCCCATAATTAATTAATGAGCCCCAAGCACCCCATAATTAACCCTGCCGATCCTAATGAGGCCCTCGTTAACATTCCCAGCCCTGGGCCTTTCCCTGTCCCCTCATCAATTCCGGGCTAATTAACCCCCAGAGCCTGGAACGGGATTTGGGATCAAGGGGATCGAAAATCCGGGAACAAATCCCGATTCCCCTGCAGCAGGGGCCGCCCCGTTCCCAAAAGCGTGCCATGAAATCCCTGCTTCGACCCCAAAGGAAAACCCTGGAAGGGTCGGGGAGGAACTGGGGGTTGGGGTTTGGGATTTGGGGTTTGGGATCTGGGGTTTGGAGTTTTGTGTTTGGGGTTTTGTGTTTGGGGTTTGGGATCTGGGGTTTGGGATTTTGCGTTTGGGATTCGGGGTTTGGGTTTTGGAGTTTGGGATTTTGTGTTTGGGGTTTGGGATTTGGAGTTTGGGGTTTTGTGTTTGGGGTTTGGGATCTGGGGTTTGGAGTTTGGGATTTTGTGATTGGAGTTTGGGATTTGGGGTTTGGGATTTGAGATTTGGGGTTTGAGATCTGGGGTTTGGGATTTGAGATTTGGGGTTTGGGATTTCGTGTTTAGGATTTGGGGTTTGGGATTTGGAGTTTGGATTTTGTGTTTGGGATTTGGGGTTTGGGATTTGGGATTTGGGGTTTGACATCTGGGGTTTGGGGTTTTGTGTTTGGGATTTCACGTTTGGGGTTTGGGGTTCGGTGTTTGGGATTTGGGTTTGGCAGGTGATGGGGACAGGGATATGGGATTCCTGGCCATCCCTGGCGCCTCGTTCAGGGAATAAATGGGAATTTTTGGGGTTTTCCCTTCCTGGGGGTGTTATTCCTGGCGATTATTTGGGATTTTGGAAGCCCCAGGCAGAGGAGAGACGCTGATCCCACAACACCCCACAGCAATCCCCCAAAAACCCCACAGCCGCATCCTGCCGCTTTTCCCGGCACTGGGACAAACCCCGCGGAATTAGGGCCGGGATTTGGTTACAAAAGCGCCTCCTTACAAAACAACCCCTCCCCCGATCCCTGATCCCCGATCCCAACAAAAACGAGGCCATTTGGGCCATTTTGACCCGCGGGCGCTCCAGCTGCTCCCAGCTGTTCCCCCCAGGTGCAAAACCCCATTGCCGCGCTCCCCATGCCATAAACCCCGCCGGGACGCCGCAGGACCCCGAGCCAAATCCTTTTCCCGGCTGGAAGGGGAATCTCCCCGCTCCCGGCTTCGCCCGGCCTGGCCAGGCAGGAGTTAAGCCGCGCCTAGCCGGGCTGGGGGAAGGGAAGGCCGAGCGCAGCATAAAGAGAGGGCGGTTTTCCCTCCCGTCAGCTCTTTAGGGGTTTTTTTTCTGTCCCCGTTTCCATGAAAAGCGCCCACTCCCGCCTGTCACATCAATCGCGGCCCCGCGCTAATTGCAGGGGGGTGGCGATGTCACCGCGCCTGGGGACACGCGCCACAGCCGGGGCGGCCGCGGAGCGGCGGGGAGCAGTGGGAGTTTGAATGGGAATTTTTTGGGGGGTTTTGCCTTCCCTGGGGGTGTCCGGGATGTGCTGGGATGGAGCAGTGGGGATAAATGGGAATTTAAACAGGAATTTTGGGGTTTTCCCTTCCCTGGGGATAACTGGGATGTGCTGGACATGAGTTTTCCTTGAGGAATAAAACGGGAATTTTGGGGTTTTCCCATCCTGGGAGTGTCCGGGATGCGATGGGATGGAGCAGTGGGGATAAACGGGAATTTAAATGGGAATTTTTGGGGTGTTCCCTTCCTGGGGATAACTGGGATGTGCTGGACATGGGTTTTCCTTGAGGAACAAAATAGGAATTTTGGGATTTTCCCTTCCCTGGGGGTGTCCGGGATGTGATGGGATGGAGCGGTGGGGATAAACGGGAATTTAAACAGGAATTTTGGGGTTTTCCCTTCCTGGGATGTGCTGGCTGTGAGTCCTTGGGATGTGCGGGGGTTTTGTCCCAG
Source organism: Tangara arthus (assembly GCA_035584835.1). Taxonomy (NCBI): domain Eukaryota; kingdom Metazoa; phylum Chordata; class Aves; order Passeriformes; family Thraupidae; genus Tangara; species Tangara arthus. The sequence continues at coordinate 1,757,360 of JAWMQZ010000119.1, read as the reverse complement.
TTTGGGGCTGGAGAGGGGAAGGAGCTGCCGGAATTGGATCCAGCCCCCGTTCCCTGCCCTAAATCCTGAATCCATCCCCTATTCCCTGTCACATCCCAATCTTCTCCTGGCCCCAAATCCCGAATCCATCCCCTATTCCCTGCCCCTTCACAATTCTATTCCCTGTCCCAAATCCCAGATCCATCCCGCATTCCCTGCCACATCCCAATCCTCTCCTGGCCCCAAATCCCAAATCCATCCCCCATTCCCTGCCCCAAATCCTACATCCATCCCCCATTCCCTGCCCCAAGCCTGGCTCCTGCTCTCCCTCCCTGCCCCTCAGGCTGTGGGACAAAGCCACCGAGGGGTTTTGGGGACATTCCCGCTGCCACCCCAGCCCTGCCAGCCCAGCTCCGAGCGCTCCTGATCCCAATCCCGGTTTTAATTTGATTTTTCCCAGATTTTAGCGGGGCCGAGGGAGCCTCGTGTGACCCCTGATCCCGGGCTTTGGGAACAAGGCCGGCCTTGTGCTGGGCCAGGATTTTGGGATTTGGAGATTTTGAGATTTCGGGACAGGCTGTTCCCCCTCCTGCTCATTAGGCAGCTGGGTGTTAATTAACCCCAGGGAGGAGCGGCTTCCCGGGCTCTTCCATTTGGGATTTCTCTGTCCCAGGGAGCTCCGTGTGCTGTTGAGGCCTGGCAAAGTCACTCTGTTCCCATAAAATCTGCCTGGTGGGGACGAGGTCCCCCAAATCCGCCTGGTGGGAATGGGATCCCCCAAATCCACCTGGCAGGAACAGGGTTGAGTGTGACCCCATTGTGGGGATGGGTGTGACCCTACAGGGACAGGGTGTGACCCTACAGGGACAGGGTGTGACCCCATTGTGGGGCTGGGTGTGATCCTACAGGGACTGGGTGTGACCATACAAGGATTGGGTGTGACCCCACTGTAGGGCTGGGTGTGACCCCATTGTAGGGCTGGGTGTGACCCTACAGGAGCAGGGTGTAACCTCATTGTAGGGCTGGGTGTAACCCTATAGGGGCTGGGTGTGACCCCACAGCAGGGCTGTACACGCCACCCTACAGGGGCTGGGTGCCACCCCACTGTGGGGCCGGGTGTGACCCCACAAGCGGGAGGCGATCCCTCGGGATTTAGGGATCCGGCCCCGCCTCCCGCCTGCAGGGAACATTTTAGGGGCGCTGAGCATCGCCCCCATCCCGAACCCGCGGTTTGAGCCTTCCTCCCGCCTCCTCCCCCTCCCGCGGCCCGGGAGCTGCCGGAGGGAGGGAAGGAAAGGAGGAGGAGGAGGGAAGGAGCAGCGACCTTCTCCTCCCCGCTCCTCAAGTGCCTCCGCGGCACCTTCAAACTCGCCGTTGCCGCGGCAACCGGAACTCCGGGCCTCGCTTTTGTTCCCAAAACCGCGGAGGAGGGAGCGGGGCAGGGCCGGAGCAGCGGGAGCTCCGTTGGGGCCGCTCCTTCCCCGGAGGGAAAGTGGGGATGGGGCAGAGCTCGGGCTGGGGCCGCTCCTTCCCCGGGAGGGGCAGCAGGGCTGGGAGGGCAGAGCTCCATCCCCGGGGGAGCAGAGCTCGGGGGGCAGAGCTCCATCCCCGGGGGAGCAGAGCTCGGGGGGCAGAGCTCCATCCCCGGGACGGACCGAGATCGGGGG
>JAWMQZ010000119.1:1725018-1751174 GCA_035584835.1 Tangara arthus | reverse complement strand
AATTCCAGCAGCAGAGAATTCCTGCAGCACAGAATTCCAGCAGCACAGAATTCCAGCAGCAGAGAATTCCTGCAGCAGAGAATTCCTACAGCACAGAATTCCTGCAGCACAGAATTCCTGCAGCACAAAATTCCTGCCGCACAAAATTCCTGCCGCACAGAATTCCTGCCGCACAGAATTCCTGCAGCACAGAATTCCTGCAGCACAAAATTCCTGCCGCACAGAATTCCAGCAGCACAAAATTCCAGCAGCACAGAATTCCTGCAGCACAGAATTCCAGCAGCACAGAATTCCAGCAGCACAGAATTCCAGCAGCACAAAATTCCTGCAGCACAGAATTCCTGCTGCTGCTGAGCTGGGAGCTCCTCCTGGGGAGGCTCCTGCTCCTTCCCCCGGCATTCCTGGCTCCAGAGGGGAATTCTGCTGGGCTGGGCTGCAGGATCCGGTTTCCTTCCTGGCTCTGGCACTCCAGGATGCTTCACATTCCCAAAGTGTTGGTGCTTGCAGAGAATTGGGGAAGGAATTCCCCTTCCTGCTGCCCACACCCGCTCGGAGGCATCTCTGAAAGGGACGGGTCTGGCTTGGCAGGGTTGGGGGAGGAAGGAAGGCCAGGAAAAAACCTGGATAGAGCTAGGAAAACCTGGATACAACCAGGGAAACCTGGATAGAGCCAGGGGAACCTGGATGGAGGCAGGAAAATGTGGATAGAGGCAGGAAAACATGGGTACAGGCAGGAAAACCTGGGTACAGGAAGGGAAACATGGATAGAGGCAGGGAAACCTGAATACAGCCAGGAAAACTTGGATCCAGGCAGGAGAACTTGGATATAGGCAGGGAAACCTGGATACACTCAGGAAAACCTGGATAGAGCCAAGGAAAACTGGATACAGCCAGGAAAACTTGGATACAGGCAGGAAAACCTGGATGCAGTCAGGGAAACAGGCAGGGAAACCAGGATAGAGGCAAGAAAACTGGATAGGGGCAAGGAAACCTGGATACAGGCAGGGAAACTTAGATACAGGCAGGAAAACAGGCAGGAAAACCTGGATAGAGGCAGGAAAACTTGGATACAGGAAGGGAAACATGGATAGAGGCAGGGAAATGTGGATAGAGGCAGGGAAACCTGGATACAGGCAGGAAAACTGGATAGAGCCAAGGAAAACTGGATAGGGCAAGGAAACCTGGATACAGGCAGGGAAACCTGGATACACTCAGGAAAACCTGGATGCAGCCAGGAAAACCTGGATAGAGCCAAAGAAAACTGGATAGGGGCAAGGAAACCTGGATAGAGCCAGGAAAACTTGGATACAGGCAGGGAAACCTGGATAGAGCCAGCGAAAACTGGATACAACCAGGAAAACAGGCAGGAAAACCTGGATACAACCAGGAAAGCCTGGATAGAGGCAGGAAAACTGAGATACGGCCAGAATTTTGCCCCAGGTGCCAGTGTGACATTCCCAGCAGGAATTGCTCTTTGTGGGGATGGGGCAGAGCCTTCCCCAACCCTCCAGGCCCAGAGCCAGGGGATGTTTCCCGGAGGGAATGGCAGAGTCTGGGGCACAGGGGAGCCTCGGTGTCCCTGGGTGTCCCCAGAGTGTCCCCAGCTGGGCTGGCAGCAGAGCAGTGTGTGTAAACAGGAGCCTGTGGAATATCAAGTTCCAAACCTTTGCACCAGGACAGGGCTGGGAGGAAGGAGGGGGCAGAGTTTCTTCCAGCTGAGGTCAGCCTTGTTTTGCCTCGCGGAGCAGGGATCCTGCAGGGCTGTAAACAACAGTGCAGAGATGGGATCCTGTCCCTCTGGAATGCTCCGGGGTTGTTTTTCCCTGTGGTTGTGGTGTAGCTGCTGCCAGGTCCCCATGGGGTCTCTTAGAGCAGCTCTAAACCTGAAATTTAACCATTTTTAATGCAGGAGCCCCTGTGTTGCTTTGGAAAGGAAAACACAAAAGGAGAAACCCAAAGCAGCCCAAAATTCCAAGGAAAACTGACAGAAATGAGGCACAGGTTGTGCTGTCGCTGCAGGATTTCAGCTCAGCTTGGTCTGAAGGGAAGGGAATTCTCATTATTGATTAATCTGCCACTAATGAGTTCATTTTACCTGGCTGAGGGCTTTGGAGGTGGTTGGGTTTGGGGGGCTTTGTGTGGAGCTGATTCCAGCAGCAGCTTCACCTCCGTGGAATGGTTTGCCTTGGAAAAATCCCTCTGGAGTCAGGATGGCAGCTGAAGGTTGGATCTTTTCCCAAAATCCCTGGTGCCCTTGGAACCTCCCAGGTGCTGCTGCATTTTGTCAGCCCCACACTCTTGCTCATGGCCCTGTTTGTTTATCAGCTGCGTTGATGAATTCCCTGGAATTTCAATCCTTTGGGGTCAATTGCAGGATTCTGGAGGGAATCAGCAGGAAGGAGGGGTGATCCTGATGATCCTGGTGCTTTTTTTCCATCCCCCCATCCCAAATCCAGCTAAACCCCCCCAGAATCCAGGGATTTGTGGATAGTGCTGTGAAAAACCTCCCTGGAGCAGTGGGAATGGCTGGAAATGCCCAATTCCAGAGGCTTGGAGCAACCTGGGGTGGTGGAACTGGGTGGGATTTGAGCTCTTTGCAGCCCAAACCATTCCAGGATTCTCCTGAACCTCAGGGATTGCCCATTCCAAATGATCCTGATGATCCTGGTGCTTTTTTTTCCATCCCTCCCATCCCAAATCCAGCTAAAACCTCCCCAGAATCAAGGGATTTGTGGATAGTACAGGGATTCATGGATAGTTCTGTGGAAAAGCTCCCTGGAGCAGTGGGAATGGCTGGAAATGCCCAATTCCAGAGACTTGGAGCAACCTGGGGCAGTGGGAAGGGTGGGGTTTGAGCTCTTTCCAGCCCAAACCATTCCAGGATTCTCTGAGCCTCAGGGATTGCCCATTCCAAGGGATCCTGATGATCCTGGTGCTTTTTTTTCCATCCCTCCCATCCCAAATCCAGCTAAAACCTCCCCAGAATCAAGAGATTTGTAGATAGTACAGGGATTCATGGGTAGTTCTGTGGAAAAGCTCCCTGGAGCAGTGGGAATGGCTGGAAATGCCCAATCCCAGAGGCTTGGAGCAACCTGGGGCAGTGGGAAGGGTGGGATTTGAGCTCTTTCCAGCCCAAATTCTCCTGAGCCTCAGGGATTGCCCATTCCAAGGCCAATTCCAAACCTGGAGCTGTTTGAGGTGTTTGTGCCTTTATCCCCAACTCCTTTTTGCTCTCAGCCTTTTTTTCCCTGCCCTCACCTTCCTATTTCCACATAGAGCTGGCCCTGGAATGTGAATTCTGTAAAAACCTTTGTTTAAAAAAAAAACAAAACAAAACAAGTTTAAACTGCTTTCTTTGGCTGTTCCTCATCCCTGAACCCACTGCAATGTGCAGAGAAGGAGGAGGTGAAAGGAACCCTGGCCTGAACCCCAGCCCAGAATCACTGACGTGAGTTTGACTCCTTTAGAAAAAAACCAAACCAAAAAAAAAAAACCTGTTTGTGTTCAGCCAGTGAGCGAGGAAAACAAGCAGGGCTGGATTTCAGCTCTGATGGATTCTTGGAATTCATCCCTCCCTGCCTCCTGCTCTGACTTCAGCCGGGTTGAGCAATGTTTTACTGGGAAGGGGACGTGAGGCACGAGGGGTTCTCGGGGGGGTTTTGGGAGCTCTCCCAAGGGCAGCTCGTTCCTGCAGAGCCTGGGACTGAGGTTTTCTTGGAAATTCGACCTTCCAGGATGTGCTCAGCCAGGGCAGGAAACTTTTTTTTTTCTGTGCTGAAATGCTCAGGAACTTTTTTCAGTGCTGAAACCTTTTTTTTTTGTGTGCTGAAATGCTCTGTAACCGTCCCTGGAATGATGTAAATGCTTCTTCTTTTTTCATATTCTCCCCAAAAAAATGATGCAAACTCCTCTTCCTCATCTTCTTCTCTGAAATGGAGCAAAAATTCCTCCTCTTCTTCATATTCCTCCCTAAAAAATGATGCAAAATCCTCTTATTATTATTCTCCTCTGAAATGGGGCAAACTCCTCCTCTTCTTCATATTGCCCCTAAAAATGGGGGGAGCACTTCTCCCTCCCATCATTCCCTCTCAAAAATGGGGCAAAATCCTCCTCTTCTTCATATTCCCCCCCAAAAAATGATGCAAACTCCTTCATATTTTCCTCTGAAATGGGACAAAAACTCCTCTTCTTCATATTGCCCCTAAAAATGGGGGGAACACTTCTCCCTCCCATCATTCCCTTTCAAAATGGGGCAAACTCCTTCTCTTCTTCATATTCCCCTCAAAAAATGATGCAAGCTCCTCTTCTTCATATTCTTTTCTGAAATGGGACAAAAACTCCTCCTCTTCTTCATATTCCCCCCCAAAAATGGGTGAAACACCTCTGCCTCCCATAATTCCCTCTCAAAAATGAGGCAAAATCATCCTTTTCTTCATATTCCCCCCCAAAAAATTATGCAAAGTTCTCTTCTTCATGTTCTTCACTAAAATGGGGAAATTCCTCCTCTTTTTCTTATTCCCCCCCAAAAAATGGTGCAAACACTTCTCCGTCTCCTCATTGCCCCCTAAAATGGGGAAACACTTCCTGTTTTTAACATTCCCTCCAAAAAATAAGGCAAACAAACACTTCTCCAATTCCTCATTCCCCTCAAAAATTATGCAAATTCCTTTTCTTAATTTCCCCCCAAAAATGAAGCAAACACCTCTCCCTCTCCCCATTCCCCCCAAAATAATACAAACCCCTCTCCCTCTCTGCTTTCCCCCCCAAAAAAACACAATTTAGACCCAAATATTTCCCTGAGCCCTCAGCCAGGCTGTGATTTATAAAAACAAAGGAGAATTCCACAGCTTCCCTGTCATTATTCTGATTATTGATCCATGAATGTCAGCCCTGATTTTCCAGTGAATAATTGGATATTGATCAAACCAGGGATGTCCCTCCCCAATGCTTAATTAATGCCATGATGGAGTAAATATCCCAAATTATAACTCCATTAATAAAACAGCTCCATCTGCTCGGGCTGATGGATCTGAATTCCCATTTTCCTTGGCAGGAGCAATCGAGGAATCCAGAAAAAAAAATCAAGGAATCCACACGGAGAACGAGGCTGCTCTGCAGTAGGAAGGTGAGCAGAGACCTCTTGATTTGTCTCATTATTGATTAATTTCCCATTAATTGGTTCGTTTTATCTGGAAAACTGTCTGGATGAAGGGGTTTGGAATGGGTTTGGATGTGAATTTGGGTTCTGAAGTGCTGACTGGTTATGGGGCCTTGTTATGTGCTGCAATTACCTCATTAATTAGGGAGGGAGATCTCTGCATTCCAGAGGGGACCTGGAGCTGTGTGGGAGCTGCTGTTCCATGGGAAGCTTCATGGAGGAGCTGTTTGGGGATGTTTGGGGTTGTTTGGGGTTATTTGGGGCTGTTTTGGGGTTGTTTGGAGGTGACAAACCCAGAGCTGGGAATTGTGGCTGTGTTGTCCCAGGACTGGATCATCCTCAGGGTTTTTGTTGGAATAACCTTGGGAATTCAATGGGCAGGAGGCTGAGCCCTCTCTGGATTTGGGAGGGGTTTGAGCTCCCCACAGGGGCTTTGGGACAGGAGGATATTGGGGTGATGAGGATGATGATGATGATGAGGAGTGGTTGCTGCTCCTGGCTCACCCAAACAGCTGAGATCCAGAGCTCTGCGTTTTCCCGGCTTTGGGAAATGGAAATAGGCTGATTTTGTGCATTTCGGGTGAAAAATCCCTTAAAATCCCATTTTTTAGGGGAAAAAAATCTCCCAGGATTTCCTTGCCTGCAGTTCCCCGCCGCGGCCCGCAGAGGGCGCGCTTGGGCCGCGCTTGTGGGGCTTTGCTTTTATTGTTTATTAATTGGCTTTAATCTCATTATTTATATGGAAATTCTTAATCAAAGCGCTCCCAGCACTTTAATTAAAACTGGAGCCACCAGCAGAGCGGGGTGAGGCTCTGCAGGGCCACCAGGAGCGCTGGGGTTTTCCCAGGAGGATGAGGATGAGGAGGATGGATTTTCCACTTTTCACCCCGAACCGACCTCTGCACCACAACCCCAAAAAAAATCACCCCAAAAATCAAAATTGCTGCCAAACCTCTGGGTGCCATCAGCAGGTGGCAGCACCCTGCCCTGCTGCCCGTGTTATTCCTGGCTGGGAGATTCCCTGGATCCAACCCCACAGTCTAGACTGACTGACAGACGGGATTCCTGTGCTCTTAGGTAAGCACGGACAGACACCCATTATGCAAATCCCCAGCCAGAGCAGCCTCCCAAACATTCCTCAGATTGTCTAAATAAGGTGCTGTTTCAGACCCAAACTGCAGCCAGGCTTTTGGGTGCCTTCCAGCTAGAGGTGGGATTTTTATTATTTTTTTTTTTTTTAATTCTTTTCTTCTTCCCCTGATCAGCACAGCCTGAGTTTTGGCCTCAACAGCTGCCCAGATGTGCAGGGAGGAGAGAAAACTGGGCAGATAAAAAACTTGTAGGCTCCTGTGCCTGTTGCTGCTGCTGCTGTGTGCTGTTAAATCTGTTTTATATTTATTTTCTATTCAGGTTGCACAGAATTCATGGCATTTTTTTGCTCTCTGAGCTGCAGAAATCAGATGTGAGCAGGGAAGGTGCAATGACCCAGCCTTGCACGGAGGTGTTGCCCTGCTCAGGGCCTGCCTGTCTCATTCCTGGGGCTGGAGGAGGTGGGGATGGATCATCAGGGATGATCCAGAGAGCCTTTGGAGCACTCTGTGGCATTTGCACTCTGTCCTTTTTTACACACAGAAATTCAAAGAGCCTTTCAAACCCCGTGACTGCGGAGTTGTTTGTGCTGCTCTGGCTGCTCCACCATCCTGAATTTCCCAGGAATTTTCCTTCCATCCTGCTTCTGTCCCTAAAATCCATCCCTAAAATCCATCCCTAAAATCTCTCTGTAAAATCCGTCCCCCAAATCTCTCCTTGGAGCTGCTGCAGCCCCTTCAGAGCACACAAAGAGCTCAGGGCTGAGCTCCTGAGCTGCTCCAGGAGTTGGGAATTGGCCCTTAGCCCTGCCAGGAAAACATTGAAACAGCTCCTGCTCCTAAATCCACGTGGTTTTCTGGGAATTCACTTGGAAGGGTGGTTCAGAAATCCCTGCATGGGGTGCTGCTGGCTCAGGGTGAGGAGTTTGCTCTGGTTTCTTTGTGGTGGCCTCTCAGCCTGTCAGTACCAGCTCTGCTCTTCTATTCCTTGCCTTAAAAAAAAGGCAAAAAAAAAAAATCTGTTGTGTTGTTTTTCTTTTTTTTTTAAATTGCATCATCCCTCCTGTTTTCCTGAGTGTTGTTTATTTAGGGGCACAGTTAATCCTTTAAGGATTAAAGGGAAGAAAAGTTGGGATGTTCACCCTTGCTTTAGGGGGGAATGAGGAGAGGGAGAGGTGCTTGTCTCATTTTTGGGAGGGAATGAGGAAAAGGAGAGATTTGCCCCATTTTTGGGAGGGAATGAGGAGAAGGAGAGGTGCTTGTCTCATTTTTGGGAGGGAATGAGGAGAAGGAGAGATTTGCCCAATTTTTGGGAGGGAATGAGGAGAAGGAGAGATTTGCCCAATTTTTGGGAGGGAATGAGGAGAAGGAGAGGTGCTTGTCTCATTTTTTGAGGGGGAATATGAAGGATAGGAGGTGCTTCCTTCATTTTTGGGAGAGAATGAGGAGAGAGAGAGATGTTTCCCCCATTTTTGGGAGGGAATGAGAGGTGTTTGCCCCATTTTTGGGAGGGAATGAGAGGTGTTTCCCCCATTTTTGGGAGGGAATGAGAGGTGTTTGCCCCATTTTTAGGAGGGGATATGAAGAAGAGGAAGAATTCCCCCAAGGAAAACCAGGAGGGAGTCTCTGAGCAGGGTGGGACCCTCATTTCCCACCATGGGAACTGTGATTCCATCTTTTCCTGGGTGGGACCCTCCTTCCCACTGTGGGGGATGTGATTTTGTGTTTTCCTGCTGGAAATTCTCTTTTTGGGGTGAGCTGCATCCCCCCATTTCCATCCACGCTCACGGCACCGCCTTTGATTGCAGCTGCATCCCGATTTCCCCTCACCTGCTCTCTCTGGCAGCAGGAAAATCCCAAATCCAAGCCCAGCCTGCAGTTCCCAGCAGTTCTGGAGCCCTTTTCCAGCTCAGCTCAGCTCAGCTGAGCTGCTGCTTTGCCCTTTCTGCTCAGAGATGTGAGATAAGGAAGCAGCCAGAGCTGCTGCTGACTCAGTCTGGGGTTTGTCCTTCCTGCCCTCCCACACGGCACCTGCACGCCCAGAAACCTTCACCCCACAGCCCCCACACGGGTTTTCCAACCCAAAAAAATCCCTTTTCTACTGCCTCAGGAGCTGAGAAAACCCTCTGGAGTTTGTAGGGGAGTGTTTTAGGGCAGGACAAAGGGATCGCCGGGGTTTGCTCGGTGCTGCCTTTTCCAGCCTGAGTCACCCAACCTTTCCCTGGGAATGCTGAGAAACACCAGGATCATCCCAATAAACACCAGGATTACCCTGAGAAACACCCCCCAGAGATCCCATTCCAGCTGCAGGGCTGAGCTTGGCTGGGTTTGCCTTGTCTGCACCCCAAACCGAGGAGCAAATCCTCATAAATCCACACAAAAACATCCCCGTCCATAAAAACCTCCCCACAAAAAATCCCCCATCCATAAAAACCCCAACCCCCTGGATCTGGGATTGGTTTTGGGGATTGTTTCCCAGCAAGGCTCACGTGTTCTCTGAGCTCAGGGTTTGGGTGATTTGTCAGAATTCTGAGAAGTTCAGAGCTGTCAAAGCACAAAATGCTCATTTTGGGATGGCTCAGCTGAACCTTTTTGGGGGAAATAGGAAACGCTGCCTGGAAGAGCTGCTGAACCCACAGAAAAGCTGGGAAAAGCTGAGGAAATTGCAGCTCTTGGAAGTGAAATCACTGATGAAGGATTTGGGTGAAAACCCCAAGTTTTCAGGGAAAACCCAACAAACTGGGAAGGGTTTTTGGGCAGCAGCGAAACATCCGTGGTTTGTACGAAACCTTTTCCTTCCTCCTGAGCTCCTGCACTTGAGCTCACCAGCAGAAAACTGATTTTGAAACTGCTTTTTTTTTCAACTTAAAACTGAAACCTGAAACTTAAAAACTGATTTTTAATCGGTTTAAACTCTTTTGGAAACCCTCAGGCTTTATCAACTCAGTCTGCAAACACAGGGAACAAGCTGGAATTCCTCATCCTTTGCTCCTTCCCTCCTGGATGTTGATTTTCCTCCCTCAGAGAGTTGACACCTCTTTGTTTTCCCAGGTTTTGGGGGAATTTGAGCTCGGTTTTCCCACAGAGGGGGATCCCAACCCCTGGGAAAACTCAGTTTTTATCTGGGTGCACATCTGGGAAAGGCATCACAGGCTGGGAACAGCTCCAGCCGCGGTTCCCAGCCCCAATTTCAGGATTTTTTGGAGATTCCCAGAGCAGCTGTGGCTGCCCCTGGATCCCTGGAAGTGTCCAAGGCCAGCTTGGGGTTTGGGAATGTGGGGGAGCTTTGGGCTGGAGCTGCTGGAGGAGGTGACAGGGGAGTGGCAGATGTGCAGGGTGCCAGGCCAGGAACCTCCTGTCCTGTCCTGTCCCAGGAGTCAGGACTGCTGGACAAATTATCAAATATCAGCATTATCCAGTTATCAAATATCAGCATTATCCAGTTATCAAATATCAGCATTATCCAGTTATCAAACATCAGCATTTTCCATTTATCAAATAGCAGCATTATCCAATTATTAAATATCAGCATTATCCAGTTATCAAATATAGGATTATCCAATTATAAAATATAAACATTATCCAATTATCAAGTGTCAATATTGTCCAGTTATCAAACATCAGCATTATCCAGGTATCAAATACCAGCATTATCAAATTATTAAGTATCAGCATTATCCAATTCTCAAATATCAATATTATACAATTATTAATTATAAACATTACCCAATTATCAGATATCAATATTATACAGTTATCAAATATAAATGTTGTCCAAGTATCAATATTGTACAGTTACTAAATGTCCATATCAAATTATCAAATATCAATATTATCCAGTTATCAAGCATCAGCATTTTCCAGTTATCAAATGTCAGCATTATCCAATTATCAAATATCAGGATTATCCAATTATCAAATATAAACATTACCAATTATCCAATATCAATATAGTCCAATTATCAAATATAAACATTATCCAACTATCAAATATCAATATTATCAAATTATCAAATATCAATATTATCCAATTATCAAACATCAGCATTATCCAGTCATCAAATTATTAAATATCAGCATTATCCAATTATCAAATATCAATATTATACAATTATCAAATATAAACATTACCCAGTTATCAGATATCAATATTATCAAATATCAATATTATCCAGTTATCAAATATCAGCATTATCCGGTTATCAAATATCAAATATCATTATCCAATTATCCAATATCAAACCTCAGCATTATCCAGTTCTCAAATATAAACATTACCAATTATCCAATATCAATATTATCCAATTATCAAATATCAGCATTATCCAGTTATCAAATACCAGCATTATCAAAGTATTAAGTATCAGCATCGTCCAATTCTCAAATATCAATATTATACAATTATCAAATAGAAACATTACCCAATTATCAAATATCAATATTATCCAGTTATCAAATATCAATATTATCCAGTTATCAAGCATCAGCATTGTCTAATTATCAAAAATAAACATTATCAAATTATCAAATATCAATATTATCAAATAGCAGGATGATACAATTATCAATTATCAATATTATCCAATATCAGCCATGAGGACTCTGCAGTTATCAAACACCAGCACTCCTGATCCCTCTGCCTCTCCCTCTCTCCTGTTTCTGGCAATCCCAGCCAGCAGAGTTTCCTCACATGGCACCAGAGCTGTGCCACGTGCCTGCAGCCCCATCCAAAAATCCCCATTTTTAACCAAAAATCCGCATTTAAGGCTCTTTCCATGCCCAAATTTTGGCCTGTCCTTGTTTCATCCATCGGGACACGTTCCCTGCAGCCTCCCACGGTGACATTTGGGAATTTGGGAATTTGGGATGGTGTCCCAGCTGACTCAGCCCTGTTTGTCCCCAGGTGCTGGAGGTGCTCTGGGATCCTCCAGCACCTGCCCATGGGCTCAGCTCCACCTTTTTACACACAGAAATTCAAGGAAAATTTAAAGGATATTTCCCCTGCTCTTTTCACACCCAGAGAGGAAAACTGGGCTGAGTGGGTTCCTCAGGGAACGTGACTCATGAGCCAGGGAAGGATTGGGAAGAGGAGGAGGAGGAGAAGGTGGAACAGGAGGAGGAGGAGCCACTCGGTGCCAAGGACTTCACTCCTCCTGCTGCTTCCTTTTTTTAGACCTAGTAGCAGCTGAATTCCCAAACTGGAATTCCAAATTCCCATTTTTTTTTTCTCACAGCATGCTAAATCCTGCCTCTCCTCCCTCTGTTTTTAGCCCTGGGAGACTCCAGGTAGGAGCAGCACAAAATAATCTCAGCCGAGGGACTGGAGGCAAAGTTGAGCTCCTTGGATGCTGCAAAAAGCACTCAAAAGTGAATTTTGGTCGAATAAAACCTGAATTTAGGTGGTTGAGGGGTTGGATTTTTGACTTGGAGTTCTAAATTCAGCTCTTAAATGCAGATGGTTTTGCAGCAGGATGGGTGGGTGGATGTTGACTTTAATATAGTGAAATTTGGGATAAAAATACATCAGAATTAACAGTTCACAAGCAAAAAAAAAACAAAACCAAACTGGATTAAAAGTAGCTGGAATGGGTGAGGAGGAGGGGAACAGGATCAGCTGTGTCACCTCAGTGTCCTGGCACTGAGCTCCTCCTAATTTCACCTGCTAAATGAAGATGCTAATTAGGCAGGGATTGCACAGGGCCAGGTCTGGCCAGCTCAGGTGAGCCTCTCCTTCATCCTTATCCCAGTTTATCCCAGTTTATCCCAGTTTATCCCAGTCTGGCCACTCCAAGGCGGTGCCAAAGTGCCAACACAGCTTTTCCCAGCAGTACAGAAATGTTGTTTATCCATTTTTTTTTAATCCAATTAGAGATGCAAATTGGGATTTGCAGCTGGGAATTCCAAGCCAACATCACTCTGCCATGAGCAGGGGACACTTTTCACTGTCCCAGGTTGCTCCATCCCTGGAATTTCCAGGGATCCAGGGCCAGCTGCTGCTTTTCCTCCTCCACCCATCCCCACAGTCCTGTGACTTTCCCTCCCCAGCTTTGTTTTTATTCCTGCCGGAGCTCCAGAGGGTGACAGCGTGACAAAGCCACCCTAAATCATCCCTAAACCCCATGAGGTCTCATCCAAAGCAGGATGAACCCTTGGGTTCAGAGCCTGATCACTCCTCTGCACTTGTTTCACCATCAAACCCCAGCAAAGGCCACAGCTTCTCCAGGAATCCCATCCCAGCCCCTCACAGGCAGAAATTCCCTCCCAAATCCCCCATTTTCCAGTCTGGAAGCCGTTCCCTGTATCCTGGCACTCTGTAAATAATCCCTCCACCTCCCTGCCAGCTCCTGCAGGGCTGCAATCAGCTCTCTCCAAAGCTGGAGAATTTTTCCTCTTTCCCTCTCCCTGTTTTTCCCCAACCTGCAGCAGATAAGTTTCTAAATTTAAACCCCAGCCAGCCCAAAGCTGCCCGTGACCCCAAGGCAGCTCCCTCACGTGCCTCAGCCCTTTCACACAGTGGGGAAAATTCCCTTTTTTAGCCTGGGCCGGCTGCTGGCAACAACCCCAGGCCTGAGCTCAGCCCTGGAGCTGTGCCAGCCCAGCGTGACCGAGAGAAAAGAACCTTCAGCTTCCTCCCGTGGCAGATCCAGCCCCAGCAGGGAGCTGCAGACCCTCACATGACACTGCAGTCATCGGCCTTTCCCAAAAAGCCGCGGTTTTGCGGGAAAACGGCCGCGGTCACACGGCGCTGCCGGGTTCCTTGTGCTCAGACAAGTGCAGAGGAGTCATCAGGCTCTGAAGCCATGGGATCATCCAGCTTTGGATAGGGTTTAAGGGATGATTTAGGGTGGCTTTGTCATCGCTGTCACCCTCTGGAGCTCCGGCAGGAATAAAAACAAAGCTGGGGAGGGAAAGTCACAGGACTGCGGGGATGGGTGGAGGAGGAAGGAGCAGGAGGTGTCACTCATGTGATGGCCGTGCCCCAAAGGTCACTCACGTGGCCAGGGAACGGGAAAGGGCTGGGAATGAGCTGGGCCCTGATGACAACAGGGCCTGTTTGTAGGGAATGGGGATCCTGCAGCAGCTCTGTGTCCCCATTCCAGCAAAGGGATGAACCCCAGTGCCAGCAGGGCCCTTTTGTGGGGGATGGGGATCCTGGAGCAGCTCTGTGTCCCCATTCAAAAATGGGAATGAGCCCCAGTCTCTGATGCCAGCAAGGCCCTTTTGTAGGGAATGAGGATCCTGGAGCAGCTCTGTGTCCCTATTTGAGAACGGGAATGAGCCCCAGTGCCAGCAGGGCTGTTTTGTGGGGAATGGGGGTCCTGGAGCAGCTCTGTGCCCCTATTTGAGAACGGAAATGAGCCCAAATCCCCAGTGCCAGAGGGACCTGTTTGCAGGGAATGAGGATCCTGGAGCAGCTCTGTGTCCCCATTTCAGAACAGGAATGAGCCCCAGTGCCAGCAGGGCCTGTTTGTAGGGAATGGGAATCCCAGAACAGCTCCATGTCCCCATTCCAGAATGGGAATGAGCCCAAATCCCCAGTGCCAGCAGGACCCTTTTGTAGGGAATGGGGATCCCAGAGCAGCTCTGTGTCCCCATTCCAGAATGGGAATGAGCCCCAGTGCCAGCAGGGAATGAGGATCCTGGAGCAGCACTGTAGGGAATGAGGATCCTGGAGCAGCTCTGTGTCCATTCCAGAACAGGAATGAGCCCAAATCCCCAGTGCCAGCAGGACCCTTTTGTAGGGAATGAGGATCCCAGAGTGGCTCCCTGTCCCCATTCCAGCCCGGAGCTGGAGCTGGATGTTCATCCCAAAGTTGTGGGGTTCAGGTTTTGGGGTTTTGCTTCCCAGCAGGGCTGAGTTCTCCCGCTCCGGGTGAATTCCTGCCTTAGGGAAAAGATTCTCCCTTGGGGTTCTGAGGCTCCATTAGCAAAGGGCTGTTAATTATGGGGCTGCACCTGGGAAATTGGGGAGAAGGAGATTCCAGCCAGGCCTGAACTCCATGGAATGGGAGGGAAGGAAAAACAGGATGAATTCCTTGGGGATGCTTCAGGTTTCCCTGGATTTTAAGGTTTGAATTGGGATGGAGCAGCTCCAAAAGGTCCGTGCATGCTGGTGGGACACGGAGTGGCTGAAAATCCATTCCTGAGCAGAGCCCGGGAGTTTTTAAGGAGTTTCTAGGAAGTTTTCAGGGAGTTTTCCCACCCTGCGATAGCTCCTGGTCCCACGCCACAGAAATCTTGAGGTCTGAAAGGAGGTGAAGGGAGGGAAAAAAAGGGGAAAAAAAAAAAAAAAAGGGAATAAAAACTTGCTGCAGTCAGGGAAAAATTCAATGGCTCATTGAGGCGCGGAGCTGCTGCTGCAGGAAGTGTGAAGGGAAAATGGAGCCGGCTTTGTTCTTGCCCAGACAAGGAGCGAGCGCCGCGGCCCCAACAGCCGCGCTCTGTTCCCAAAAACCATGAGGTCATCCCGAAAAGCAGGAACCGGCTCTGGGATCGCCATCCCGGCTCCCCTGCCGGGCTCCCCCCGCTTTTCCTGGCTCCGGGCTCGCTCCAAGGAGGTGACGGCGGCTCCTGGCCCCGCTCCAGCCAGGGGGAGCTGCTGCGTCCCTAAATCCCAAAACCCTCGGGCTTCTCCATCCCTAAATCCCAAAACACAGAGAGTTTGGAGACCCTCAGGCTTCTCCACCCCGAAATCCCAAAACACGGAGGGTTTGGAGACCCTGGGGCTGCTCCATCCCTGAATTCCCAATCCTGGTGGGTTTGGGGACCCTGGGGCTTCTTCATCCTGAAATCCCCAAACACGGAGCTGCTGCATCTCTAAATCCCAAAACAAAGTGGGTTTGGAGACCCCCGGGCTGCTCCATCCCTAAATCCCAAAACACGGAGCTGCTGCATCCCCGGATCCCAAAACCCTCGGGCTTCTCCATCTCTAAATCCCAAAACACGGAGGGTTTGGAGACCTCCCTAAATCCCAAAACAAGGTGGGTTTGGAGACCCTTGGGCTTCTCCATCCCGAACTCCCAAAACACAGAGGGTTTGGAGACCCCCGGGCTGCTCCACCCCTAAATCCCAAAACACAGAGGGTTTGGAGACCCTGGGGCTGCTCCATCCCTAAATCCCAATCCTGGTGACTTTGGGTTTTTTTTGCAGCTCCGTGTCATGGATATGAGGCTGCTCTTTAATTAATTAAAAACACGATTTAATTAAGGCTGAGTTCCAGGGGTGCATCCTCTCTCCCCAGCGAATCCCAAATCCCACCAGGAAAAGGAGTCTGCACCAATCCCACATTTTTTGGGGCTGACGGGGGAGAAGGAAGACAAAAGCAGCAAAACTTCAGTCCTGGAAGGGTAAATGAGACCCTGAGGGGTTTATAGGGTCCTGGAAGGGTGAATGTGGAGTTTATGGGGTCCTGGAAGGATAGAGAGGGTCCTGAGAGGTAAATGGGGTCCTGGAAGGGTGAATGCAGCCCTGAGGGGTTTATAGGGTCCTGGAAGGGTAGAGAGGGTCCTGAGAGGTAAATGGGATCCTGGAAGGGTGAATATGGCCCTGTGGGGTTTATAGGGTCCTGGGAGTGTGAATGTGGCCCTGAGGGGTTTATAGGGTCCTGGAAGGGTAAACACAGTCCTGAGCGGTAAATGGAGTCCTGGAAGGGTAAATGTGTCCCGGAGGCGTTTATGGGGTCCTGGAAGGGTAAATGTGGCCCTGAGCGGTTTATAGGGTCCTGGAAGGGTGAATGTGTCCTGGAGGGGTTTATAGGGTCCTGGAAGGGTGAATGCGACCCTGAGGGCTTTATGGGGTCCTGGAAGGGTAAATGTGGCCCAGAGGGGTTCATGGGGTCCTGGAAGGGTGAATGCAGCCCTGAGGGGTTTATGAGGTCCTGGAAAGGTGAATGTGGCCCTGAGGGGTTTATAGGGTCCTGGCAGGGTGAATGTGGCCCTGAGGGGTTTATAGGGTCCTGGAAGGGTAGAGAGGGTCCTGAGAGGTAAATGGAGTCCTGGAGGGTAAATGCGGTCCTGAGGGCTTTATGGGGTCCTGGAAGGGTAAATGCAGCCCTGAGGGGTTTATGAGGTCCTGGAAGGGTGAATGCCGCTCATGCTCTGGCTGTCGGAGGAGCGGCGCTCGCAGCTATGAGAGGAATGGCAGGAATTCCCGGCGCAGCGCGGGATCAGCGCATATTTCCGCGCTGCCGTCAGGGCGGGCAGGTGGTGGCACCGTGGGCAGGAGCTGCCCGGGAGCCGTGCCAGGGCCGGTGCCCGTCAGGCCGGGACAGGCCCGGCTTCCCGACCGGTTTCACCCTCGTGACCGCGATCCCGGCGCCGCGTTTCGGTTGGGAAAGGCTGGGAAAGGTTTGGCTGAGCCGAGGGGAAAAGGCGGCGATGGGTTTGGGGATGGGTTTGGGGGGATCCACTGGGAATAAATCAATGAATAAATCAATGAATAAATCGATCAATAGATGGATGAAAGGGCAGAGGCTGCTCGGAGCCAGCCCAGCTCCGTGATGGGAGAGGAGGAGGAGGCGTCTCCTCCAGCACGGAGCCGCTGCTGAGTCACGGCTCGGCAGAGCCAGCGCTGCTGTCACCGCTCTGTCACCGCTCTGTCACCGCTCTGTCACCCGCCGCTGCTGCGCGCGGCTGACTCAGGAGCTGCGCGGGTTTGCGCTGCTTTTTTCCCAGGAAAAACAGCCCAAATCGGGACTTTCTCAGCCTGCCGGGCACACACAGAGAGAGAGAGGGAGAGCTCGGGAACAAAGCGGCGCCGTGGGACGCGGAGGGGCCGCTCCGGCCGTCACTCGGTGCTGCCGTGACGCGACACCGGGAGCGTGGCACAGCCTCGGCTCCCCGCCAGCGCTGGTGGGAATGTGAGCACAAAACTTGGGATTTGTGACGGTGTCAGCCTGGAAATGTAGGGATGGAACCCAGGAGGGGTTTGGGGCTGTTCATGAGTCACACTGAGCTGCTGAGGATGTGGCTCTGCTTTTAGTCCAGAATATCCAAACCGGTTTAAAACGCCAAATCCTGACCATTCCAGGGTTTATCCTGACCTCAGGGCTTTCCCTAAACCAGGCAGGAGTGGTTGTGCCCCAGCCAGACCCTCCTAAGCTGTGTTTGCATCATTCCCAAACCTCTCACCTGCACTCCGGGATCCCGGGTTTCCCAACCTCCCTCCCAGCTGTGTCCTTGCCCTGGAGCCACCCCGATGATCCCTCCCTGCCCTCGCTCCCTGCATTTGTATCGATTCCCCGTGGTTTCAGTGCTGCTGGGAAACCTTTCAGTCAGTGTTCCCCGGGCTGGGATCTGCCGCATCCAGGAGGAGCAGCCCGGAGAGGGGCGCGGTGACTCCATCCCTGCTGGAAGAGCTCCCGGGCACAGCGTGAGGAACAGCGCCACCAGAGCCATTCCCGAAAATCACCTCGTCCCAAACGCTGCTGCCGGGAGCAGCCGGGAAGCGCTGCTGCAGAATTCAGGAGGATTTGTTTGTGCTCAGGAGGGCTGGGGGTGACTCAGCCGCAGGAGAGCGGGGCCGGTGCTGAGTCACGGAGCAGAGCCAGGCAAGGCAGGAGTCAGCGCTGGCCCGGCTCCAGCAGCAGCAGGAGGTGGGACCAGGCCAGGCTCCAGAGGTTTGCCCCCCTGGCAGGAGGAATTCTGCCTCTGTGGGGGTCATTTCTGCACTTTTGGAGGGTGTGCAGGAGACCTGGGTGTCCCCGCTGTCCTGTGCTGCCTGCCCAGGCCTGGCTGCAGACGTCACATCCCAGTCCTGTCCCAAATGCTGATTTCCTTAAAAAATGGGCAAAGGGACGATGGAGATGGATCCAGACCAGGGCACTGGTGGATCCAAAACCAGGGCAGTGCTGGATCCACATTTGGGCACTGCTAGATCCAAACCAGGGCACTGCTGGATTCAGCAGTGGATCCAAATCCAGGGCAGTGCTGGATTCAGCAGTGGATCCAAATCCAGGGCACTGCTGGATCCAAACCAGGGCAGTGCTGGATCCAAAATCAGGGCAGTGCTGTGGATCCAGCAGTGCCTAGGTGTGGATCCAGCAGTGCCCAGGTTTTGGATCCAGCAGTGCTCTTGTTTTGGATCCAGCAGTTCCCAAGTTTTGGATCCAGCACTGCCCTGGCTGTGGATCCAGCACTGCTCAGGTTTTGGATCCAGCAGTGCCCAGGCTGTGGATCCAGCACTGCTCAGGTTTTGGATCCAGCACTGCCCTGCTGTGGATCCAGCACTGCTCAGGTTTTGGATCCAGCACTGCCCTGCTTTGGATCCAGCGCTGCCCTGCTTTGGATCCTCAGGATGCTGCAGGGACAGGGATGGGGGTGGGAACAGCTCCCAGAAGTTCTCTGAACTCTCCCTGGGCTGATTCATCGGCCTCACTCCATAAACAGGAAGCTGAGAAAGTACAGGCAGGTGATCCCGGGCTGCTGCAAACACTTGGAAACACAAATTCCTTGCATTTTTTTCCCCCAGCTGCCTGCTAACTCTTGTCCAGGTGAACGTTGTTCTGGCAGTTCTGCAGCAGGAGGGCTCTCGAGGTCATGGCACAGGTTTAGAAGGAACTGGGCTTTGGCACGGAGCTTTTCCCTGCTCCTAATCCCATTGCAGAATTTGAGATTGGGAGGGACGCAGATCCCCCTGTGGGACAGCACCGACTGCTGCTTCTCTGTGCTCTTGGGAGGGGAAGAAGGCCCTGCTGGGAAGAGGGAACCTGGGATTCACTGGGCTGCTGGGGAGCTGAAGCTGTGCTGCTTTGGAGCGCCTCTAACCGGAGCAGGAGCTCCTTCCCCGGGGAACAGCCTCCTTCCTCCTCCCGTCTTCCACAGAACCGGACCTGATTTCACCCTGGCAGCTTCCCCGTGCTGGCCTGACTTAACTTCCAGGACGGGAGAGGCGGAGATTCCCAAACAGCAACGCCGTTAATTCAGGGAATCCTCCCTCCCTCGGGGAGCCGGGAACGCGGGGCTGCAGCGCCGCTCGTTTCCCCTTTCCCTGCGCCATTCCCGAGTGCTGCTCAGGGATTGAGGAGCTGAGAACGCTGCCAAGCAAAATAATCCCTGAGAGTGCCCTTGTGGTCTGGACTAAACTCCCCAAATGTCTAAACATAGGCGAGACAGCGAGGATTTGGGACGGGACGGGCGCTCCCACCCCCGATCCCGCCGGGAACGCTCGGCTTTGAAGCTGCCAGGCCCGGGGAGAAGGTTGGAGGAGCCTCTAATTAAGGCACGGAAGGGCTGCAGTGGGCGGCTGGCGGGGCCGGGAGCGCCGGCGGGATCCGAGGCCGCCGTGTTTGCTTTGGCTCCTTCCCCTCCTGGAATCGTCTCCGGCTCCGCTGGGGGGTGGGAGCTGCCCCCCGTGCCCCGGGGGCTGAGTCAGCGGCGGGAGGTGGCGGCTGTGACACCTCCACGGGGGTGGCACGAAGGGGACAGGCTGGGAGGGTGTCTGGACAAGGGATTCGGTGCGGCCGGAGCTGCCCCCGGGACAGGGGGGATTGTTTGGGTGTCGTGGAAAAAATCTGTCAGTTCCTGCTGTGAAACCAAGAGGAATGGGGTTCAGGTGTTGTGGGGGTGTAGGGACACAGCCCCATGGGCAGGCGGGACATAAATCCCATGGGAAGGGTGGACACGAATCCTATGGGAAGATGGGACACGAATCCCATGGGAAGGATTGACACAAATCCCATGGGCAGGCGGGACATAAATCCCATGGGAAGGCTGGACACAAATCCCATGGGCAGGTGGGACATAAATCCCATGGGAAGGCTGGACACGAATCCCATGGGCAGGTGGGACACAAATCCCATGGGTAGGATGGACACAAATCCTATGGGAAGGATGGACACGAATCCCATGGGAAGGTTTGACATGAACCCCATGGGAAGGTGGGACGCAAATCCCATGGGCAGGTTGGACATAAATCCCATGGGCAGACTGGACACAAATCCCATGGGCTGGTGGGACACAAATCCCATGGGAAGGATGGACACGAATCCCATGGAAAGTTCAGATGTGGTCCCATGGACACAACCCCATGTGCAGGTTGGACATGACCCACGTGCAGGTGTCACCTGCCCAGGTGCCAGGGTCACCAAAGCCACCAGGGCTGTTCCAGAGGGCTCCAGGAGCCCCCCAGAGCCCCCTCGGTGCCCAGCCCGGGGCTGGGCTGGGGCAGAGCTTCCCTCCCACAGAACCTGGCGGATTTTTCCGTCTGCTCAGCAGAGCTTTTAACAGAACTCCCTGGAAAGGGGATCCTGAGGGCTCCTTCAGGGAAAGGGGAACTTGAAACAACCTCAGGAAGCACCAGTGGGGCCACCAATGCTCCCTTTGCACATGGGGGCAGTCCCGAGGTGGCCGTGGGTGTTGGGGATGAATTTTAACCTCCCTTCCCATCCATCCCTGATCCTGGGATGGAGCACAAAGCCAGAGCAGCTCCTCACCCTGCTCCAGCCCCTCTGTGCCCGTGTTCCCTGCAGGATTCTGCTGTGCTGGGGCCCGGAGCCGATGGCAGAGAATGTCCACGACTAACAACATAGCTCAGGCCCGGAAGCTCGTGGAGCAGCTCCGCATCGAGGCCGGGATCGAGAGGATCAAGGTGAGGATGGGAGTGGAAATGTGCTCTTTGTTATAGGAATGTACTCTTTGTTATAGGATTGTGCTCTTTGTTATAGGAATGTGCTCTTTGTTATAGGAACGTGCTCTTTGTTATCGGAATGTGCTCTTTGTCTTTGCTAACAGAGTGACAAAATTATCCTTTGTCCCCTTGAAAAGGAAATAAGCTAAAAGTTTCTCTCCTTAATGAGGTGAAAAAGCTCATAAGACTTAGGGGACTTCACCTCAAATTTAAGGACAGGAGTTAAAAAGTCTGGCTTGGGCAATTTACTAAAAAAAGAAGAGAACAAAAAATCTAATGGCTTTTGTGAAGAGGGCTTCTTGCACCTAGATTAGTTTTTCTCTATAAAGAATTTGTTATTTTGCCTTTTATTAAATCCTTTTTGTTTCCAACACTGCCACAGAAGCCACCTTGCTGATTTTATGCCTTCTAAGGTAGCTGAGCTGTCTTAGGTGTGAAATAGATCTCTGAGAGTTTATGAGACCTGGCTCAAAAAGACTCCTAATTCAGATGGGAGTGGGAAGAGATCCTGGGTTTCCCTCAGCATTCCAGGATTCCCTCCAAGGAAGCCAGAGGGGATCTCTCCATCAGGATTTGGTGACAAGGACGAATGGGTTTGGATGGAAAGAGGAGAATTTTAGGCTTGGTGGACAGAAGGAATTCTCTCCATGGCACAGAGCAGCTCTGGCTGCCCCTGGATCCCTGGAAGTGCCCAAGGCCAGGCTGGGTGAGGCTTGGAGGAGAAGAGGAACCTCCAGATGTGGTTCCATCTCTGCCCTGTGTCATTAAGGAAATCAAAATTAAAAAAAGGGATCAGGAAATCTGAGCCTCCAGCAGCTCCCTGGGGATTTGGAGCCTCCTCTGATCCCTCCAAGCTCTCCCTTCCCAAAAAACAGCTTGGAACTAAACCAAGCACTGCCTCAAACAATGGATCCTAAGGTTTTCCAAACCTTAACAAGAGGCTGCACTCAGGGAATCTTTTCCTTCACTTTTTCATCCCAAATCCCTGAAAAACACAGCTACAATAATAGCCCTTTTAAATCCTTAAGGGAAAAGCTGAATGGAAATCCCCAAAAATCCTGCAAGCACTGCTGACTCTGAGCTGGGAATATTCCCATAAATTCCTGATTTTTTCTCCAATATCCAAGTCTTAAAAGCATCCTCAGAGCTCATCCCAAATCCCTGAAAATCCCAGATACAATATTCCATTTAATTCTCCCAGCTGGGGCATTTCCTCACATTCCTCACTGTAAACTCTGATTTTCCACCTCCAAAATTCCCATTTTTCTCCTCATCTCCCCAGAATTTCTATTGGGAAAAGCTGGATGTCAAACCCCAAAAATCCCAGAAGCGCTGGTGACTCTGAGGTGGGATTATCCCCTAAATTCCTGCAATTATCCCCCAAATTCCTGCTTTTTTTTTTTTTATCCCCAAAATCCAGGTCTCCAAAGCATCCTCGGAGCTGATGAATTACTGTGAGCAGCATGCTCGGAGTGATCCTCTCCTGGTGGGAGTTCCTGCTTCTGAGAATCCCTTTAAGGACAAAAAGCCCTGTATCATCCTATAGCTGTGGATCCTTCTGGAAGGAAATCCCCATCCAACCTCTGGATCCAGGCTCCTCCACAGCTCCACCTGCACCCAGGGGTAAAAACTCAACTCTGGCTTCAAACAGAACTTAAAAATTCCTGAGAAAAACAAAAAAAAAATCCAAGAAAAACAAACAAACAAACCCAGAGAAAAACAAACCCCAAAAAAATACCCAAAAAACATCCTCAAAAAGTCAATTTGGAAGTGGGGGTTTTTTAGGGAAGGAGTGGCTGCTTCCTGGGAAGGAAAGTGGGATTAAAAATTCGAATCAGGATTTTAAAATTTACCCAGGGTTGAGGGAGGAAAGGAAGTGGGGGGGGATTTTTTTTATCGGGATATTTGGATTTGGGAAAGGGGTGGTGGAAGAGGAGGAGGTGGGGGGAGTCACTCCCAGTGGAATGTGAGACCTGGACCTGGATCCAATCAGAGCCCAATCAGCAGGAATTTCCTCTGGAGAAGGGGTGAGGTGGGAACCATTTTGTAAAAAATCAGTACAAAAAGAAAAAACCCAAAAATACCCCAAAATCCCCAAATCCAGCTGGAAAAATCCCTGTTGGGAATGGCCAAAGGGAGGCTGGGGAGGTTTTTCCCTAAATCCCACGGCTCTGCTGGGATCCAGGGAAGGCCCTGCAGGGCAATTCCCAGCTGGGAGAGATCCCAGGAGGAATTTTAGGGATCCCCAGGGATGGGGGAGGTCGGGATCTTTTGGGGGGTCTCTGTGCTGTCCCCAAATTCAGGGTGGGAGGGAAAGGAAGGAGCTTCCTGGTGCATCCAGAATCTTGGAAAAATCAACTTTTGGGGGAATTTCAACCCAAATCAGCAAATTCCCAGCATTTCCCATCTCCCTTTTCCACACTGGAATTCTTCCCACTAAATCCAGGGCCTGGGAAATGTCCAGGGATGTTTAGGGCAGGTGGGGAGAGGGAGTGGGGGGACCAGTTCTGTTCCCATCCCTTGGGAATCTGGGACTGGGATTGAACTGGGAGCGCTTGGATCTCACGGAGATGACCCAGCATGGAGGGGAGAGCAGGGAAAGGGGAGCAGGGAAAGGGGGAACAAGAAAAGGGGGAGCAGGAAAAGGGGAGCAGGGAAAGGAGGAGCAGGAGAAGCTTCCATGGAGCCCTTGGGTGGATGCTCGGGAGAACTCCAGGAATTTTGTGAAGCGGCCACGGGATCTGTGGGAAAGGGACAAATCCCAGGATTTGGCTGCAGTGTCTGAGCCCAATCCGTGTCCCCAGGGCCCATCCTGGGGCTCAGCAGCTCCTGGGAGACATTCCCAAAATCCCAAAATCCCCGAATCCATGAGGCTGGAAAAGATTTCCCAAAACCACCATAGGCAGAGGCCGTTCCTGGTTATCCTGAGCACAGGATTTTTGGGAAGAGAAGGGATAAGAACAACCCAGCCAGAGCTGATGTGAAATCCTGGGAGTTTCCCCATTCCCCACAAAGCTTTGGATTGGGTTAGGAATGCCAGGGATTGGGTTGGGAATTCCAGGGATCCCATCGCGGGACAGGGAGCAATTCCCATGGGAGAGGAATTTGCAATTCCCTGGATTCCCGCTGAACCCCCGCGGCCCAGACTGGTGCTGCCGGGCCCCGGGAGCTGCTCCAGCCCTTTTCCAGAGGCGGATGGGATTCCCAGGGGGGCCGGGCCCTCCGTGTCCCCTCCTCGGCTGCAGGAATGTCGCCGTTCCTTGTTTTCCGTCATTTGCCTTTGCAGCAAAGCCGGGGCAATGCCACGTTTTGAACCCTAAAGCTGTGCGGCTTTTCCTGGGAATGCTCCCCGAATTCCAGGGCTCGGGAATGTCCCCCCATCCCCTGGTGGGGGGGAGCAGAGCAGGGAAAACGGGATCATTTCCCAGTAATTTCCCTCCCTGTCCCTCAGCCCCAGCAAAGCCTTTATTGGAGGGTTTGATCCCAAATCCCAAATCCCGAATCCCATCCCGCTCCAAGCTCCGCCCGCCGGGAATCACGCGGCCACTCCCGAGTCCAGCCCGGGATTCCTCCTCCAGGAGGGAATTCCCTCTTGTCCTTAATCTCTCGGACAGTTCCAGCCTTATTTTTCTACTCCAGATCTGATTCTTCCTCTGTGTTCGAGACCAGAGCTTGGTGCTATCCTTGGAGCCGGGGCTGGAGCCGGGAATCCTTCCTCCTCCTCCTTCTCCTCCTCCTCCTCCTCCTCAGGGGCTCCAACCCCCCCGTTCTCCCCCAGGAGAATCCCAAGGGATGCTGGGTCACACTTTGGGGTCTGGGTGCTTTGGGGTCGCTTTGCCTCCCCCATCCCGGGGTCCTGCCCGAGCCAAAGCCACGCTGGAGCCGGGGGAAGGGAAAAGGGAAAAGGGAAATGGGAAATGGGAAAAGGGAAATGGGAAAAGGGAAATGGGAAAAGGGAAAAGGGAGATGGGAGATGGGAAAAGGGATGGGAGAAGGGAAAAGGGAAAAGGAGCCAGGAAAAGGGGCAAGGAGCAGGGAAAAGGGGTTGGGAAACGGGAAAAGAGGTTGGGAGAAGGGGAAGAGGGGTTGGGAGATGGGAAAAATGATGGGAGAAGGAAAAGGGACGGGAGAAGAGGTTTGGAAAAGGGAGAAAGGGGTTGGGAGAAGGGAAAAGGGGTTGGGAGATGGGAAAAGGAGCCAGGGAAAGGGGCAAGGAGCAGGTAAAAGGGGTTGGGAAAAGGGACGGGAGAAGGGAAAAGGAGCCAGGAAAAGAGGTTTGGAAGAGGGAAAAAGGGGTTGGGAGAAGGGAAAAGGGTTTGGGAGAAGGGAAAAGAGGTGGGAGAAGGGAAAAGGAGTCAGGAGAAGGAACAGGGGCAGGGAGAGGGAAAAAGGGGTTGGAAAAAGGGAAAAGGAGCTGGGAAAAGGGGCAGGGAGAGGGGGCAGGGAGCCAGGAGAAGGCCATGGAGCATCTCCCATGGAATCCCTGAATGCCGATTAAAAAGGTCCCACCAGGAGCTGGGGGTGGGAGCTGCTGGCAGGTGCTGGTGTCTCCATGGATGACTTGTTTTTGTTGGGAAAAAAATTCCTTAATTTTTATTTTCTTTTTTTTTTTCTTTTTTTTTCCCACCTTTTTTCCCCCCTTTTTTGTTTTTTTTCCCCAGAATTTTCTCCTTGTCCAAATCAATCCATGCTCATGCCGTGGGTGTTTTTGTATGGCAGAAATAGAAGTGCAGATTCCCAGTAGTTGCTTGTACTTTGTTCAGTGCATTTGCCAAATCAATTTATTTAAAAAAAAAATTAAAAGAAAAAAAAAAAGGAAAAAGGAGGAAAAAAACACACAAAAAAAAAAAGGGGGGAAAAAGGAGGGGAAAAAACCACACAAAAAAAGACTTTTCAGAACTTTTTAAGTGCTGGAAGGGGGAGCAGGAGGAGCTGGAGCCCAGCTCCACAAAAGCCTTTTTTTTTTGGGATTTAACCACATGCCCAGATCTGTCCGGCCTTTCTTTATGGGATGTGGTGAAGCCAGTGCCAAAAATAGAAATCTGGGAAGAAAAGGGCCAGGGAAACATTGCTCCTATTCCAGCTTTCCTCCCTTTGCCTCAGCCTCCCCTCCCTGTCTCGGGGGATGGAGCCGGGACACCCCGGAGCCTCTGGATCTCCCAAATGCCCCTTTTTATTTCCCCCCCCTAAACTCCTTAAAAATCCACCTTTATTTAACAAAATCCCAATAATTCCTTTACTCCGAGCCCTCGTGAGGATCCTTGGCTCTCCTCATTTTCTCCTTG
>JAWMQZ010000119.1:1691501-1707369 GCA_035584835.1 Tangara arthus | reverse complement strand
TCCCCCTTTTTCTGCCCCATTTCCCCCTCAATCCCCCCAAATCTCCCTCCAAAGCCCCCAAATTCCCCTTTTTCCCCCCAGAAGCTGCTGCAGTGCCCCTATTTCTTCTTCGACGTCGTTTACATCCACAACGGGGTGGATGAAAAGGAGGACGAGAGCAGCTGGAAGGTAAAAGGAGCCAAATTCCTCCAAATCCCCCAAATTTCCCCCAAATTCCCCCGAATTCCTCTCTTTTCCCCCCCAAATCCTCCCATTTTTCCCCTAAAAATTCCCACATTTTTTCTCTCATTTGTCCCCGTTTTTGTTTTCTTTTTTCCCCCCGAATTTCCCCAATTTTTTTGTGGGAATAGGGGGGTTTGGAGGAGGTATGGGAGAGATTTTGGGGGAAATGGGGGAAAGTGGGGAAAAAAAAGGGGGATTTGGGTAAAAAAAGGTGGAAATGGGGGATTTAGGGGGAATGGGCTGCGAATAGGGGATTTAGGGGAAATGGGGGGGTTTAGAGGGAAAATGGGTAGGAATGGAGTGGTTTGGGGGGGAATGGGGGGATTTAGGGGGAAATAGGGTGGGAATGGGGAAATGGGGTGAGAATGAGGAGATTTAGGGGGAAATGGGGTGAGAATGGGGGGTTTGGGGTGAGATGGGGTGGGTTTAGGGGGAAATGGGTGGGGTTGGGGGGAAATGGAATGGGTTTGTGGGGGATTTAGGAGGCCAAAGGACACTGGGGGATCACCAACAATGGGGTGACAAAAAGACAGAATTTTGGGGGGAAATTTTTGGGCAAATCGGGGTGACAAAAGGAGGAAATTTCTCAGGATTTGAGGTCAGTCCAAGCCAAATTTAACCCCGTTATGTCCCTGTGTGTCCCCTCCCCAGGACATGTTCGGGTTTTTCGGCAGCCTGGACACCAAAGGCACCAACTACAAGTACGAGGTGGCCCTGGCGGGGCCGGCGCTGGAGCTGCACAACTGCATGGCCAAGCTGCTGGCGCATCCCCTGCAGCGGCCCTGCCAGAGCCACGCGCACTACGGGCTGCTGGACGGGGGGGACAGCCCCGAGGGCGAGGCCACCAACTGACACTGGGGACAGGCCAGCCCTGAGGGGACAGGCCCGTCCTCTGAGGGGACAGCCCTGAGGGGACAGCCCCATCCTCTGAGGGGACAGCCCTGAGGGGACAGCCCTGAGGGGGAGGCCACCAAATGACACCGGGGACAGGCCACCCCTGAGGGGACAGGCCCGTGCTCTGAGGGGACAGCCCTGCCACCCTCTGAGGGGACAGCCCCGCCACCCTCTGAGGGGACAGGCCACCCCTGAGGGGACAGCCCTGAGGAGACAGCCCCATCCTCTGAGGGGACAGCCCTGAGGGGACAGCCCTGCCACCCTCTGAGGGGACAGCCCTGACAGTGAGAGCACCCTCTGAGGGGACAGCCCTGAGGGAGAGGCCACCAAATGACACCGGGGACAGTCCCCAGACAGGGGACAGGCCTGCCACCTTCTGAGGGGACAGGCCGCCCCTGAAGGGACAGCCCCGAGGGGGAGGCCGCCAACTGACACCGGGGACAGCCCCATCCTGTGAGGGGACAGGCCACCCCTGAGGGAACAGGCCCCGCAGAGGGGACAGGCCACCCTCTGAGGGGACAGCCCTGACAGCGAGGCCACCAACTGAGAGGGGACAGCCCTGAGGGAGGGGACAGCCCTGCCACTCTCTGAGGAGACAGCCCCGAGGGCGAGGCCACCCTGAGGGGGCAGCCCTGACAGCGAGGCCATTGCCTGAGGGGTCAGCCCCGAAGGCAAGGCCGCCGCCTGGGGGGACAGCCCCCAGAGAGGGGACAACCCCGCGCCTCTCTGAGGGGACAGCCCTGAGGGTAATGCCGCCTCCTGAGGGGACGGCCCCGCCACTCTCTGAGGGGACAGCCCTGAGGGTAATGCCGCCTCCTGGGGGGACGGCCCCGCCACTCTCTGAGGGGACAGTCCCGAGGGCGTGGCCATGTCTGAGGGGACAGCCCTGTGAAAAACGCCAATCCCTTGTTTTTGAAATATTAAAAGTTGAATGGGAATGAAAATGGCTCTAAAACCATTTCATTAATTTGCTTTCCTCTAATTAATTAGAGGAATGCAAATTTGGACCATTGGGGTTTAGGACAATAGGAGACAATAAAAACAAAGGGTTACGGACTGTGTGTGTGACTTTTTGTCCCAGCTCCGTGGGGACATCCTGCAGCGACCATTCCCCTCTGGCCACCAGGGGGAGGGAGGGGACAGGGGACGGGGACAGGGGACGGGGACAGGGCCATGCCCACGGTGCCCTGAGCCGCAGCCATTCCACAAATCGCCATTTTCTAACCCATTTCCAATAAATCCTGGCCAAACCCGCCTCGCTCTCGCTGCAGCGGACACGGAGCTCCGTGCTGGGGACAGATGGGAACCTCAGCGTCCCAGCGGTCACCGAGGCCACCGCGGCTTGTCCCCGCAGCTGGGGCAGAACCCTGTCCCTTGTCCAGCACAAACAAAAACCTATTCTGGGCCCTGACCTGCCACAAACCTCGGCCCACGCGCGACAATTACGGTGTCGCCAGCTGTGCCACCGCCACATCCCGGCACGGCCACCACCGGAGCGGGGCCGCCTGTACCCGTCTGTGCCGTCCTGTGCTCTCCTGTGTCCTCCGGTCCCCTCCGTCCCCTTTGGTCCCCTCTGTCCCCGTTGTCCCCTCCTGTCTCCTTTGGTCCCCTCTTGTCCCCTCCTGTCCCCTCTGTCCCCTCCTGTCCCCCCCACCATGGACCCCGCGGTGCCCCGGGCCACGCTGAAGGTGCTGGCGCTGTGCGCGGCGCTGCTGCTGCTGGTGGCGGCGGTGACAGTGGCGGTGGCGCTGCTGCTGTGGCGCTCCGAGGCGCTGGGGAAGCTGCGCGGCTGCCGGGAGCGGGCGGCGAACGAGAGCCGGGAGCTCGGGACGCGCCTGGCGGAGCTGGAGCGGCACCGGGAGCGGCTGCGGAGCGACGGGGACGCGCTGCGCCGGGAACTGGCACGGGCACGGGGCGACAGCAGCAGGGACAATGCCAGCCTCGCGTCCTGCCGCCAGCGGGCGGTAGGTGGCCGGAGGGATGGGGATAAGTCCCCCGTTCCCATTGGTGGCCGGAGGGATGGGGACAAGGAGGGGTTTGGCCACTTCGGGGTGGCAAAGAGGATGGGGACACCCCCTGTCCCCTCAGCACCGTCCGCTGTTCCCATTGGTGGCCGGAGGGATGGGGACAAGGAGGGGTTTGGTCACTTTAGGGTTGAAAATGGGACGGGGACAACACCCCCCGTCCCCTCAGTAGCCCCTCACACCTGTCCCCAGTCCCAATAGGTGGCCAGAGGGATGGGGACAAGGAGGTGTTGGGTCACTTTGGGGTGGCAAACAGGATGGGGACAACCCCTCCTGTCCCCTCAGCGGTGTCCCCTGTCCCTCCCTCCCTGTCCAGCGGCCAAGCCCAGGGGCTGCTCCATCCCTGGGGGAATTCCCAGTTCCAGCCGGGAGGGTGAGCTGGGACACGGGCACAGCCACCTGGGGGGACACAGCCGCCTCATCCCTGCAGGGACACCCCAAAAACGACCCCTGGATGTTCCTGGGGGGACACAGCCGCCACATCCCTGCAGGGACACCCCAAACCCGAGCCCTGGTTGCTCCCCACCCGTCCCGCTCCCGGCGGGGCCGCTCTTCCCGGCTCCATCCCGGTAATTACCGGGTCCCGAGGCAGCGGCGCGGCCGCAGCTCCCGGGTTTGTCCTTCCCGGGTATTTTTAGCTGCGGCCGCAGCCGGGAAAGGGCCCGGAGGAAGAGCCGGGTCCCGCCGCCCCTCTCGGGCTCATCCGGCTGAACAATGGCCCGGAGAGGCTGGAAAATGTCCCCGTTTCCCAGGGCTGGCGCCGGGAGCCGGGCAGGGCTGGGCTGGGCAGCCTCTTGGAGAGCTCCTGTCCCCCTGTCCCCTCCCTGGCACCAGCGGTGACACCCGCGCGGTGACCTCGGCCTGCTGGCACAGGTCACAGCTCCCCCAGGATGAGTGTCACTTCAGGGAGGAGGGATTGTCCCCAAAGCCGCATCCCCGGTGCTTTGAGGGGTGTGATGGGAGGGGAACCGGCACCCAAGGCCGCCAGGAGCGTGGGGACACGTGGCGACATGGGTGACCTGGGGCTCTCCTGTGCTGCCCACCCTCAGGACGAGCCATCCCTCCAGGGCAGAGGGATTGTCCCCAGATCCGTGTCCCCACCTTTGGAGGAGGATGAGAGGGGGACCCAAGGCCACCAGGAGCGTGGGGACAGTTTGGGGACATGGGGTGGCAGCGAGGCAGAGGAGCAGGAGGGCTCTGACAGCAGATGAAGGGTCGGGGGTGGCGGGGGGAGGGGGGACACTGCCCACCGCTGTCCCCACGTGTCCCCAGGCCAGGCTGGAGGCCAATGTCACCGCGCTGGGGGACGAGCTGGTGGCGCTGCGGCGCGAGCGGGCGCAGCTGGCCGGTGACAAAGCGGCGCTGCAAGGTGAGCTCTGTCCCCGCGCGGGGAGCCCGGCCCGGAGGGGCTGCGCTCCGCCCTGGGGTGACACCGCTGTCGCCGCTGTCCCCAGAGGAGGTGGCGCGGGGCGCGGAGCAGGCGCGGGGGCTGCGGCGGCGGCTGCAGGAGGCGCTGGAGGAGCAGCGGGAGCTGCGGGAGCGCCGGGAGCGCTGCGAGGCGCGACAGAGGGAGCTGCAGGACAGCCTGTGAGGGCCCTGTCCCTTGGTGACACCCCCTGTCCCTAGGGGACATCCCCTGTCACTCGGGAACATCCCCCTCTAAGGTCCTTGTCACCCTCCTCAGGGTGGGCCACCCCCAAAGCAGCCACCCCCCCGCCCTTGTGACACCCGGTTCTGTCCCTCCCTCCTCCCCCTGGGGACGCCCCGCGCCCCCAGCCCTGGTCAGGGCCACCCCCCAACGTGTCCCCTCTGTCCCCACAGCCGGGACCACGCGGCCGAGCTGGAGGCGCTGCGGCGGCGGGGCCGGGACAGAGGCAGTGGCCGCAGGTGTCCCCCGGGCCGGCGGTACTTGGGGGGACCCGGGGAGGGGGGACAGCCCGGGGAGGGGGACAATCCGAGAAAGGGACACCCCCGGAAGGTGTCACAACCCACGGACTGGGAAATCCCGCAAGGGGGGACAGCCTGGGAAGAGGGAGGAGGGGCAGCAAGGAGCGGCGGCTTCACCGCCATTGTCGCCGTGTCCCCAGGGCAGCAGGACCCGTGCGGGACTCACTCCCCGTCCTCCCCTTGCAGGAAGGGCTGAGGCCCCGCAGCCCCCCCGGCCCCGCCCCTGGTGCCGCGGTGTCCCCAGCGCTGCCACCTGCGGGGCTGGCCCGGCCCCGGAGCCGCCAGCGCAGCGCGGGAGACCTGGGGGTGGGACACGGGTCCTGATCCCATTGTGGTGGCTGATCCCATTGATCCCTGACCCCACTGACCCCTGACCCCACTGATCCCGTTGATCTCTGATCCCATTGATCCCACCATGATCCCTGATCCCACTGGTCCCTGATCCCACCGTGATCCCTGATCCCACTGTGATTCCTGGCCCCACTGGGTCCCGATCCCATCCCATGTCCTGATCCCGACCCCGATCTCAATCTTGATCCTGATCCCAATCCCAATCCCAATCCCGATCCCTGATCCCAATCCCGATCCCGCCGTGTCCAAATTCCAATCCCGACCCCTCTGTGCTGCCATCCCCTGTCCCACTCC
Source organism: Tangara arthus (assembly GCA_035584835.1). Lineage (NCBI taxonomy): Eukaryota > Metazoa > Chordata > Aves > Passeriformes > Thraupidae > Tangara > Tangara arthus. The sequence goes on along the minus strand of JAWMQZ010000119.1, from coordinate 1,701,637 downwards.
GGCCGTGTCCCCATCGCAGCCGGACAGGGGACAGGGGGGGGGTCCCTTCTCAGCTTTTTGGGGCAGTTTCGGCTCATCCCGGGCACGGATTTCCCTGGAATCCCCTCCAGGACCTCCGGCCACATCCACGGCGCTCCAGAACCCGGGAACAGCGGGAATTTGGGGGATTTTGGGGAGGATTGGGCAATAAAAGCTGCGCTGCTCACCAGGACATGTCCCTGTGCCACCGGCCCGCTGTCCCCTGCTCCTCTGACCCCAACTGTCCCCTCCCCAAACCCAAATGTCCCCCCAAACTCCAGGGATTTATCCCATCCCAAAACACCCCGAGGGGGGACTCAGAGCCACCCCCAGTGTCTGTCCCCTCACGGGGACATGGCCACCACCATGGCTCCGCCCAGCCGCGAGTGGCAGAGCCGGGGTTGTCACCGTGTCCCCACCCCGACCCCGCTCCCTGCGGGTCCCTGGGGGTCGGGGGGGCCTTGGGGACACCTTGGGGACATGGAGGAGACTCATCGCAGGGAAAAGGGTGGAGTTTGGGGTGGCATGGCTGAAGGGGGGGACACTGCCCTTTGTCCCTCAGTGCCACCTCAAACCGCGTGTCTGGGGGTGTCCAGGTCCTGGCTACGGGCACTGTCCCCCTGTCCCCATCCCGTGGGGATGTCGCGATCCCCCAGCCCCGCAGGATGCCCGGGGGGTTCCGGGGGGTCCCCGGGGGGTTCGGGGGGGCCGGGCCGCGGGGCCCCCCAGGCGCTGACCCCTGGCCGGTGGCTGTTTCCTGCCCTGGCTGCCCCGCGTCCCTCGGGGACCGGGAAGTGTCTGCGATGGCCCGGCCGGTGTCGCTGCCGGAGCCATTCTCAGCTACCGCCGCTTCCTTTTCCTGAGCTGCAAATAGCAGTGAGTCACCCGCGGGGACAGTGCCACCCCCGAGGGGGGACACCGCCATCCCTGACACCCCCCCCCCGAGGGGACACTGCCACCCCTGAATCCCCCCGAGGGGACACTGCCACCCCCGAGGGGACACTGCCACCCCCGCCCCCCCGCCGCCGGTGTCACCTTTGGGATGCCCCATCCCAGGTCCCATCCCGAGGGCTCCTCGCAGCCCCCCGGGACCCCACAGATCCCCTCCCATTCCCAAATTAACCCCTCCAATTAACCCCCGCTCTAATTAACCCATCCCCACACCGTGGGAACGTTGTTCCCAGTTCGGGAATGCTGTTCCCAGTTCGGGGATGCCGTTCCCAGTTCGGGGATGCTGTTCCCAGTTCGGGAATGCCGTTCCCAGTTCGGGGATGCCGTTCCCAGTTCGGGAATGCCGTTCCCATTCGGGAATGCGGTTCCCAGTTCGGGAATGCCGTTCCCACCTCAGGAATGCCGTTCCCAGTTCGGGGATGCCGTTCCCATTCGGGAATGCCGTTCCCAGTTCGGGGATGCCGTTCCCAGTTCGGGAATGCCGTTCCCATTCGGGGATGCCGTTCCCAGTTCCTCTCCCCATCCCAAACCCTCGCAGGGCGGGGGCGCCGCTCTGGCCCCACCCAGGTTTGGGGTTTGGGATTTGGGATCCCCCGCTGGGAGTGGCTCACGGCGACACCGGGATGTCACCTCTGTCCCCTCCCGGCGGCTCAGAGGGGGATCCCCTGAAGGAACGGGGGGCTCGGGGAGGGGGCGGGACAGTGAGATGTCACCTCTGTCCCCTCAGGGCGGGTCGGGGGCCCGGATGCGTCGCTGCCCTTTGCACAGGATGCGGCCGCAGGAAAATCCAACTTTCCTGGAAACCCTCTTCAAAGTGCGCCCAAGGATGCTGGGAAGCCACGGCAGAGCTGCTCCCGGTCCCTGTCCCCGTCCCTGCCCTGCCTTCCCACGGGGGCTCCGTCCCGGCCTCACTCGGTGCCACCCGAGCTGTCCCCGTCCCCGTGTGCCACCCTCGGGGTCCCCCCCCGGCACTCCCGGCGGGATCAGCGCTGCAATTCCCGCGCTGGGGGTGGGATTTTTGGGGTGGGAGGCAATTCCAGGCAATTCCAAACAATTCCAGGCAAAATCCAGGCAATTCCAGGAGCGCAGGACGCCGAAATGGGGATGGGGGGAATCGAATCCCACGATTTTGGGGCAGGAGAAAATTCCAGACAATCCCAGGGGAATGGGAGCGAATTCCCTGGAATTCCAGTGCTGGGAGTGGGAATTCTGGGGCAGGAGACAACTCCAGACAATCCCAGAGGCGTGCCGGGCACTAAAATGCGATGGAGGGAACGAAATCCCATTTTTTTCCCCTCTACTCCAGGAACAACAATCCCAGCACCCCGAGAACCCGGCGGGATCGAATTCCCTGCAATTCCCATGCCGGGAGTGAGAATTTCAGGACAGGAGACAATTCCATCCAATCCCAGGGCATGCCGGGCACTAAAATGGGATGGAGGGAATGAAATCCCATTTTTTTCGCCCTCCACTCCAGGAACAACAACCCCAGAGCCCTGATCACCCAGCGGCATTGAATTCCCTGCAATTCTCACGCTGGGAGTGGCAATTTCGGGGCAGACAATCCCAGGGGCGCGCCAGGCATTGAAATGGGATGGAGGGAACGAAATCCATTTTTTTTTTTTCCTCTTCCACACTTCAGGAACAACAAGCCCAGCAGAAGCTGTGCCCTGATAACCCGGCGGGTCCCCGGGAGCATCCGGCACGGCAGGAAGGAGCCCGGCAGGAGGAAATATTAAATCCTGGGATATAAACACGGCGGCGGGAGCAGCCCCGCCCCGGCGCGGCCCCCCCTGAAAAGCGCGGTGCCCGCGGGGTGGGGCGGCCAGAGCGGCGGCGAGGATGGAGAAGAGCAGCTTCGCCATGGCCAAGTTCGGGCTGGAGCACAAGGAGGCGATGCCGAAGCGCGACTGCGGTTTTTACCTCAAATACATTTTCCTTTTCACCTCGCTGATCCAATTCCTGATCATCCTGGGGCTCGTGCTCTTCATGGTGTACGGGAACGCCCAGGCGGGCACCGACACCCACCTGAGGCTGCTGGAGGAGCAGGTGCAGAGCCACTACCGCAGGATTGTCGCCCTGGGTGCCACCAACGCCAACCTGAGCCGCACGCTGAACGCCACCCTGAAGGACAGGGACAAGGCGCAGGGGATGGCGCTGAAGGTGCAGAGGGAGCTGGAGAAGTGTAACAGCAGCCAGGCCTCCAGCAGCATCCCGCAGGTGAGCCCGGGCTCCGGGCAGCGCTGGGAACCCCGCGGGAGGGTGGCACCGCCTGCGGGTGACGCTGCTGTCGCCTCCTCGTCCCCTGCGGGTGGTGGTGGCGAAGGGACCCCAGAAAGTGCCAGGGGGTTTTGGTCAAGGGGGTTCCAATCTTGGCGTTCTCTTCCTTCTCTTTCTCTTGCTCCCTGGAGCTCTCCCAGAGCCCCTGAAGTGGTGCCAGGGGATCCTTTTGGGATGTTCTGACCCCTCTCTTCCTCCTCCTCCTCCTCCTCCTCCTCCTCTTCCTCCTCATCTCCTGGGCTGTGTCGCCTGTGGGGACTGGGATGGTGCCGGGGGTGGTTTTTGAGGTGTTCTGACCCCTCTCATCCTCCTCCTCTTCCTCCCGTTGCCCTGGAACTCTCCCAGAGCCCACGAGGAGATGCCGGGGAGTCCTTTTGGGATTCTCTGACCCCTCTTTTCCTCCTCCTCCTCCTCCTCTTCCTCCTCATCCCCCCGGCTCTCTCTCTTGGCTGTGGGGACCAGGATGGGGCTGGGGGTGTTTTTGGGATGTTCTGACCCCTCTCCTCCTCCTCCTCCTCCTCTTCCTCCCGCGCAGCTGCGGGAGCTCCTGTTCCGGCAGGTGAGGCTGACCGAGTGCCAGATGATCACCTCCCTCATCAACAACACCTGCACCGGTAAGAGACACCCCCAGCCCCAAAAAACCCCTGGGGACCCCCAGCACGCCCTTCCCACCCCTTGGGGACCCCCAGCTCTCCCTCCCCACCCTCCTGGGCACCCCCACATGACCTGCACCAGGCAGAGGCGTCACCCCAAGCCATGGGGTGGCACGTGGGGGGACCCAACCCCCCGGATCCCAAATCCCCCAGAGCCAAACCCTGTCCCCCAACTCCCCACAAGCCGAGAAGCTGCAGCTGCAGCGGCAGCTGGACCAGGCCAGCTCGTCCAAGAGAAGCCTGGAGGACAGCAGGCAGCAGAGCCAGGCTGAGCTGACCAAAGCCACCCAGGAGAGGGACAAGTGCCAGCAGGACCTGCAGAGCGCCAGGACCGAGGGCCACCTGAGCAGGATGGAGCTGGAAGTGCACAAACAGCGCTGCAGCTCCCTGCAGAGCGACGTGAGCGAGAAAATCCTGAGGGTTTTGGATCTGGCCAAGCAATACCAGTGCAAAGAGGCCGAGAAGGAGCTGGGGCAGATCCGGGAGCGCGTGGAGGAGCTGCTGCGGCGGCAGAAGGAGCGCGACTCGCTCTTCGTGTGGAGGAGCAGCTGCGAGCTGAGCGTGCAGCAGTGCCGCCACAACTGCTCCCGCGACACGCAGGAGCTGCAGCAGAGGATCCAGGGACTGGAGAAGGGCCAGAAGGACGGCGAGGAGGAGAGGAAGAGGCTGCAGGCGGACAAGGAGAAGGTGGGGAAGGAGCTGGAGGAGAAGAGGAAGGCGGCGGCGGCGATGGAGGAGTCGCTGAGGCAGCAGCTCGGGGTCTGCATGGGAACCAAGGTGGGGACACGGGGACATGGGGACACAGGGACATGGGGCACTGGGGAACTGGGTATGTGGCACATGGGGACATGGGCACATGGGGACACAGGGACTCAGGACACCGGGGAATTGGGGACGTGGGGACACAGGGACATGGGGCACTGGAGAACTGGGGATGTGGGACATGGGGACATGGCCACATGGGGACACGGGGACTCAGGACACTGGGGAATTGGGGACGTGGGGAATTGGGGACATGGGGACACAGGGACATGGGGCACTGGGGACGTGGGGAATTGGGGACACAGGGACATGGGGACATGCGGCACTGGGGACATGGGGACTCCCATGGGGACATGGGCACCTCTGCACTGGAGTTTTCCTTCCTAACACCAGGATTTAGTTTATGTGGGAATTTCCTGCTGGGGGCGGTGCCACCCCTGAGCGGTGCCACCCCTGAGCGGTGCCCCCGCTGTCCCCCCAGATGTCCCACCTGGACCTGCCGGGCTTGCGGGGGCCGGGCAGCGCCGCCCGCTCAGGCTCCTTCCCTGGCATGGGCGCCTACATGGAGCTCCTGAAGAACCCGGCCACCCTGGGCACCATGGGTGAGTCCCTGGGGGGGATTGGGGACAGGCTGGGGGGTCACCGTGTCCCCTGGGTACCCATCCTATCCCATGGATCCCATCCCAATCCCATGGATCCCAATCCCATGGATCTCATTCCCATGGAACCCACCCCAATCCCATGGATCCCATCCCAATTCCATCCATCCCAATCCCGTGGATCCCATCCCATCAATCCCATCCCATCCCAATCCCACGGATCCCATTCCCATGGAACCCACCCCAATCCCATGGATCCCACCCCGATCCCAGCAGGAATGCAGAACCCGGCGGAGCTCCAGCAGATGCTGCAGCTGATGGAGCAGTACACAGCCACCCTGAAGAACACCAGGTGAGGACACAGAGGTGACACCGGGCCACCCTCCCCGGGCCACCCAGGGCTCCTGGAGCTGTCCCCGACCTGATCCCATTCTCCCACAGCGGATAACGCCGGAAAATCCCACGGAAAACCAGGAGAGCCGCCCAGGAGGTGCTTCCCGCAGCACGGATGGCAACCCCCGCCCCAGGGCCACCCTTCCTTTGTCCCTTTGTCCCCATGTCCCCAAGCCCAGCCCGCGTGTCCCCTCAGATGTATCCCCGCCTTTCGGCTGGAGCGGGACAACAGCCGGCCCCGAATTCACGGACAGCTCACTGCTTTGTGTGGCTGGAAATCCATGGAAAAATGGGGAATTTTGGGAGCGGGAATTCCACACAGAGGGGTGGGAAATGCCCAAGGAGGAGGGACAGGGATGTCCTTGTCCCCAAAGGATGAAGGACAGCGCTGTCCTTGTCCCCCAGCTCCGAATCTGGGGACAACTCGCCGCTCGTGTGGGTGGAAATCCATGGAAAAATTGGGAATTTTGGGAGCAGGATTTCCATCCCAGCTCTGCACAGCGGGGTGGGAAGTACCCAAGGACGAGGCACAGGGACGTCCTTGTCCCCAGAGGATGCAGCACAGGGATGTCCTTGTCCCCAAAGGACGAGGGACCGTGCTGTCCTTGTCCCCCCAGCCCCCCCGGAGCGGGGCAGGGATTTATTCCCAGGATTTATTCCCGGGATTTACGGCCGCGTTTCCTGTGGAAAATCCTTTTCCTGCCCCGCCGCCCCTGCCCGCACGCCAGGCGCCACCGAGGCCTCCCGGAGTGTCCCTTGTCCCTTTCCCCATCCCAAGTGTCCCCTCGAGCCGTGTCCGTGCCGGGAGAAGGGCACTGCCACCTCCTGCCACCCCTCCAAGGATGGCGATGCCACCTCCCCCCCCCGCCACCTCCTGCCCAGCCCCAGGGTGGGACCGTGGTGACAAAGGTGACAAAGGTGACAAAGTCTCACTGTCCCTGAAGGGCCGGGGGGGGCCTCAGGCACTGCCAGAGGATTTCCTGGAATTCCTCCATGGATAATCTCGGAGCACCAGGTGCTTCCCGAGCTCCCGGCTGCGTGGTGGCACAGGGGGGTGGCACAGGGGTGTCCCCAGGAGATGCCACCGTTTTTGGGGTGGCTGAGCACCAGCAAGACCCCACATCTGCCACGGCTTGGGGGAATTCCATGGATTGGGAGGGATCCCGGGGGTCCCAAACCCCCTACATTGAATCCTTGGGGTCGGGGGGCACAGAGATGGGCCCCGAGTCACACTGGGGATGGGGACACCGCAAAGCAGGGACACCCGGGGTGGCTTTTCCCCTCCAGCTCCTTGTTTGTCCCCCTGGTCAGGAACTGGGGCTTTTTCCAGTTTTTTTTTCCCACATTTGGGGCTCGGGACACACTCCCAAACACGGCCACCAGCGAGGGGACAACAGCAAAGCCACCAAAGGCACCACGGTTTAATCCCGGCGACACCCCACCCCGCGGAGTGCCGCCGTCACTTCCCGACACAAAAATCCCTAAAAATGATATCCAGGACGTCCTCGGCGCCCACGTGCCCGGTGATCCTGCCCAGCTCCCGCCGCGCCACCCGCAGCTGCTCGGCCGCCACCGCCAGGTCCCCGCTGTCCCCAAGGTCCCCAAAGCGCTGCAGGGCCGCCGCGCACGCCCCGAGGTGGCGGCTGTGCCTGCTCTGAGTCAGGCTGGGAGAGCCCAGGAGGGGATCCCCGCACCTGGAAAAGGGATTGGGAATGGGAATGGGAACAGGGATTGGGAATGGGAACGGGGATTGGGAATGGGAACGGGGATTGGGAATGGGAACAGGGATTGGGAATGGGAAAGGGAACGGGGATTGGGAATGGGAACGGGAACGGGGATTGGGAATGGGAACGGGGATTGGGAACAGGGAAAAAGGATTGGGAATGGGAAAGGGAACGGGAAAGGGATTGGGAACAGGAAAGGGATTGGGAACAGGAAAGGGATCGGGAATGGGAAAGGGATCGGGGAGGGAAAAGGGGATTGGGCATGGAAAAGGGCATCAGGAATGGGAAAGGGATTGAGAACAGGAAAGGGGATCAGGAACGGAAAAGGGATCAGCCATGGAAAGGGGGATCAGCCGTGGAGAAGGGGGATCAGGAATGGAAAAGGGGACTGGGAACGGAAAGGGGGATCAGCCAGCCCCAAAAACCAGGACGAGGGTTTGGGATCCCCCCAGACTCACAGCTGTGCCAGCTGCTGTGTCAGCAGCTCCAGCAGCGCCTCCAGCCCCTCGCCCGTCTTGCAGGACAGCAGCGTGGCAGGGGGTCCCTGTCCCTGGGCACCGGTGGCACTCGGGGACCCCCTGTGCCCCCCCAGCAGGTCGGCCTTGTTGAGCACCAGCACGCAGGGGGTGCCCGGGGGTGGCTCCAGCGCCGCCAGGGCCGCCCCCAGAGCCACCGGCGTGGGTGGCACCGAGGTGGCATCCAGCACTGCCAGCACCAGGTCAGCCTGGCACAACCTGGGGACACACAGGGCGATGTCACCTTCCGGGCTAAGCTGTGGGGACACCCCAAAACACCCCAAACCCCCCCAGAGCTCACCGGTCGCGTGCCCGGGCCACCCCCTCGCGCTCCACGGGGTCGGTGGCCTGGCGCAGCCCCGCGGTGTCACTGAGCACCAGCGGGTACCCCCCGATGTCCAGGGCCACCTCCAGCACGTCCCGCGTGGTGCCCGCCATGGGGGACACGATGGCGGCCGGGCGCCGACCTGGGGACATCAGGAATGGTTCCCTGGGGGATTTGGGGAATGATCCCAACCCCTCTGTGCCTGTGGGTGACTTGGGGACATCAGGAATGGTCCCTGTGGGATCTGGGGAATGATCCCAACCCCTCCGTGCCCATGGGTGACACAATAACTTGGGGGACATCAGGAATGGTCCTGGGGGATTTGGGGAATGATCCCAACCCCTCTGTGCCTGTGGGTGACTTGGAGACATCAGGAATGGTCCCTGTGGGATTTTGGGAATGATCCCAACCCCTCCGTGCCCATAGGTGACACAATAACTTGGGGGACATCAGGAATGGTCCCTGTGGGATTTGGGGAATGATCCCAACCTCTCCATGCCCGTGGGTAACTTGGGGACATCAGGAATGGTCCCGGGGGATTTGGAGAATGATCCCAACCCCTCCACACCTGTTCCCCACCCCAGGTGACACGAGGCCTGGGGACAGCGGGAATGGCTCCCTCTGGAGTCCGGAACGCTCCCGTTTCCCCCCGAGCCCCACTCACAGAGCAGGTTGAGCAGGCTGCTCTTGCCCACGTTGGGGGGGCCGACGATGACGGCCCGGACCCCCCCCCGCAGCAGCTCCCCACGGCGCCCGTCCCGCAGGTGGCCCCGGAGCTCCTGCAGCAGCGCCCGCACGGTGACACGCACTGCGGGGACACGGCGGGGTCAGCCCGGCTGGGGACAGCGGGGACATGGCAGGGTCAGCCTGGTTAGGGACAGTAGGGACACAGCAGGGACACGGTGGGGTCAGCCCGGCTGGGGACAGCGGGGACATGGTGGGGACATGGCGGGGTCAGCCCGGCTGGGGACAGCGGGGACACAGCAGGGACACGGCGGGGTCAGCCCGGTTAGGGACAGTAGGGACACAGCGGGGACATGGCAGGGTCAGCCCGGTTAGGGACAGCAGGGCTCGAGCCCCAGACTGGGGAAAAACACCAGGAGAGATCCTGGGTCCTGAGCACTAAATTTGGGATAAAACACTGGAACAAATCCTGGGTCCTGACCCCTAAATTCGGGATAAAAATGCCAAGAGAGGCTCCAGGTCCTGATCCCTAAATCTGGGATAAAAACACCAGGACAGAAGACCTCATGTCCCAGTCCAGGGGACAAACAAGGAGCTGGAGTGGCTGGATGGGACAAGCCCCCTGGATGTCTGTCCCCATTTCCAGAGTGACACCGTGGGGACAGCAGGGGCTCACCTTGGTTCAGAACCTCTTCCTCCACGTTGTCATCCTCGCTGAAGTCGATGTAGGCCTCCAGGTGGGCGAGTGCCTGCAATCGGGGTGGGAGTCAGCCCCGAGCTGCTGGCACCCGGGGAGGGCTCGGTGGCCACCAGGGAGCGCTCGGTGGCCACCGGGGAGGGCTGGGCGGCCCCCCAGGTGAGCCCCACCTGGGTGAGGGCGTGGCTCCAGCGCTGGTAGAGCCGGCCCAGGTCGCCCTCCATCTGCCGGAGCGCCTGGCGCCGCTGCGCCTCCGTCTCGGCCCCGATGAGGTCCCGCAGCCCCTCGGCCGCCGTCAGGTCCAGCTTGCCGTGGGCAAACGCCCGGCGGGTGAACTCGCCCGGCTCGGCCGGACGCAGCCCCGGTAAACGGCCTGGGGGGGGCACCGGGCACGGCGGGGAGAGCGGCATGGAGGGGGGACCGGGGAAATGGGGTGGGGGGAGCAGGAGGAACCGCCGGGATCCCAAAGGGAAAGGGGGAAATGGGGTGGGGGGAGCAGGAGGAAGCCCCGGGATCCCAAAGGGAAAGGGGGAAA
>JAWMQZ010000119.1:1631010-1646379 GCA_035584835.1 Tangara arthus | reverse complement strand
GGGATGTTGACCAGCAGGCTGGCGTTGGCCATTCCCACCATTCCCACCCCGTTCCCAGTGGGAATTCCCAGCAGGAACGCTCACCTGGGGGATGTTGACCAGCAGGCTGGCGTTGGCCATTCCCACCATTCCCACCCCGTTCCCAGTGGGAATTCCCAGCAGGAATGCTCACCTGGGGGATGTTGACCAGCAGGCTGGCGTTGGGCACGTTGGCCACGCGGATCAGGCCCTGCTGGATGATCCTCTGGCCCTGGATCTGCACCGAGGGCACCGAGGCGCGCGGCGCCAGCAGCAGCGGCGGCGGGCCCGTGCTCGAGTGCTGCCGGATGGTGTGGATTTGCTGGGAAAACATGGAAAAGGGGTCGGGAAAATGTGGAAAAGCGGGAATCAACAAGGCACGAAGGAAAACAAACCCAGGAATATTTCTCCCTTTCCCTCCAAAACCGTGGGGCAAGAGGTGCTCTGAGCATTCCAGCCCCAAATTCTCAAGTTTCTGAGCGGATTTGCTGGGAAAATACGGAAAAAGGGTTGGGAAAACACGGAAAAGGGGTTGGGAATTCGTGGAAAAGGGGTTGGGAATTCACAGAAAAGGAGTTGGGAAAACGTGGAAAAGTGGGAATAAGCAAGGCACGAAGAAAAAGAAACCATGGAATAACAACCAGGATGTTTTTCCCTTTCCCTCCAGCCTGAATTCCCAAATTTCTGAGTGGATTTGCTGGGAAAATGTGGAAAAGTGGTTGGGAAAACAAGGAAAAGGAGTTGGGAAAATGTGGAAAACTGGCTGGGAATCCATGGAAGAGGAAGTTGGGAAAACATGGCCAAGGGGGTTGGGTATCCATGGAAAAGGGGGAATCAAAAGACACAAAGGCAAGGAAACCATGGAATAACAACCAGGATGTTCCTCCCTTTCCCTCCAGCCCCAAATTCCCAAATTTCTGAGTGGATTTGATGGAAAATGTGGAAAAGGGGTTGGGAATCCACGGAATTGGTGCGATAGAAAGGATAATTAGAGGGAAATCCATGGTAGAGCAGGAATTGCTTCCCACCTCCTCTCCCAAAAACCCCCCCAGAAACCAGAACAGCCCAAATTAACCCCAAAAATCCCGTTTTTATGGGAGCGCACACCACGGGATGTTCCAACCAAGCAGAGGGCGGGAAATCCCGAATTTTTCCATGGAATGGGAAGGGGAGGAGGGGGAGAAGCTCACCTGGGCCCCTCGGACCAGGGGCGGCATCACGATCTGGGGGTTTTGCTTGGAGGCGGCCGCTTGGCCCCCCCGGAGCAGCGGGGGCGGGAGCCCGGAGCCCGGAACGCGGCTGGAGGAGGGCTGGAAAAACGGGAAAAACGGGAAAAACCGGTCAGAGCCGGGCTGGGAAATAATGGGGGGAAATAATGGGGGAATAATGGGGGAAAAATGGGGGGGAAATGGGGGGGAAATAATGGGGGGGAAATAATGGGGGGGGAATGGGGGGAAATAATGGGAGAAAAATGGGGGGAAAAAATGGGGGGGAATGGGGGGGAATGGGCGGGAAATGGGGAGAAAAAGGGTTGGGAAAGGTGGGAATGGGGGAAAATGGGAGGGGGGACATGGAGGGAGAAATGGGGGAAAAAAGGGATGGGAAAGATGGGAATGGGGGAAAACGGGGGGAATGTTGGGAAAGCTAGAAATGGGATAGAAATGGGGGGAAATGTTGGGAATTGTGGGAACGGGGAATGGGAATATTAGGATTTGTGGAGGGAAGGAAAACCTTGGGAGAAATCATGGAAGAATGAAAGGAAGGCAGGAAAAAATGGGGGGAAAAGTGGGAAATGGGATTTGTGGGAATGGAAGTGTTGGGATCTGCAGAGGGAAAGGAAAAGCAGGAAAAGAAGGGAGGAGGGAAGAAAAACATTGGGAAAAATCCTGGGAGAGGAGAAAGAAAAAGCTCCAGGAGAAATCATGGAAGAGGAAATGGAATCACAGAAAGGAAAAGACCTGGGAAAAAATCCTGGGAGAGGGAAAGGAAAAGCAGGAAAAGAAAAGGAGGAGGGAAGAAAAAGTTCTGGAAAAATCACGGAGGAGCAAAAGGAATGAGGAGAGAGGAGTTTGGAAAAGCTGCTGCCCAAGGATTCCTGGGATTCCAATCCTCACATTCCCTCCTGGTGCTGGGCTGGGATATTCACAAAATTCCAAACTTTCCTCTGCATCCCAATCCTGGCATTTCCTCCTTTGCAGGCCCTGGGATCAGGGATTTCCCCCTTCCCCAGGATTTGGGATGTTGGGAATTCCTTCCCATTCCCAGGGAATATCTCAGCTCCTCCCACTGGAATTCCTGGACACTCCAGCAAAATCCAACCCAGGTTAATTCACCCAAGATTCCAGAGGAATTGTTGGGATAAACTGGATTTTTAGGATTAACTCCGAGATTCCCTGAAGGTTTTCCAGTTCCTCTGGAAGGGATTCCAAGGTAAAGATTCCCACACCTCTGGATTTGGGAATGGCTCCTAAAGGAGAGGAAATCCCTCCCTTTCCTGGAATTCCAGGGGTTTTCCAAACCCTTTTCCAAGGAAAATCTTTCATGCTGGAGCAGTTTGGGAATTTGAGTCCTGTTATCCCAGGAAATGAAAAAAGCAGGAATGTTCTAATCCCAAAGGATTCCAGGGGTTATTGACAGCTGTCCATGGATTCCTGGAATTTCCTTCCCTGAAGATTTCCAGGATTTAATTCAGCCTGGAATGGGATTTTTCCAACCCTGAATCCTGGGATTTCCTCCCAGAAAATCCTGGGATTCCCTCAGCAATTCCAGAGAGAATTCCAGGGATTCCCTGACAGAGAATCCTGGAATTCCCTCACAGGAAAACTCCTGAGATTCCCTGAGCTCGTCTAAAGAAAATCCAGCAATTCCCTCCCAGAAAATTCTGGGATTCCCTCCCAGAAAATCCTGGGATTCCCTCAGCAATTCCAGAGAGAATTCCAGGGATTCCCTCACAGAAAATCTTGTGATTCCTTCAGCAATTCCAGAAAGAATCCTGGAATTCCTTCAAAGAAAATCCTGGGATTCCCTCAGCAATTCTGGAGAAAATCCTGGGATTCCCTCCCAGAAAATCCTGGAATTCCTTCAGCAATTCCAGAGAGAATCCCGGGATTCCCTCAGCAATTCCAGAGGGAATTCCCTGTTCCCCCCAGGAATTCCCTGGCTCAGCAACCCCCACTGCAGATCCCACCCCACCTTTCTCCCGTCCCATTATCCCTAAAACCCGTGGGAGCTGGGCGATCCTGGCAGCTTTTCCCGGGATTTTCCCGGGATTTTCCCGGCTTTTCCCGGCTCCCACTGACCTGGAGGGAAGTTTTCCCAGCGGGAACAGCCTGAGGGCCCCGCACCAAGGGCGGGGGCGTGGCCGCAGCGCTTCCAGAGGGGCCCGAGGAAAGCTGGAAAAGGAAAAAGCGGAAAGAGAGCAGCGGGAAAAGGCGGGAAAGCGGGAATGCAGAGAGCGGGGAGCGCACGGCGAGAGCCCGGAGCATCCGAGGGGAAAATCCTTGGGATTGGCACGAGAATCCTTGGGAATTCACAGGAAAATCCTTGGGAATTGGCAGGAGAATCCTTGGGAATTGATGGGAAAATCCTTGGGAATTCACAGGAAAATCCTTGGGAGTGGCACCCACTCCTCCTGGTCCGGTCCAGGGGAAAGGGTTTGGGAATTGGAGGGCAAATCCTTGGGAATTGGCAGGAAAATTGGTGGGAATTAGTGGGAAAATCCTTGGGAATTGGGAGGAAGATCCTTGGGAATTGGTGGGATAATCAGTGGGAATTAGCAGGAAAATCCTTGGGAATTGGCAGGAAAATCCTCAGGAATTAGCAGAAAAATTGGTAGGAATTGGTGGGAAAATCCTTGGGAATTGGCAGGAGAATCCTTGGGAGTTCACAGGAAAATCCTTGCGAATTGGTAGGAGAGTCCTTGGGGATTGGCGGGAAAAACCCAGGAAAAGGGAGACACCAGGGGGTTAAAAATCCCGGGAAAAGGCTAAAAAATGCCAGAAAAAGGTGTAAAAAAAATCCAGGGAAAGATCTTCCAAAAGTCCAGGAAAAGAGCTTCCAAAAATCCAGGAAAAAGGCCACAGCAGGGGGTTAAAAACCCCGGGAAAAGGGCTGGGAATTCCTGGGAAAAGGGCTGGGAATTCCTGGAAAAGTGGGATTTTCCTACCTTGGGCGCCGGCGTCTCCTTCTGGCTCTGGCTCTGCCGGAGCTTCTTGAGCAGCACCAGCTTGGCCTCCTCCAGCCTCAGCTCCTCCTGCAGCTGCTTGATCAGGCGCTCCCGCTGCTCCGGGCTCCGCTGGAATGCCAGGAAATCCCAGGGAAATCCCAGAGAAATCCCAGGGAAATCCCAGGGAAACCCCAGGGGAAATCCCAGGGGAAATCCCAGAGAAATCCCAGAGAAATCCCAGGAAAATCCCAGGAAAATCCCAGGAAAATCCCAGAGAAATCCCAGGGAAATCCCAGAGAGATCCCAGGGAAATCCCAGGGAAATGGGGAGAATCCCAGGGGAAGGGCAGAGACACAGGCACGATGAGAATTCCCAACTGGGACTGGGGAGTGGAAGAAGTGAGGGGGGGAGGGAGTTCTGAGGGGAAAATGTGGGATTCTTCCATGAAAAAATTCATGGCAAAGAGTAACTGAGGAGAATTCTCAGCTGGAATTGGCTCCTGGGTTTTGGGATCGTGAATGAATGGGAATGGATGGAGCTGGGAGGGGAAAATGTGGCTGATCCTGGGTTTTTCTGACCCAATCTCAGTTAACCCTGACCCAATTCTGGTGAATCTTGACCCAGTCCCAGTTCATTCTGACCCAATCCCAGTTAATCCAACCCAATCCCAGTTAACCCAACCCAATCCCAGTTTTCCCAGGCCAATCCCAGTTAACCCTGACTGAATGCTGGTGAATCCTGACCCAATCCCAGTTACCCCAGACCCAATCCCAGTTACCCTAGACCCAATCCCAGTTACCCCAGACCCAATCCCAGCCAATCCTGACCCAATCCCAGTTATCCCTGACCCAATCCCAGTTACCCCAGACCCAATCCCAGCCAATCCTGACCCAATCCCAGTTCCTCCCAGTCCCTGCCAGCAGCACTCACCAGCAGGGCCTCGGTGCTGGGCTCGGGCAGGGCCAGCCCAGGTTATTCCATCCCAATCCCAGTTACCCCAGACCCAATCCCAGCCAATCCTGACCCAATCCCAGTTAATCCTGACCTAATCCCAGTTACCCCAGACCCAATCCCAGTTATCCCTGACCTAATCCCAGTTAATCCTGACCCAATCCCAGTTACCCCAGACTCAATCCCAGTTACCCCAGACTCAATCCCAGTTACCCCAGACCCAATCCCAGTTACCCCAGACCCAATCCCAGCCAATCCTGACCCAATCCCAGTTAACCCAGACCCAATCCCAGTTATCCCAGTTGCTCCCAGCAGCACTCACCAGCAGGGCCTCGGTGCCGGGCTCGGGCAGGGCCAGCCGGGCCAGCCCGTTGACGCGCGGGCTCGAGGGCTCGTTGTCCGACAGCACGATCACGTCCGGGGAGGGAACGCGCCGCTCCCGCCGGCACTCCCTGGAGCCACGGGAAACAACCCGGGAATGGGTCAGGATTGCCAGGAAAACGGGACAAACCCCGGGAATGGGGTCAGGATTGCCAGGGAAATGAGGACAAACCCCAGGAAAAGGGTCAGTGCAGGGCAGCAAATCCTGGGAAAACAGGGAGCAAATCCCAGGAAAATGGGGTCACTGCAGGGGGAGCAAATCCTGGGAATGGGGTCACTCCAGGAGAAGCCTTTCCAACACTTTTCCAACGCTTTTCCTGCCCTTTCCCAGTGCTTTTCCAGCCCCTTTCCCATTCCTTTTCCAGCTCTTCTCCAGCCCCTTTTCCAGCTCTTTTTCCAGTCCTTTTCCAACTCTTCTCTAGCGCCTTTTCCATTCCTTCTCCAGGGTTTCTCCAGTCTTTTCCCAGCCCCTTTTCCAAGGTTTTCCCAGCCCTTTTTCAACCCTTTTCCCAACCCTTTTCCAACCCCTTTTCCCAGCCCTTTTCCAAGGCTTTTCCAGACCCCCAGGGAATTTCAGGGCTGGGAAAAGGGCCCAGGGTGGGAATTTCAGGAATGGGAAAATTCCAAAGGGTCTGGAACGCCCTCTAGAGGGCACAGCGAGCCCGGGAATCCCCAAATCCAGGGAATCACCAAATCCAGGCATTTCCCTGAATGGAGGAGTATTCCCAGCTTTTCCCTGGAGCTGGAAAACTGGGATTGACTGGGTTGGGATAAAGGCTGGGAATGAAAAATTCCCAACTCCCAAACTCCTTTTCCTGCTGGAATTTCAGGAATTCCATTGGCAGCTCCAAGGAAATGGGGCTGGGATGGGGTCTGGATCAGCAGGAATTGCCCCTGGAATGGGCTGGGATTCTCTTCCCAACTTTTCCACCATTCCAAAGGAAAAACCGGGAATGTGGCACCAGAACCTCCCAAAAACTCAACTCCAACTCCACCCCGAGCTACAACCCAATAAAAATCGGGATGAGAAGGGATCCAAACCCAAGAATTCCCGGAATTCCATGGAATCCTCACCCTTTGGATGTGCTCATGTCCACGGGCTCATCCCCTGCCGCCGGCAGCTCCACTTTGATGGTGGCTTTGACTTCCCCACTTTTCAGCGTTGCCGGGATTTTCCCGGCTCCAGGATCCGCTTTGATCTTCATGTCCCCCTCGGAGCTGAGCTCGGATCCCAGAATTCCTTTGTCCATCCTGAGTTTTTTACTGTCGGGCTCCGAGTCCCGCTCCAGGGCGCGCTTCTGGCTCCGGGTGCGGCATGAGTCCTCACTCATGGTGAGGGCCTGCGGGGAAACGGCCCAGGAAAGGGTTAAAAACGGTGGGAACGGCGGGAAAAATCACAGGAAAAAATATCCCGGGAAAGGGTTAAAAACACCGGGAAAAAATCCCCGGGAAAGGGTTAAAAACACCGGGAAAAAATCCCCGGGAAAGGCGGGGGAAGATACCCCAGGAAAGGGTTAAAAACACCGCGAACAGCAGGGGGAAATACCCCAGAAAACGGTTAAAAACATTGAGAAAAAATCCCCGGGAAAGGGTTAAAAACATTGGGAATTGTGGGGAAAATCATGGGGAAAATACTCCAGGGAAAGGGTTAAAAACACCGGGAAAAAATCCCGGGAAAGGGTTAAAAACCACCGGGAATGGAAGGAAAAGTCATGGGGAAAATATGCCGGGAAAAGGTTAAAAACAGAGGGAACGGCGGGGGGGGGGGGAGAATGCCAGGAAAGGGTTAAAAACACCGGGAACGGTGGAGGAAAAATATCCCCGGGAAAGGGTTAAAAACAGTGGGAAAAATCCCCAGGAATGGGTTAAAAAACCCGGGAATTGAGGGAAAAATCACGGGGAAAGGGGGGGAAAAATATCCTGGGAAAAGGAGGGGGAAATGCCAGGAAAAGAGAGACATCAAGGGGTTAAAAATCCCAGGAAAAGGGGGAAAAAAATCCCTGGAAAAGGGAGACATCAGAGGGTTAAAAAATCCTGGGAAAGGAGGAGGGAAAATCCCCGGGAAAAGGGGGGGAAATAATCCCGGGAAAAGTAAAAATTCCCGGGAAAAGATTCCCGGGAGCTGGGAGACAACAAGGAGGGGAAAATCTGGGAAAGGGGCTGGAAAATCCCGGGAAAAGGGAGACACGAAGGGGTTAAAAATCCCGGAATTTCGGGATGGAATTCCTGCATTTCCAACCAGGACAAAGTCTGGGAAAAGCAACCCAAGAAAGGCTGGGAAAGGGAGGGAAAATCCCGGGAAAAGGGGTTGGAAAATCCCAGGAAAAGGGAGGGGAAAAGCCCGGAAAGGAGATGGAAAAAAGGCTGGGAAAGGGTTGGAAAAGGGTCTGGAAAATCCCTGGAAATGGGGCTGGGAAAGGGATGGGAAATCCCTGGAAAAGTGAAGGGAAAGGGCAGGAAAAGCCCTGGAGAAAGGAATTCCCGGTGTTTTTCCTGCTGGAAATCTCTCCCAGGAGAATTCCAGCCCATCCCAGTGCCCAGGGCAGGAAAAGGGAGAAATGAAGGAAAAAATTCCACCAAAATCCCAGGGGAACCTTGGAAAAGGAGGATTTGAAGGATTTTTCAGGAATGGGAACGGGGTTGGATTTGGAGGGAAATTCCCAAATAAAATCCTGAAGAAAATTCCAAGAAAATTCCAAAGGAAAAGGAGAAACTTGGGCTGAAATTTCCATCTTTTCCCACATCCTGGAGCTCCTCCCTGAGTTTTTCCCATCCAGCTCTGGGAATTTTGAAAGCCAAAATTCCAACAACCAAAATTTCAGGAACAGAAAATTCCCAGAGATGGAAAAGTGAGGATTCCAACACTTCCAAAGGTTTTCCATGGATTTGCTGCTCTTGAGGATTCCCCAGGAGGAATTCCTGGATACCCCAGCCTTGGATCATCCCAAAATTCCTGGGAATTCCCTTTTCTGGGAATATTTTCCCGAGATTTCCAGGAAAATCCATGGGAATTCCAGGCTGAACGATGCCAATCCTTGGATGTGGCAACGCCGGGGGAAATTCCCAAACTTTTCTTTGGGAATTCAGCGCCAATCCCACATTTTCCACCTCAAACTTTGGGATCCCAACAGGTGGAAAAGCGGGGTCGGGGCCCTGGGAAAGCCTCGCTCCCGCTTTTCCCGGGATTTTGGGATGGGAATTCCCGGGAAAGGAGAGGGGGGGGAGGGGAATCCCGCTGGAATTCCCGAACCGGCATTCCAAGGGTTAAGCGCTGCCATTTCCGCGCCATTCCCGAGAAATCTCCGGGAACAAAATGGCAGCGCTTAACCCTTGGAATGCCGGCTGGGGCTCGGGAATTCCCGCCGGGAATCCCGGGCTGGGCTCCGCTTCCCGCCATTCCCCGCGGGAATTTCCCGCCCCCGATCCCGCCGGGATTTTTTCCCGGTTTTCCCCAAACTTCCCGGGAGTCATTCCCGAGCTGGGAATTCCCTGAAATTCCCGGGATTCCCTGCCCTGGGTGATTACCGGGATTCCCAGCGGGATTTCTCCTGCTTCTCCCAAATTTCCCGGGAGTCATTCCCGGGCTGAGAATTCCCTGAAATTCCCGGGATTCCTTTGATTCCCACCGGGATTTCTCCCGATTTCCCCCAAACTTCCCAGAAGTCATTCCCGAGCTGAAATCCCTGAAATTCCCGGGATTCCCTGAAATTCCCACCGGCATTTCTCCCGGTTTTCCCAAATTTCCTGAGAGTCATTCCCAAGCTTGGAATTCCCGGGATTCCCTGCCCTGGGATCCCGGTAATTCCCAGGATTCCCACTGGGATTTTCCCACCCACCCCGGGGTCATTCCCGGATTATCCAGGACTGGGAATTCCTGGAGTTTGTCCCAAATCCCTCAGGAATTATCCCAAGGTTCCTCCAGCTCTGGGAAAAATTTGGGATCAAACCCCTGGAGCAGCTCCAGGAATTCCAGAGCCTCCCAGGTGGAATTTTTATCCAAAGGAAAAGAAATTTTGGGGAAATTTGGGAAATTTTGTGGAATTCCCACAGGAATTTGGGGAAAAATTTTCCGTCAAATTCCTGCTCCTGGAAGTTTGGAGCTCCAAAGGCTCAGGAAAAGCAGGAAAGGAGAATCCCAAAATTCCACTGGAGTGGGGGAAATGGGGAACAGAGGCTGCCTGGAAAAATCCAGGGGGAATTCCTGGAATTTCTGTGGATTTCTTGGAATTTTGGTCAAGTTCCAGGTGAATTTTCCCTGGGGGGACCTGGAATTCCGGGAGGAATTGGCAGGATTTGATGGGAATTCTGAGAATTCTCTGGTTTCATTGGATCAGAGCCAGGAAAATTCCTGAAAAATTCCTCTTTTCCCACGGGAATTATTCCCAAATTGCTCCCAGCTGGAATATTCAGGACACAAGGGACTGAGATTCCCAGGCTGGAATTTTTTGGGAATGCAGAGAGGAAATCCAGGAGCAGAATTCTCAGCTTTTCCTGGGATTTTCCAAGCGAATCCTCCCATTATTAATTAATCATTAATTAATCATTCATTAATTATCTCTCCATTGTTGATTTTCCATTTCAAATTCCTCCTTTAAGGGGAAAAATCCCAAGATTTATTTGTTGGGAAGCGACTGAAATATTCCTGGGTTAATTTAAATATTCATATGACTATTCACATATTCATGAGTTAATTTAAATATTCCTGAATATATTTAAATATTAATGAGGAGTTGCAATCTGATCTTTCCCAATTAATTCCTCATTAAGGAGGGAATTTCCATCCTTAAATGTTCCCATTTTCCAGCTGGGAATGGGGACATTCCAGGCTGGGAATCCTTTGGAATTGGGATCCCAGAGATTCCCGCCGGGAATTCCCTCCCCAGTGGGATCATCCCAGAGAAAAGTGGGAAAAGCAGCAGAATTCCTACAGAATTTTCTTATTCATCCATCCAAATTCCCAAATTTTTCAAAGCAGAATTTCCCAGAAATGCTGGAGCCACAGGATCCCAGGACATTTCCATTCTTCTCCCGGGACAATCCCAGCTTTTTCCCAAGACAATCCTTTCTCTATCCCAGGAATTTGGAGCCATGGGATCCAGGACAATCCCATTCCTATCCTGGGATTCCCCTGCCCTTTCCTGGGAATTCCAGAGCCACAGGATCCCAGGACAATCCCATTCCTTTTCCCAGGACAATCCCGGCCTTTCCCAGGACAATCCCTTCCCCTGTGCTGGGAATTCTGGAGCCACAGGATCCAGGACAATCCCAGGAATTCCAGCCCTGCAGGATCCACCCTGGGAGAAATCCCGGAATTCCTGTGGGGACAGGTGAGGCCAGGACAGGCCAGGGCTCCTCCCTGAGCACACCCAGCCCCAAACCCCAAGATCCCCAAATCCCAAATCCAAAATCCCCAATCCCATCCCCACTCCAGGCACTGCCCACTCCCTGGACAATCCCAGCAGGAATTCCCGGAGCTCTGGACCCTTTGGAAAATCTGGGAGATTTCCTCGGGAATCAGCTCAAATTCCTCAAATCCCTCAGGAATTCCCGGGGATTTTTGGGAAAGCTCCTCTTGGAGCTCCTCTCTGGCTGTTCCAGGAGAAAATTCCAGGCCTGTGGCATGGCAGAGATTCCCCATCCCAACAAATTCCCAGGAATTCCCGGGAATTCCCAGCTCCTACCTGTCAGGGAAGGTCATGGGGTCCCGCCAGGATGAGCCAGAGCTGAGGATCCTGTGGGAACAGAGAGAGGGGTGAGAATTCTGGGAATTCTGGGAATTGCCACGTTCCTGAGGGAGGCAGCCAGGGTTTGGGAATGCTGGAACAGAGCTGGGGTTTGGGAATGCTGGGGTTTGGAATGCTGGGGTTTGGAATGTTGGGGTTTGGAATGTTGGGGTTTGGGAATGCTGGGGTTTGGGATGCTGGGGTTTGGAATGCTGGGGTTTGGAATGCTGGGGTTTGGAATGTTGGGATTTGGAATGCTAGGACAGAGCCAGGATTTGGGAATCCCAGAACGACGGCTCCATCATGAAAATTGGGAATATTAGCACGGCACAGCCCCGGGATTTGGGAATCCCAAAGTAAAACACAATCCTGGGAATTGGGATTTGGGAATCCCAAACTGCAACACAATCCTGGGATTTGGGAATCCCAAAGTACAGCACAATCCTGGGAATTGGGAATTCTGATTCATCCTGTGAATTTCCCAGGCACTAAAATCCATGGAATTCCCAGGTTTCTCTCCATTCCTGGTTTCCATCCATGAAATTCCCATCCATGGAATTCCCATCCATGGAATTCCCAGGTTTCCCTCCATTCCTGGTTTCCATCCATGGAATTCCCATCCATGGAATTCCCGGGTTTCTCTCCATTCCTGGTTTCCATCCATGGAATTCCCAGATTTCCATCCATTCCCGGTTTTTCTGGGCTGGGAGCAGCTCCCGGAGCCTTCGGCCATTCCCGGGTTTTTCCGGCTGCTCCGGCCCCGTGATCCCGGGAATTCCAGGGGGAATTAGCGGAGCTCACCCGGAGCTGTTGGTGGTTAAGAGGATCTGGGAAAATCCCAGGAAATCCTTTGGAATTCAGAGCTGCTGTGGCTGCTTTTCCCAGAGTCTGGGAAGCGCCAAGGATCCAGGAGAGCTGGAATTCCTTGGATTTCACTGGGAATTCCTGGAATTCAGGAATTCCAGCTGTGTTAAGGCTTGGGATTCTCGGGAAGGAGCCCCCAGTTGGATCAGGAGTAGGAAAATCCTGGAAAAGTTTGGGATCTGTGGGAAAAACCGGAGAGGGAGCAGCAGGGAATTCCTGGGAATTCCTGGGAGTGTCCAAGGGCAGCCTGGAAAAACCTGGGAATGTCCCTGCCTGATCCCTGAGCTCCTTCCCACCCCAGAGCATCCCAGAGTTCCATGAATCCACAGGAAAAGAGGGATTTATTCCCTTTCAGGATTCATCTCCGGCTTTGGAATCCCATCAGCGACATCCCTGGTTTGGATGCGGAATTTTGGGATTCGAAACATTCCCAGAACGCCCCAACTTCCCAGCATTCCCAACTTCCTGCCACTCTCAGCTTTCCAGCATTCCCGGTTTTCCATCACTCCCAAATTTCCACTATTCCAAAATTCCAGCTCCTTTCCCACAGATCCAAGGCCACTTCCAACCTCCTTCCCAAAATCCCAGGCAGATTCCAGCTCCTTTCCCAAAATCCACAGCTTTCCCACCGACCCCAGCCCCTTTCCCAAATTCCCAGGCACATTCCAGCCCCTTCCCTGCTGATCCCAAGCAGCTTTCAGCCCCTTTCCCAAAATCCAAGGGATTTTGCCACTTCCCTCTCCTCTCCCAAAATCCCTGGCAGATTCCAGCCCCTTTCCCAAAATCCACAGCAGATCCCAGCCCTTTCCTTCTGTTCCCAGACCGATCCCAGCCCCTTCCCACTGATCCGAGATTGATCCCAGACTGATCCCAGACCTTTCCTGCTGATCCCAGGTTGATCCCAGACTGATCCCAGACCTTTCCTGCTGATCCCAGGTTGATCCCAGTCCCTCTCCCAGGATCCCAGGCTGATCCCAGCCCTTTCCTTCTGTTCCCAGACCGATCCCAGCCCTTTCCCACTGATCCCAGGATCCCAGGCCAATCCCAGCCCTGTCCTGCTGATCCCAGGTTGATCCCAGTCCCTTTCCTGCTGATCCCAGGCCAATCCCAGTCCCTTTCCTGCTGTTCCCAGATTGATCCCAGTCCCTTCTCCAGGATCCCAGGCTGATCCCAGCCCTCTCCCACTGGTCCCAGGCCAATCCCAGCCCAATCCCAGCCCTTTCCCACTGATCCCAGACTGATCCCAGCCCCTTCCCACTGATCCCAGGTTGATCCCAGGCCGATCCCAGCCCTGTTCCGCTGCTCCCAGGCCGATCCCGGCGCTGCCATCCTGGATTCCCAAAGGCCTCTCTGTCTCTGTCTCTGTCTCTCGCTGTCACTTCCTGCGCCTCTCCCAGCTCCGGTTCCCGGCAGGACAGAGCGGTCCCGGAGCCCAGAGCTGGGATTGGAGCATTCCCGGGATTTGGGACAGCTCGAGAATTCCAGCCCGAGCAAGGCAGCAAAATCCCGGACAAGCCCAAGGAAAACTGAGCAGCAGGCTGGGAAAATCCTGGAAAACCAGCCATGAAACGCTCGGGAAAAGCCGGGATGTGAATCCCGGTTCTGATCCCGAGCGAGGTATTCCCGGCTGGAATTCTCGTGCGGGGCCACTCCCGGTTAAAGTGAGGAGATGCTCAGGAAAAGCCGGGACGGGAATCCCGACCCCGCATCCCGGCAGGATCCAGCCCCAGCAGGATCCCATCGGGAAGGATCCCATCCCAGCCCGGGAGCCGTTCCCGGCTGCAATTCCCGGCTGGAATTCTGCAATTCCCTCTGCCCCCCGTGTGCTGTGCGGGGCCGGGATCGTCCCGCATCCCCCCGGACCCCCGGCATTCCCGAGATCCCCCCGGGGCAGCGCATCCCGGTGTCGATCCCGGTGCCGATCCCAGTGCCAATCCCCATCCCGGTGCCCATCCCGGTGCCGGTGCTGATCCCCATCCCGGTGCGGATGCCAGCGCCGATCCCGATCCCGGGCAGCGCATCCCGGTGCGGATGCCGATCCCGGCGCCGGTGCCCGTGCCGGTGCCATTCCCGGTGCCCCGGGCGCAGGAAGGGCGGCCGGGGACTCTTATTGTGACACGGCCCCGGCCCGGCCCGGCCGCACGGCCCGGCCGCGGCCACCGCGGGGCTCCGGCACCGGGGGGCACCGGGGGGCACCGGCCGCGGGGACAGCGGGGGGGATCGCGGCTTCGGACAGCGGGGATTGACCCCCGGGGACACCGGGGAGGGTCGCGGTGACCGCGGGGGTGACCGGGGGGGTGGGCGGGGGGTGACCACGGAGTGACCGGGGGGGTTTCGGGGGGTCCCCGTGTCCCCCCGTGCGTCCCCCCGTGTCCCCGGTGCGGAGCGCGGGGGGCAGCGGGCACGGAGCGCTCGGGGCGGCGGCGGAGGAGGAAGAGGAGGAGGAGGAGGAGAAGGAGGAGGAAGAGGAGGAAGAGGAAGCAGCCCGGCGGAAAGCCCGCAGCAACTTTCCCAAACAAAAGCCGGCGGCGCCCCGGGTCGCTGGGCGGGCGGCGGAGTTGGGGTTCCCCGGGGGCAGAGCGCCGGGATCCCGGAGCGGCCCCGGTGCCGCGGGCTCGGGGCTCACGGGCGGCCGGGGCCGGAGCCGCGGCCAGCGGGACTTTGCACTTTCCGGGCTGCCCGCACGGCCAGGAAATGCCGGGACTTCCCCGGCAGCTCTCCCGCACCCCGGCCTCCGTTCTCCCAAAATCCCGGCGGTGCCGTCGCTCCGGTACCGGAGCCAATAAACGCCGGCAGAACTTTTACCGGGAGAACTCGCAGGGCGCCGCTCCGGTCGCTCCGCGCCGCATCCGCAGCGAGCTCGCCCCGCGCTCCCGGCTCCGCTCCGCTCTCCCCGCGCCGGCCCCGCCGCTCTCCCGCTTGTTGCGGCGCTTTCCCGGTGGCTCCCGTGGCCGCCGCGGCTCCCGGTGCCGATAATGCGCTCCTCACACATGGAGTCGCGGCGGCACCGGCAGAGCATGCGCGGGGCGGGGCGGCCGAGCGGCGGGGCCGGCGGAGGGGACGGCGTGGGGACAGCGGTGAGACAGCGGGGGGACAGCGGGGGATAGCGGAGGGGACGGCAGGGGACAGCGAGGGGACAGCGAGGGGACAGCACCGGGAGCTCCCGGGGCCGCTCCGGGCCGGGCCCCTCACGGCGCTGCGGCCGCCGCCGCTTCCGGGCGCGGCGCGGGGGGAGCCGCGGTTGTGTCGCGGGCCGCCATTGGCCGC
>JAWMQZ010000119.1:1602544-1621207 GCA_035584835.1 Tangara arthus | reverse complement strand
CTTGGCGGGGATTTTGGGGGTCGTGGGGGGTCTCGACATGGTCCTGAGGGGTCTTGGGGGGTCCTGGAGAGGCTCAGGGAGTTCTTGGAGGGGCTTTGGAGGGGTCCTGGGGCGTCTGGAGAGGTGTTGGAGGGGCTTGGAATGATCCTGGAGGGTCTCAAGGGTCCCCAGGAGGGTTTTGGGGGTCCCGGGGAGGGTTTTGGGTGTCCTGTAAGATCTCGGGGGTCCCGGGGAGGGTTTGGGGGTCCCCAGGAAGGTTTGGGGGGTCCTGGGCAGGGTTTTGGGTGTCCTGGAGGATCTCAGAGGTCCCGGGGAGGGTTTTGGGGGTCCCAGGGAGGGTTTTGGGTGTCCTGGAAGATCTTGGAGGTTGCGGGGAGGATCTCGGGGGTCCCGGGGAGGATTTTGGGTGTTCTGGAGGATCTCGGGGGTCCCGGGGAGGGTTTTGGGGGTCCCGGGGAGGGTTCCCTGCCCTCGCCCCCCTGTGCCCCCCCAGGTTGTCCTGGACTGCCCGGCCGATTCCTGCTTTGACTACACCTACCTGCACGAGCCCTACCTGCGCGACCCCGTGGGCTACCCCAAAGTGCAGGTGAGGGTGGGGGGGACAGCACGGGAGGGGCCGGACCCCCCTCCAGGTGCCACCAGAGCCACCAGGGGTGACAGCCTGGGTGTCCCTCAGATGCTGATCCACCTGTTCTACCTGCTGCCCTTCCTCCTCCTCGCCATCTACGGGCTGGCCTTGCCCGGCTGCTCCTGGCTGCCCGACTGGAGCCTGGTGTTCGCCGGCGCCGTGGCGCAGGTGGGCGGCCCCGAAATCCCGGGATTTGGGGGGGAAAAAATCCCAAAAAGGGTGGTTCTGAAATCACGGGGTTTGGGGGAAAAAATCCCCAAAGGGTGGTTCTGAAATCACGGGGTTTGGGGGGAAAAAATCCCAAACTGGGTGGCTCTGAAATCACAGGGTTTGGGGGAAAAAAAAA
Source organism: Tangara arthus (assembly GCA_035584835.1). Lineage (NCBI taxonomy): Eukaryota > Metazoa > Chordata > Aves > Passeriformes > Thraupidae > Tangara > Tangara arthus. The sequence goes on along the minus strand of JAWMQZ010000119.1, from coordinate 1,620,233 downwards.
TCCCAAACTGGGTGGCCCCAAAATCCCGGGATTTGGGGGGGAATCTCAACTGGGAATAGGTAAATGGTTGGGCCTCGGTTTTGGGGTGGCAAATCCCAGTTTTGGGGTGCAGATCCCGGGTTTGGGGGGTAAATCCCGGGTTTGGGGTGCAGATCCCGGGTTTGGGGTGCAGATCCCGGGTTTGGGGGGTAAATCCCGGGTTTGGGGGGTAAATCCCGGGTTTGGGGGGCAGAGCCACAGCAGCAGCTGCAAGTGGAGCAGCTTGGCTGGCTGATAATTGCCTCGGCCTCGGTGGATTTGGACAGAACCCGGGATTAGTGGGACAGAAATAAGATGGAGAGAGACGCAGGGCTATAGATAGGATGGGCTGGAGCCAAAAAATCCTCTGAGGTTGGGCCTTTGCCCCTTTTAGGGTCGGGATTTTGCACACTTTGTGACCAGGGTTTTGCACCTTTTAGGTCCGAAGGTCCGCGCCCTTTGGGGCCGGGATTTTTGCACATTTTGGGGCCGGGATTTTTGCGCATTTTAGGGCTGGAATTCTGCACCCTTTAGGGACGGGCTTGCACTCTTTGAGCCTGGGGGAGGCGTTTTTTAGGACCGGGGCTTTGCACCATTTGGGGCGGGGGATTCGCACCTTTTGGGGCCGCTCCCCTGCCACACCCCGGTCCCACCGCGGTGTCCGCAGGCTCAGTTCGCCCACCTGGGCTCCTCGCTGCACTCCCGCACGCCGTTCCCGTACCAGACCCCCGAGGAGGTGCTCTGGAGTTTTCTGCTCTCCAACGTGCTGTACGCGCTGGGCCCGCAGCTGCTGGCGCTGCGCTGCCTGCGCTTCCCGGCCTTCTTCGTGCCCGCGGCCCACCCGGGCCTGGCCCGCGCCAAAAAGTACCAGTGACGGGTCCTGCCGGTCCCCCGGGACTGCTGGCACCTCCCTGGAGCTGCTGTCCCCACCCCGGGTCCTGCTGTCCCCACTCGGGGGATCCTGCCCGGTGCCTCTCGCCCCGCTCTGAGCGCTGGGACCAGAGATGTCCCCAGAGGTGTCCCCAGAGGGGTCCCCAGGGATGCTCCGGTCCCCCAAAAGCTCCGGGGACATCGCGACGCTCGGCGGGGACATCGCTGCAGTCCCAGCCCCGCCCGTGTGGGGCTGGCGGGGGCCGCGGTCCCTCCCGGTGGGTCCCGGTGCCGTCCCGGTGCCCCGGCTCGGGCTGGGAGGGTTCGGGGGTGGCGACAGCGCCAGGGGGGGGCTTTGGTGACAAAATAAAGGAGCCAAGGTTCGCTCCGAGCCCGTGTGCCCGCTGTGCCCAGGGGACACCGCGGCTGGGCCGGGGTCCGTGCGGTGCCCGCGGGTGGGCTCAGGGTGGGATTTTGGGGGGGGGCGCGGGGGTTGTGGGGGGGGGGGCCCCCGGGGGGGGGGGGGCCGGGGCTTTGCGGGGGGGCCCCGCGGGGGGGGGGCCGGGGGTGGGGGGGGGGGGGCACAGCCGCCCTTGCGGTGCCCGCGGCGGGGATTTACCGGATCCGGTTCCTCGTGCCCCGCGTGTTCCCCGCCCGCAGCCCGGCCCGGGGGTCCCGGCGGTGCCGGCGGCTCCGGGGCGCACCGGGCGGGCCGGTGACCTTGGCGAGCAGCCGGTCCTGCGCAGCGCCGGCACCGGGGCAGGGCCGGGCCGAGCTCCCGGTGTCGCCCCCTGCGCGGAGCCGCAGCGGCGGCGCCGGCGGAGCTACCGGAGGAGGTACCGGGGGAGGCACCGGAGGAGGCACCGGCAGCACCGGCGGGCCCCTCCCGCGGGCCGGCACCGGGCACACGGTGAGTGCGGGGCTGCGGCCGCCGCTCCCTCGCTGCGGGGCGGGCGCGGGGCACCGGGACGGGACCCCCGGCACCGGGAGGGACGCGGCGGGCGGGGGTCGCTCTCTGCGGGGCGGCGGCGGCGGCAGGAACGGGGCTCCCCCCGCGCTGCGCTGTCCCCGCCCGGGCACCGGAGTCCCGCAGCCCCGGGGCTGCCGCCGCAGTGTCCCGCACTGCAACACCGCACCGGGCCCCGGAGCGCCGCCACCGCCGCAGCCGCTGCCCCGAGCGGCGCCGGGACCCCGCGGGGCTGCCCCGCTCCTCCTGCCCCCGCGGCGGCCACCGGAGTGCCCGGGGGGGGGTACCTACTCCCCCTGCCCCCACCGGGCACCGGGACCCCCGGGGGGGCTGCCCCGCTTTTTGTGCCCCCCGAACCCCGGGCACCGGCTGCCCCGCTCCCTGTGCCCCCGGACACGGCACCGGAACCGCCGGGGGCTCTGTCCATGCCCCTGCCCCCCCGATGGGGCACCGGGACCCCCGCGGGGGCAGAGCCAGAGCCAGGCTGGCATTTGGGGCCCCCCAGAGCCCCCCAGGGAGGGGGAGGCTCCTCCCGCGCCCCCTCCGCGCTGTCCTTGGGGATGGGGCGCTGCCGGGGGGTCTCGGGGGGCACCACTGCCCGCTCCGTGCCCCTTCCCAGAGGTGCCATCAATAACTCGGGGGATCCGGCCCGCTGCGGCTGCCGTGGGATTTTCATCCCGGCCCGGGAGCCCCGGGGCGCCCCGAGCTCAGAACCGGCACCGGGGGGTCCCCGCGGGGCTGGGGGGGTTCCGGGGGGGGGGGGAAGCAGCGACCGCCCCATCCCCGCCCGACCCCCGCTTGGGCACGGGGCGGGCGACAGCGGGTGCGGGCGCCCCTGGGGCTGGGCAGAGCGGGGGATCCCCTCGGGCGCGGGGGGTTTGGGGGCGCTCAGGGCGCTGCTGTCCCCCCCCTTCCTCCAGATGCGTCCCCAAAGCCCCTGGGCCGCCGGGCCCGCAGCGCTGCTGCTCCTCGCCGCCCTGGCGGCCCCCGAGGCGCTGCCCAGCGGCCGCGGCCGGAAGAAGGTGGTTCATGTGATGGGTGAGTGGGGTCTGGGGTGGGATTGGGGCGGGTTTGGGATCGGGGAAAGCGCCTGAAACCTTTGGGGTGCTGGGTTTAATGGCGTCAAAGCAGGGCCAGGGCTCTGGTGTGTCCCCCCCAGTCCTGTGGGAGCCGTCCCGGGGTTATCCCGAGCTCTCCTTAGGGTTGGCAAAAAAGGAGAATTGCACCCAAAATGCGACTCCACAGCCCCATCCCGCTTTGCCCCTGAACGCGGGGGATTCCTCCCATGTCCACGTCCTGCCTTGCCCCCAAAAGATGGGAATTCCCCCAAAAGCGTCACCCCACATCCCCATCCTGCTTTATCCCATTAGAAGAGGAAGTCAACCCAAAAGATGCTCCCACATCTCGATCCTACTTTGCCCCCAAAAGAGAAGAATTTCCCCCAAATTCCCCCCAAAGTGTGACCCCACATCCCCGTTCTTCCTTTCCCCTAAAAGTGGGGAATTCCCCCCGAAGTGTGACCCCACATCCCCATCCCGTTTTGCCCCTAAAAGCGGGGAATTCCCCCCAGAGCGCATCCCCACATTCCCATCCTCCTTTACCCCATAAAAAGGGCAACTCAACCCAAAAGGCGCTCCCACATCTCGATCCTACTTCGCCCCCAAAAGAGAAAAATTCCCCCTTCCCCACTATTCCCTGCCCCTAAAAGAGGGGAACTCCCCCCAAATCCACTTCCATCCCTCTCCGCCTCCCCTGTGCCAGCCCCGGCGTGGTGGCAGTCCCTCCCTGAGCCGTGTCCGTCCCGCAGAGGGTGACAGCGGCGCCGTGGTGGTGCAGACAGCCCCGGGCAAGGTGGTGACCCACCGCGGCGGCACCATCATCCTGCCCTGCCGCTACCACTACGACGTGTCCGCGCACGACCCGGCCGAGATCCGCCTCAAGTGGACCAAAGTGACCGAGCCCATGGCCTTCGTGGACGTGTTCGTGGCTCTGGGCAAGGCCCGCCGGGCGTTCGGGCCCTACCGGGGCCGCACGGCCCTGCAGGAGGACGGCGTGGGCGACGCGTCCCTCATCATCCGCAACGTGACCCTGCAGGACTACGGGCGCTACGAGTGCGAGGTGACCAACGAGCTCGAGGATGACACCGGCGTGGTCAAACTGGACCTGGAAGGTGGCTCGGGGTGTTCCCGGAGCGGCGTTTCTGGGGTTTTTTTTGGGGTTGTTGTGGGGTTTGGTTGGTGGGGAGGGTTTGGGGTGGTGGCTCGGAGAGGTTGCGGGGTGAGGATGGTGAGGGCTCGGAGAGCAGCAGAGGACGGAGGGAAAATGCTGCTTTAGGGGTTCGGGAGGTGGCAGAGGGGGTAGATGATTTTTTAGGGTTTCAGAGGGCGCAGTTTGGGGGTGCCAGGGCTCGGCTGGACAGAATCTCCTGCAGTCTGGGGTTCCCAGAGCTCCCCAAACTCCTGGATCTGCCAGAACTCCTTGCAGGGGACAAGGAGAGAGATTTTCCAGGCGGTTCTCCCGCCTTTTCCCAAATGCCAGAGCAGAATCTCCTGAAGTCTGGGGTTCCCAGAACTCCCAAAAACCAGAACTCCCCAAACTCCTCGCAGAGGGATGATGAGTGGGATTTTCCAGGCGACTCTCCCACATTTTCCCAAACCTCGGGACAGAATCTCCTGGAGTCTGGGATTCCTGAAACACCAAAACCCGCAACTCCCAAAACTCCTGGGATGACGAGTGGGATTTTCCAGGCGACTCTCCCACATTTTCCCAAACCCCAGAGCAGAATCTCCCGGCGTTCAGAGCTCCTTGCAGCCCCAAAACCCAGAACTCCCAAAACTCCTCGCACAGGGACGATGAGCGGGATTTCCCAGGCGATTCTCCCCCTCTCCAAAACCTCACCCCGACCCAAACCCGCCGCAACCCAACCGCTCCTCCGCAGGGGTGATTTTCCCGTACCACCCTCGCCTGGGGCGCTACACGCTGAATTTCCACGAGGCGCAGCAGGCGTGCCTGGAGCAGGACGGGATCCTGGCCTCGCACGACCAGCTGCACCAGGCCTGGCTGGAGGGCATGGACTGGTGCAACGCGGGCTGGCTGCAGGACGGCTCCGTGCAGTACCCGATCTCCCGGCCCCGCGAGCAGTGCGGCCGCAAGGACACCCCCGTGGGCGTCCGCAACTACGGCTACCGGCACAAGGAGAGCGAGCACTACGACGCCTTCTGCTTCACCTCCAACCTCAACGGTGAGGGGAAACTGAGGCACGGAGGCTGCTGGGGTGGAGGTGGAATGCAGAGCTGGTGGGGTTGGAGCGCTGAGTTTGAGCAAAAAGAAATTTTTTTTTTTTTAAGCCAAGTTCTTTTTTTTTTTTTTTTTAGCCAAAATCTCCTCTTTCTTATCCAAAATCTCTTTTTTTTTTTTTTCTAAATCCAAACATTTTTTTAATTCAAAGCCTCTTCTTTATTAGCCAAAACCCGGTTTTTTACCCAGAACCTCTTGGTTTTAGCCAAAACCTATTTATTTTTGATCCAAAACTTTTTTTTAATGCAAAACCTTTCTTAGCCAAACCCTCTTTTTTTTTTTAACCGAAGACCCCTTGGTTTTAACCGTAATCTCTTCTTTTTCATCTTTTTTTTTTTCCTGCAAAAACCTCTTTTTTTTTTTCCCAAAAACCTCTTTTGTTTAAGGAATTTTTTAGATGCTCCACAGAGCTTCCATCACCTCCAGCCCCCAAAATCATGTTGGAGTCTCCGCAGTGCTGATACCCCTCAACCTTTCCAGCCTCCCCAAAACCTTTTGGGGGCTCCACAGGGGCTGATACCTCTGAACTTCTCCAACCTCCCCAAAACCTTTTGGGGGCTCCACAAGGCTTCCATCCATCCCCAAAAAACACCTCGGGGGTGGCTCCAGAGCGGAGTTCTCCCCGAGCCCCCCACCCCGCAGCATGGAGGGCCCTCCATCCCCTTTCCTTTACCCCCCTCCAGGCGGATATCTCTTCTCTCTTACCTTCACCCCCCTTTTTTCCAGGCAAGGTTTATTTCCTGAAGACTTTCCGCAAGCTGAGCTACCCGGAGGCCGTGCAGGCGTGCAAGAACAACGGCGCGGCCGTGGCCAAGGTGGGCCAGCTGTACGCGGCCTGGAAGCTGCAGCTGCTGGACCGCTGCGAGGCGGGCTGGCTGGAGGACGGCAGCATCCGCTACCCCATCGTGAACCCCCGCGCCCGCTGCGGCGGCCGCGAGCCCGGCGTGCGCAACCTCGGCTTCCCCGACAAGAAGTACAAGCTCTTCGGCGTCTACTGCTTCAAAAAGGCCGGAGAAGCGCCGCCCGTGGTGGCCGCGGCGTTCCCCAAACGCGTGTGAGGCTTTGGGGTGGGTCCGGCAGCACCCCCAGGGTTTGGTTTGGGGTTTGGGATGTGCCCCCCAACCCGCCGAGCCCCGCGCGGTGCGGGGAGCTGCGGGCAGCCCCCGACCAGCGACGGAGAGGTGGCGGCGGCGGCGGCGGCGCGGGCTGGCGGCCCTCGGTGGCGCTTGGGGACACCGGGGCGGCGGGAGGGGACGGGTGTGGTGAGCCCAGCCAGGAGCCCGCGCCCCGGCCCGGGGCTGGCTCCCCGCTCCCCGCAGCTCTCGCTTGTTGCATGCGCTAAAGCGCCGCGGAGCCCCCGCCCTCCTCATCCTCAGCCCGTCCCCGCGCTGACCGACCCCGGGAAGTGCCGCAGAGCCCCCCCCCCCCCCCAAAATCCCGAGGATTGGGGGCGCCGGGTTTGGCTCCGTGCCTCGGCAGCCCCCCGGGGCAGCTCCCGCTTGGCTTGGCCGGGCCCGGAGCGCGGAGGGGTCGGGGGGCAGCGGCCGCTGTGCCCACCCGGCCGGGCACCGGCCGCAGGCTTTGGCAGCCCTGGACGTAGATGAAATAAAAGCTTCGGCCGCTTTGGAGAGCTGAGCGCGGCTCCGCTGTGTCCTTGGGGCGGCCCGGGGGGCTCGGGGCGCGTTCCCCGCTCGCCCGGGGCATCCTTGGATCGGTCGGGGGTGGATCCAAGGAGCAGCAGCAGCAGCAGCGGAGCCGCCCCGCGGGGTCAGAGCTGGCAGGGCGTCACCTCGGGGGTGACACGGGTGGGGACCCCCGATCCGGAGGGGCTCGGGACGCGCTCCAGCTGAGCGCGGCCCGTAAATCACCGTCAATGACTGGAGATAAATGGCTGGGAGGGGACAGCGGGGCCGTGCGTGACAGGCGGCCGAGGGAACCTCGGGGGCGGGTGCTGGAGGATGTTTTAGGCAGGAATCACCCCAAAAACTCCATTGGCGTCCCCCCATCTCGAGGGGGACACAGGTGACGGCCACCACCGCGAGCAGGTGGCGGATGTGACACGGGGAGCCCTGGGGGACGGTTTGGGGCTGCTCGGAATGGATGGGGGGCGGCTGGGGAGCGGCGCCGGGCGGGGGACGCGTCCCGGGGTCCCCAGGAAAGGGCAGGGGTCGCTCAACTGTTAAAAAAATTTATTAAAATGTCCAGCAGTACAGAAAGGCAGAGTCAGAAACGGGGAGGGGGCGTCAGGAGGGGGTCGGGGAGGGGGACACGGCAGTCACGTCGCAAACAGCAGAGATCGGGAAGCGCCGTACACACACACACACACACGCGCGCACGCCAACTCCAACGGGGACCCGAAACGAACGGAAAGGGGACAGAACCAAACCGAGCACCCCCAAAGCAGGCGCGGAGCGGGACAGTGACCCCGCAGCCACCGTGTCCCCCCCGCCCCACCCGTGCCGGCCGCGGGGACGCCCCGGGGAGCTGGGGCAGGGAAATGGGGAGGGGTAGGGGGGGCTGCTAAAAAACCAGAGCCACCCCAGGTGGGACAGGGGGGGCTGCCTGATTCACCCCCGATTTGGGGACGGGGACAGAGCCCAGCTTGGGGGGTCCCCGTGCGGGGCTGGGGGCTCCAGCCCGGGCCGGGGGCTGAGCGTGGGACATGCAGGGAGGGCTGGGGACGCACACGCAGCCGCCCCCTCCGGATCCTATTCCCTACGGGGCCGGGCATCCTAAGGAGCTAAAGCCAAAAGGGGGCTAAAAAAGGGGGGCGGGAGGGGGTCGGGGGACGCCACCACGTCCCCCGGGGACCCCTTTGTGCTCGCCCGGCTCTAGAAGTAGTGGCCCTCCTCCATCCAGTCCAGCCGGAGGTGCTGGCGGTGTTTTCGCCGCTCCTTGCGGGGTTTGTGGTGGTGGTGCTGGTGGTGCGGGTGGCTGTGCCGGTGCCGCCGGTGCCGCCGCGCTCGGTGCGACCGCCTGGCTAACGGGGGGCAAGGCAGGGCACGCGGGGGGGGTCAGCTCAGCGTTCAGGACCCCCCCCTCCCACCCGGATCAGCCCCTCGCCGAGCCCCCCCCTAACGGTTTGTGCCGAGGATTTTGGGCCGGTCCCCCTTGCCGCTGCTGTGGCACTTGATGGTGGGCACGTGGCGCTGGGTGAAGCCCTCGTGGCACTGGTAGCGCACGCTGGAGTGGATGTTGTACTTCTCCTTCCTCTTCCCCACCGGGAAAGCGTTCGGCACCTCCGGGGGGGGCCCGCACAGCACTGGGAGGGGGGGGCGCAGAGCTCCGTCACCCCCCCCCGTTACTGGGAGTTACTGGGAGTTACTGGGAGGGGACAAGGGACGCCCAGGAGCCCCCCCGGCCATCCCAGGGGACACCGCTGGTGGCTTCGGGACAGGCTCGTCCTTCAGGGTGGCAGCGAGCTGTCCCCAGGGTTTAATTGGGTAATTAATGGCCTTGCTGGGGCGTCATTAGCGCGCGGGGTGGGGAGGAGCAGCTGGAGGTTAATGGAACTTCCCGAGGTAAGGAATGGGAATTTAATGGGAGCAAATGAAACAAACCCGAGCGCTGAGGGAGGGGATTGATGGCGGGGAAAGGAAAAATGGAGATTTAGGGGAGAACTGCGGGAGCTGGCCTGGGAGAGGGGCTGGGAAAGGTTGGCTGGGGATGGGGAGGGGGCTGGGGGCCGCGGGGTGGGGACAGGGACAGAGGGACTGCGGGATGGGGACACCGGGGTTTGCGGGATGGGGACATCACGGACTGCGGGATGGGGACACCTGCGGGATGGGGACAGGGACTGTGGGATGGGGATACCGGGGATTGCGGGATGGGGACACGGGGAGCTGCGGGATTGGGGCCAGGGATGCCGGGGTCCGCGGGATGAGGCGGTGCCAGGCTGGGCAGGCCGGGCGGGCGCTACCTGTGCCCTTCTTGCAGATGTAGGGCAGGTTGTAGTTGCAGGGCACGTCGTTCCACTTGCCGATCTCGTGGGACACGAGCACCACGCAGTCCTCGCCGCCCGCGAAGAAGTTGTCGGGTTGGTTCTCCCGCCAGTTCTCGTATTGCTGCGGGGCCACCGGAGCGGGTGACACCCCCCGCACCCCCTCCCCGCACCCCGAGCCCCCCCGAGCCCCCCAAAGCCCTCACCAAGGCGGTGTTGTCTGTCCACTGGAAGTCCTGCTCCACGATGCGGTCGTTGAGGCCGATCCAGGTGTTCTCGTGGCCGAAGCCTGCGGGGAGAGGCAGCCGCGGCTCGCACGGAGGAGGCGAGCAGCGCCCGGGGAGGGGGGATCGGGCACCCCCGGCGCACCGTTGATGAAGGCGTGCTCCTCCTGCGAGTGGATGCTGGTGAGGTGCCCGGCCCGGCGCCGGCAGTCGCGCTCCGCGTCCTCCCAGGAGCGCCGGCGGGCGAAGTAGCGGTAGCAGTGGCCCTGGAACTTGTGCCAGTTGTGGTCACAGCCCTCCGTGTCTGCGGGGACACGGCCACGGTGGCGGCACAGCGAGGGACCGACCCCAGCCCCGCCGGGCAGGATTGGTGTCCCCTTCCGCAGGGTCCCCGCGGGGACACAGCCGGGCCGGGGGGACACCGGGGGGACACCGGGGGGACACCGGGGGGACACCGGGGCTGTCCCCACCTTTCTCGCAGCGGCTGCCGCCATAGCTGGGCAGGCAGAGGCACACGAAGGAATTGACCTCGTCGATGCAGGTGCCGCCGTTCTGGCACGGGCTGGACAGGCAGTCATCGATGTCTGCGGGGACAGCAGGAGCTGCGGGCGCGGCCGGCGAGCGAGGAGGGGGCACCGCGCAGCGCCCGGAGCCGCGGGGCCGCCCCGGCCCGGTGCCCGGGCACTCACCGATCTCGCAGTTCTCGCCGGTGAAGCCCGGGGCGCAGCTGCAGCCGCACACGGTGCCGTTGGCACGGCTCGTCCCGCCGTGCAGGCACGGGTTGTTCTGGCACGGGTCTGGCGGCGCTGCGGGGCGGCAGCGGTGCCCTGAGCCAGGCTGGGGTGGGGGGCGCGGTGCCACCCCCGCTCCCACCCCATGGGCTCCCAGCGAGGAAATTCGGACAAAAGGAGCGACATCACCCAAACCTCCGCCTCGAAACCTCCCACAGCCCCGGTGCCCGCCGCTCACCGTGCCCGCCGCTCACCGTGCCCGCCGCTCACCGTGCCCGCCGCTCACCCTGCCCGCTGCTCACCCTGCCCGCCGCTCACCGTGCCCGCCGCTCACCGTGCCCGCTGGCGTTGCCGGTGCCCACCCAGGCCAGCAGCTCCCGCTCGTCCAGCACCGGCTCCTCCCCGCTGCCGCTGTCGGTATCGAGCAGCGGGGACCCCCCCGGGCCCCCCAGCTCCGGCTCCGCGGAGGGCTCCAGGAGCAGCCCCGAGCTCGGGGACCCCGCGGGCTCCGTCCCCCCGGGCTGGGGGGCACCGGGGGACGGCCAGGGCCCGCGGGTGGCGGAGCCGAGGGGCGCGGGGGGCTCCTCCCTCCTGGGCTCCCCGGAGGCGTCCTGCTCACCGGGGGCTGCTGGGGTTGAGGGGCCGGGGGTGGCGGGGGGCTGCCGGGGGCCCGGGGGGGGCAGGAGGAGCTGCTCGGCTGCCCCCGGCTCCGGCTCGGAGCGCTGGCTGGGCTCTGGGTCTGGAGCGAAGCCTGCGGAGCCCTCCTCGGCCAGCGGCTCCAGCAGCGCCGGCTCCTCCGGCCGCCCGGTGCTGGCCCGCGGCAGCGCCTCGGTGGCCGTGCGGGAAGGGGACGGTGAGGGGACATCCCAGGCCGGGGGGGACGCGGCTGCTTCGCTGCCGGGCTCGGCTGCGCCATTCCCAACCTCGCTGGATTCCTCCGGCTGCTCCTGGCCGGGCTCGGCCGCCCCGTGAGGAGCCGTGGGGCCGGACCGGCCCCGGGGCCCGGGAGGAGCCCCCTCGGTGTGGCCGGGGGTGGCAGGGTGTCCCTCGGAGGGACCCTCTGGCTCCAGGAATGTCACCGCCTTCCTCTGCCGCTCCAGCGCGCCGTCCCCCGCGGCCCCGCTGCCGTCGGTGCCGTCCCCGCGGGGCTGCGGGGGCAGCTCGGGACCCTCGGCCACCAGCGGGGCCGGCGGCAGCGGGGGCAGCGGGGGCACGGACGGGGTGTCCCCGGAGAAGTCCTCGGTGCCATCCGCGGGTGGCCTCGGGGAGTCCCCGCGGGCGCTGGCGGTGTCGCGGTGGCCCCGAGCGTCGCGGGGAGTGGCGGGGGACGGCGGCGGCACGGGCGGGGTCCCCGCGGGGGTCCCCGAATCCACCGGGGCGGCGGCCGGGGCCACGAGCTCTGCAAGAGACGGCACCGCCGCGGTGTCACCGAGAGGTGACGGCGCCGGGAGCCCCGGCCGGGTCCGGTGTCACTCACCGGGGCTGATGTCCTCCTGCAGCGCGTTGGGGGACGCGTGGGGACCCTCCCGCCGGGGGCTCTCGGTGCCGCCTCGGGGGGGGCTCCACAGCGCCACGGCGTTGGCTGCGGCTCCCCTCACCTCCTGCGCCAGCTCGGGGGGCTGGGTGACAATCCCCGCTGTCACCGCAGGGTCCCCAGAGGTGACAATCCCCGCTGTCGCCGCGGGGTCCCCAGAGGTGACAATCCCCGCTGCCACCGCGGGGTCCCCAGAGGTGACAATCCCCGCTGTCACCGCCGGGTCCCGGCTGTGCCGCTGCAGCTGGAAGTAGCGCCCGTTGAGGCCGGGGTAGCTCCGCCTCGGGGCCGTGCCGGGGGGCTCCGGGGCCGCGCTGGGGACCGTGCCCAGCCCAGGCGGTGACGAGGACGAGCCGGCGCTGTGCTCCGGGGCTGGGCTGTGGGGATGTGCCGGCAGGGCGGCCGGGGGTCCCGCGGGGTCTCCTTGGGCCGGGCTGGCGCTGGGAGGGTCCCGCCGGGAGCTCTGGGGATCCACGGCGTTCAGAGCCTCCTCCTCGTGGGGCCACGCCAGCGCGGTGGCCGCGGCGGGCGGCGGGGATGTCGCACGGCCCGTGGGCAGCCCCGGAGCCGCCGGTGCCGGTGGCGGGGCAGTGCCCGGGAGGTCCCCGCGCGGTGCCGCCGGGCTGCCGCTGGCCGGCCGCAGCTGCTCGTCCTCATCCCCGCCCAGCGCCGCGGGGCCCGGCGGTGGCAGGAGGTCGTAGCGCTCGCGGGGGATGTCGCGGGTGTCCCCCGATGTGCCCGGGTCCTCGCCGTGCTCCACCAGCACGTTGTCGCTGCCCGGTGGGTCGGGCGTGGGTGGCACCGGCAGCACCGGCTGCTCCGTGTCGCCGTGCCCCGCGGCTGTGGGGACACCACGGGCGTCAGCGGCGGCACCGGAGTGCACCGAGCACCGCTTCCCCCTCCCCGCACCCGGGCGGAGCTGAGCTCCCTCCCAGCGCCGCTCCCCTCATTTATCTCATTAATTCCCCAATTAAATATTCATCCGCAGCAATTTTCCCGGCCGCGCCCCCCGATCCCCGCGGGAAGGAGGGAGCCGGGGGTCCCGCTCACCTTTGTAGCAATAAGCGTCGAATCTGGAGGCGGCGGGGGGGAAGCCGGTGCGGTTCGGGAACTGGTAGAGGGTGCGCACGCCCGGGGCCTCGCCCCCGCACTTCCTGCGCGGCTGGCGGATGGGGTAGCGCACGCTGCCGTCGGCCAGCCAGCCCGGGTCGCACTGGTCCAGGCCCTGTCGCCAGGCCAGGTAGAGCTGGCCCGTGGTGGCCAGCGATGCCCCGCGGCTCCGGCAGTGCCTGCGGGCGCCCTGCCAGGTGAAGCGCCCCGGCGCCGTGGCGTAGAACACGGTCCCTGCGGGAGAGGGCGGCTCTTGGGGACACGGCGACACGGAAGGGATGGCTCGGGGCGGGGCGGCGCTTTGGGGATGGCCTCGTGGCCTGAGCGCTGTGGCCGCGCTCGGTGGCGGTGCCAAGGATGGCACGGAGAGCTGGCACCCAGCCGGACCCGCTGCGGAGGGGACATCGTGGGCACCCAGCCGTGCCATGGCCAGGGAGGGACATCGTGGGGACACCATGGCTGGGAAGGGACATCGTGGGCACCCAACCATGCCATGGACACAGAGGGACATCCCTGGGCACCCAGCCGTGCCATGGTGGGGAAGGGACATAGTGGGCACCCAGCCGTGCCATGGCCACGGAGGGACGTCCCGGGGCACCCAGTCGTGACATGGCCAGGAAAGAACAGGGACACCCCTGGGCACCCAGCCGTGCTCGTGGCCGTGCCGTGGGCACGCAGGGACCCCCCGGGCACGCAGGGACCCCCTGGGTACGCAGGGACCCCCTGGGTACGCAGGGACCCCCCGGCACCGCTCCCGGCGCTCAACCCTTGCCTCGCAGCTCCCGGGAGTAGCAGTAGACGTCGTAGAGCTCGTCGGGCTCCCTGCGGCCGTAGCTGCGCACGCCGGGCAGGCTCTCGCGGTCTCCGTAGCAGCCGGGCCGGGACAGGGTGATGGGGTACCTGCCGGGAGGGGCACGGTGGGCGCGGGGCTCCCCGGAGAGGGCGGCCCGGGGGTTCCCGGGGGTCCCCAGGGGTGCCCGGGAGTGGCCCGGGGGTTCCCGGGGGTTCCCGGGAGTTTCACGGGGTGCCCGGGAGTGGCCCGGGGGTTCCCAGGGGCGGCCCGGGGGTTGGTTTGGGGTCTGGCCCGCCCCGAGCTCTCACCGCACGCTCTGGTCGCTCAGCCAGCCCGCGTCGCAGTTGTCGTAGCCGTCCTCGAAGGCGGCCTGGAGGTGCTGGGGGGAGGCGATGACGGCGGAGTTGTCGCGACAGGCGCGGCGGGCGGCGGGGAAGCTCAGCGCGTAGCGCTCGCCCGCGGGCCGGTAGTGGAACACAACGCCTGGGGACAGCGAGAGGGGACATGGGGCAGCAGGACACCGCTCGTGTGGGGCCCGTGTGGGGTGCAGGGCTGGCACGGGGTGCAGGGTTGGCGCGGGATATAGGGCTGGCACGGGATTTAGGCCTCAGACAGCTCGCAGAGAGTCCACAGGGCTCGTGGGGTGCGGAGCTGGCACACGGTGCCACAATCCCTGTGGGCTGCTGGACTGGCACGGGGTCCGTGTAGGGCTGGCACGGGGTGCAGGGTTGGCACGGCGTTTTGGGGTCATGGGGTACAGAACTGCCATGGGGCACTTGGGACACGGCTTGTAGGGTGCAGGGGGTACACGGGGCGCACAGCTGCCGTGGGGGGCACACAGGGTACACATGGGGTGTACAGATCCTGGGGGGTGCAGGGAACAAATGGGGTGCGCAGCTCGCCTGTGGGGTTCACAGCTCTCATGGGGTGTAGGGAAAAAATGGGGCGCAGGGAATAAATGGAGTGAAGGGAACGACTGGGGTGCACAGCTCGCATGTGGGGTTCACAGTTCTTATGGGGTGCACAGCTCACATGGGGTGCAGGGAATAAATGGGGTTCACAGCTCATATGTGGGGTTCACAGCTCTCATGGGGTGCACAGCTCACATATGGGGATCATGGCTTCTATGGGGTGCAGGGAACAAATGGCGTGCAGGGAACAAATGGGGCCCACAGCTCTCGTGGGGTGCAGGGAACTACTGGGGTGCCCAGCTCTCATGGGGTTCAGGGAATAAACGGGGTGCCCAGCTCTCATGGAGTGCCCAGCTCACCCTGCGCGCCCAACGCACCCTCCCTCCCTCAACCCCAGGGGCTGCACGATCCCCCCAGCGCCCCCCTGGCCGTGCCCCCCTGGCCGTGCCCGGCTCACCCGTCACCTCCAGCGGCAGCAGGTCCTGCTCATCCTCGATGCCCGCCACCACCTCGCAGCGGTAGAGCCCCGCGTCGCTGGCGCGGGCCGCCCGCAGCTGCAGCGTGGCGTTGGAGCGCTCGCGGCCGTAGCCGGGCAGCGCCACCCGGCCCTCGTAGGCTCTGACCACCTTCACCGCGCTCTCCTTGGCCACCAGGATGGGCGCGTCCTCCCGCTGGCCGCCGGCCGAGCGCACCTTGCTCCATTTGACGCGCGGCGGCTCCGGGGGCTCGTTGGGCCCCAGGGAGGCGGAGGGGTGCAGAAGGAAGAGGCAGGGCAGGGTCGCGGGCTCGCCCAGCCCCACGCGCACCGCCTGGTGCTGCACCCTGGTGATGTGGATCACCTTCCCCTCGTCCTGCGAGCCTGCGGGGACAGCGGCTCGGCTGCCTCGGGGGGTTTGGGCACAGCACGGAGGGGTGGGGGGGCATGGCAGGGTGTGGGGGGCTCCGCTCCGGGCACCGCCGAGCCCCCCAGGAGGGGCAGGAACGGGAGGATGGGCTGGGATAAAGCGTGCCCGCCCCATGGAGCGGCTGCAGCCCGGCCGTGACCCCTCTGGGGCTGAACCCCAGCTCGGACGGGTCCGCGCCCCTCCCCAGGACGCTGCCCAGTCCCTCGGGGTGTCCGCAGGGTGAGGGCACAGCTCTGCACCCGCGGGTGCCGCTCGGCTCCCAGGGGACACCAGCACGGCCTGGCCCTGCCCGCGCAGGGGGATCCCTCGCCAAAGACGCCACCGAGCCCGGTGGTACCGGTGGAAAAGCCCCACCCGTGCTGGGATAAAGCGTGGCAGGACCGTGACCACCCTCTCCTCCTCCTCCTCCCGCGCTAATCCCGTCCCAGCCTGTGCAGCGTCCCAGCGCCGCCGCCGCCGCAAATCCCCCGTGTCTCGGACCCGCCGTGGACCCCCCAGTGGGGTCAGGGACCAGCTGGGGCCGGGGACAGCCACTAATCCCCCCCTCCCCCCTCCCGGGGCCTTGCTCCCTCCCCGAGCCGCCCCCCGAGCCCTCGGCTCATTGGGGCACAGGGAGCGCGCGGGGCTGGGCGATCCCAAAGCCCCCCGATCCCAAAGCCCCCCGATCCCAAAGCCCCCCGGTCCCAAAGCCCCCCGATCCCAAACCCCCGATTCCAAAGCCCCCGATCCCAAAGCCCCCCGGTCCCAGAGCCCCCCGAGCTGCGGTGTCCCCGCCGCGGGGGACAGGGGGGGGACACGGCTCAGAGCCACGGCAAATCCCCGGGGGGCTCAGCTGCGCCGTGGGGAGGGGGATTTAGGGATTTAAGGTCTCGCCTGCAGCGATCCCAGCGCGGAGGGAGGGGGCGCGCCCGCCTGGGGGCTTCTCCCTCCCTAATCCCGCCGCAGCCCGAGCCCTGCCCGGGTTTTTATTGATGAGCTGGCCCGGAGTTCATCATTTATCGCTGTTCGCTCTCTAATTAGCCCCGGCCGCCGAGCACTTACCCAGGACGGCGATGGGGAGGAGGGAGAGCCCGAGCAGGACCCAGCAGGCGGCATCCCCCATCACAGGGACCATGCTTGACCTGCAAGGACAGCGCGGGCTGCCAGGCCGTGCCATGGCCGTGCCATCCCGGACCCGCCAGGCCGTGCCATGGCCGTGCCATGGCCGTGCCATCCTGGACCTGCCAGGCCGTGCCATCCTGCACCTGCCAGGCCGTGCCATGGCCGTGCTATCCTGGACCTGCCAGGCCGTGCCATCCTGCACCTGCCAGGCCGTGCCATGGCCGTGCCATCCCGGACCCGCCAGGCCGGGCTCGCCTGCCCCGCCGCGCCCCCGGGCCCGCTGTCCCCACGGCGGGAGCGGGACGGGCCCCGTTAGCCCCGGGAGAGCCGCGTTCAGCCCGGCAGCGGCGCGGGATGGGCAGGGATGTCCCCCTGTGTGCCCGGTGCCACGCGCGGGGACACCCCCGAGGCACCCCGGGCACAAAGCCCCCGCAGCTCCGTCCCCTGGAGGGTCTCAAAGCACCTGGGAGGTGGCACCAGCGGGAGGCCGGGCAGGTGACACAGCTGGGTGGGCACAACGCTGGGTGGCACCTGCCACCATCGCCCGGCTACCGGCGCGAGCAAAGATGGGTGGGCATCACCCAGAGCCTGTCACCATCACCCAGAGCCTGCTACCATCACCCAGAGACTTCCACCATCACCCAGTGTCCATCACCATCGCACAATGTCCACCGTCATCAGCCAGTGTCCACCACCATCACCCAGCATCCATCACCATCACGCAGTGTCCATCTCCATCACTCAGTGCTCACCACCATCACCCAGAGACTTCCACCATCACTCAGTGTCCATCACCATCACACAATGTCCACCATCATCACCCAGGGCCCATCACCCAGTGTCCATCTCCATCACCCAGTGTCCATCTCCATCACTCAGTGCCCACCACCATCGCCCAGCTCCCACCACCATCACCACCCGTCATGGGTACAACCATCACCTGGTGTTCGCCACCATCACCCAGTGCCCATCACCATCACCCAGTGCCCACCACGACCACATTCCAGCGCCCAGCTCCATCAAAGGACTCCCACCACAGCCATCACCTGGCACAGGCATCACCCAGTTCCCACCAAAACCATCACCCAGTGCCCACCATCATCACACAGTGCCCATCATCATCACCCAGCTCCCACCACCATCACCCAGTGCCCACCACCATCACCCAGTGCCCACCACCATCACACAGTGCCCATCATCATCACCCAGTGCCCACCACCATCACCCAGTGCCCACCACCATCACACAGTGCCCATCATCATCATCCAGCTCCCACCACCACCATCAC
>JAWMQZ010000119.1:1581844-1596691 GCA_035584835.1 Tangara arthus | reverse complement strand
GGTCGCTGTAATGGAGGCAGGAAGAGAAGGGGGGGCCCAGCGGGATTTTTTGGGGGTGTTTCCAGAAAGGGGAGCGTCTTCCAGCCCCTCCACACCCCAAAATTCCCTTTCAGCCGCACAGGGCGCAACCCCAGCCCCCCACACCCCCGTGTGGGGCCGGAATGGGGTGAGGGGGGGGCTGGAAGATGCTGTGGGCGGATAAAGACTACAAAAAGGCCCAAAACCCCCCAAAAATGGCTGAGACTCTCAGAAGAGCTGCGCTACCAGAAACGACCCCCAGAACGGGGAAAGGAAACCATCACTGAGCTTTGGAGGGGTTTTTTTTGGGGGGGGGGGTCACCTTCCCGCCGGTGACCGAAGAATGCCAGCCTGTCTGCCACGGCTTGGCACCAAAAAAAGAGAATCGCCCCCTCCCTATTTGGCCCATAGGATGGATCCGTGGAAACCCGAGAGCAAAGTTCTCATTTCCGACTCCATTGTGCCAGACTTTCGGTGGCGTTTCCTGCCTTTTGTGAGCCCCCCCTGCTCCGGCACAATCCCGGCGTTGCCGGCGCACAGAGCTCCTCTGTTCCCCTCCTTTATGCGGCTGCAGCTGGCGGGCCCGGCCCCATGGAGGTGCCCGAGCCTGGGGGACAGGGACAGGGGGCACGGTCCCCGTGGGTTTTGCCAAGGGGAATTAGGCACAGGGTCCCGGGGGGGGTTGATATCGCGGCTTCTTCCCGCTCCCGGAGGATCCAGACACGCCAGGGATCTTTGGAGAGGCCACCCCGAGGTGGTGTTTGGGGTTGTTGGGAGGAGAGGATGGGCCAGGAGTGGTGGGACCGGCTCTGAAATCCTCACCTGGTGCCCCCCACCGCAGCTGGGTCCTGCACCTGCAGCCCCCAATCCTTCCTCCTGCAGCCCCCAATCCTTCCTCCTGCATCCCCCAATCCTTCCTCCTGCAGCCCCAAATCTTTCCTCCTGCAGCCCCAAATCTTTCCTCCTGCAGCCCCCAATCCTTCCTCCTGCAGCCCCAAATCTTTCCTCCTGCAGCCCCAAATCGTTCCTCCTGCAGCCCCAAATCCTTCCTCCTGCAGCCCCAAATCCTTCCTGAATTTCACCTGGAAATCCGATCAGGGATCGATGGGCTCATCCCGCATTCCCACTGGGCCCAGCAAGTCCCACGTGTCACCCATCCCAAAAAACTCCACCACAGCTGCTCACAGCCCGACCCCGACCCTCGAGAGGGCCCCGGAGCCTCTCGGGGACTCAAAGGTGAGGGAGGGGACACCCCGGGCCACCCCCCAGGGGACACCGAGTCCCGGCAGAGCACCGGGGATGTGTCGCGGCCGTTTTGGTGGCAGAGGAAGGCGCTGGCGGTGACTGAGCCGAGCTCTGGTCTCAAGAGGAGATGAATGTCCCAGCAGCCACCCACCAGCGCGGCTCGGGGACCGGGGTGCCACCGACACCTCTGCCCCCTCCTCGGCAGCTGCTCCGGGCCCAGGGACGCGCTGGGGAGCAGCTCCTGCGCCGGCACCAGTCTGGCGTCCCAGTGTCCTCCCTGCAGCTGGGAGGTGACTCCAGCGGGTCCCAGTGTCACCCTCTGAGCCCAGCACCCTGCCCGGGGTGGCAGCGCCAGTGCTGACACCGAGCGCTGTCCCAGTGTCGCCCTCTGAGCCCAGGGTGGGCTCCCCGCACCCCTCCAGCCCCAAATCCAGCCCCGAGCTGCTCCCACGAGGCAGAACCTGCTGTCATCGTGTCCCCACAGCCCCGAGCCCCGCGGGTGGCCCAGGACAGCGCGGTTGGGGTGTCCCCCGTCCCTCGGTGCCACTCCCCGGTCCCCAAGCCCGGCAGGATCGGCGGCGGCGGCTGCGCGGGGGAGCGCGGGCCCTGCGCGTCTTTTTGAGCCCGAACGCCGGGATTCTGGTGAAATCCTGCAGCAGTGTTGCCGTGACGACCCTCCCGCAGTTTCCATCCCGAGATGTTTTCCTTTGTTGTGACAGGGACGCGGGGAGCGGCCGCGGGCGGTTGGGGTGCGGTGACAGCGCCGAGGGGCAGGGACACGCCACCGCCCGCGGGGACACCACTGCGGCCCCGGCCTGGGGCTGGGGGGTCCCCAGTGCTCAGTGTCCCCAGCCCCCCAGGGGACAGCGGAGGGGCCGAGTTTGGCGACATGAGTGACACGAGTTTGGTAGGTCTCAGCCAGGTCACAATAGAGGGGTGACGTGGCCAACGCGCGGCGTGGGGACAGATGTGGGGACACCGATGGGGACGGAGGGGTTGGCTCTGTGGCGGCCACCCCCGTCCCCCGCAGGACAGAGCCAAACTGGGCGGGTGGCGTGGCCGAGCCGCTCCGGCTGGGGGTGGTGGCACCGCGGTGTCCCGGAGCCCCCCGGGAGCGCGGCCCGGTGTCCCCGCACGGCCGCGGGGTGCTCGGGGGGACCCCGTCCCGAGCCCCACGGAGCCGCTTGTTATTCCGCTCAGCTCCGCCGGCGGCTGATGACGGCCGTTCCAGGAGAGCTGCCACATTCATCAGGGCTGCAGCTCATTAACGAGGCCGCTGCCGCCGCAGCTGGGGCCAGCGCTCGGGGCACTGGCACGGGGACGGACGGACGGACGGACGGACAGGAGGATCCGTGGCTGGGGAGATCCGAGCTGGAGCTGGGCAGGACGGCTCAGCCGGGGCTGCGGAGGGGACGGGGCGAGGCCACAACGGTGGGACCTCCTCCGCGCTGTCCCTGTCCCCTCACCCCTGGGCACGGCAGGGAGGGCACAGGAGGGGCTGCAGTGACCCCCGGGGACGCGGCGATGCTGCCCTGGCCAGGCCCAACTTCGCTCCGAACCCACCGGCGGCGTGCATTGATTTTATTCGCGGTTTCCATGGCAACTGCCTCCTTCCCTTCCCCCCTTCCGGCAGCCGGACCCGCTCCTTCCCCCTCGGGCAGCGGCCGCCCCGCACCTGGGACACGAGCGGGGACACGGGAGGGGACACGGGAGGGGACACGGGAGGGGACACGGGCTCTCCTTGGCCACCCGCGGGTGGCGATGCCACCAGCGCACCCCTGTGCTGATTTTGGCACGGGACACGGGGAACACCGGGCCCGACCAGCCCCGCTCTGACTCCAGCCGCAATCAGCGGCAGGGCTGGCAGGAGGCCGCGCTGGCTCATTAGCCAGGGTGCTAATTGTCCCGTGCGGCATCTCCCGTCAGCAAAGCCAAGCTCATTAAGGGCACATGCCACCCTCACACCTGCTGACTCCGCTGCGACACGTGTCAGGCACTCACGGTGTGGTGACACTGTTGGGGACAATGCAGCAACCCCGGTGCCCTCAGCCCTGGGTCTTAAAGCCAGCCTTACAATAAATTAATGATAATTATATCATTTCCCCATCCCCTTCCAGGGGGATGCACCCACGGCCACCCTGCCCTGTTCCTTCCCAGCGCCGAGATGCCACCACATTGTCCCTCGGCGTGAGTGACAAACGACACCTGGCTGTGCCAAACCCTTCCTAAAGCCCCGTCCTGTGCGCTCGGGGGAATTCCGATAAATAACAAAGGCACAGAGAACAGGCAGAGCGCTGTGCCGGTGCGCCCTGAATTCCGCATCCCCCGGCGGTCCCCGGGGCTTTACACGGAAGTGGAAATCAATCGGCACGAGTAATTAATTAATGCTGAAGGGCACAACACCCGCCCTTTCTTCGGAAGCGCCGGCCGGGGATGCTCGGCAGAGCCCGCACGGCCGCCGCACAAAAGGCACCGGGCGGGCGCCTCCTGCCCCGGCGGCGGCAGCGCCGCGTTCCTCGACAGCGAGGGAGGTGCTGAGGCCGAAGATCCCGGGGCTGGACCTCTGCTTCCGTAGAGCTGGAGGGTTCGGGGTCACCGGGAAACTCCCGGTTTCCAGTGAGCGTTGGAGGGCTCGTGGTCACCGGGATCCTTCTGGTTCCGCAGAGCTGCAGGATCGGGGGTCACCGGGATCCTCCCGGTTCCCAATGAACAGAGGGTTCGGGATCACCGGGATCGTCCCGGTTCCCAATGAACAGAGGGTTCGGGATCACCGGGATCCTCCCGGTTCCACAGAGCTGGAGGGTTCAGGGTCACCGGGATCCTCCCGGTTGCACAGAGCTGCAGGATCGGGGGTCACCGGGATCCTCCCGGTTCCCAATGAACACTGCAGGGTTCGCGGTCACCGGGATGAGCAGGGGGACGCTGCCATGAGGCGCGGGCAGGAGGTGACGCGCACGGCGGTGGCAGAAGTGGCAGCTCTGTCCCCAGACGCGCAATTAGCCCAGGGGCAAATGAGGCTCCTGCGGTTTTTGACCCAATTTCTCAGGCGAAACTCGACGGGGGAAGGAGGGGAGGGGGGAGGAGGAGGAGGAAGGCAGAGCAGGTCACGCGTGTGCTGCTGCGTCGCGTGTCCCCGCTGGTGTGCGCACAGGCGTGTGACATGTGTGTGACATGACTGTGACATGTGTGTGCGGGCGGCAGCGTGTCCCCAGCCGGGGCTGAGCCCTGGGGCGGCGCGGGGACGGGGATGGAGATGAGAACCTGGATGGGGATGGGGACGAGGAGGGGGCGGTGGCTTCGCAGCTCTCGCCGGGTTTATTTTTGCCGGTGACTGAGCTGAGGCGGCCCCGGCGCGGCCGCCGTGACTCACCCGGCACCGGGAGCTCTGCGGGGCTGCGGAGCCGGGGGCTGCGGTGGGCAGGGAGGCTGGGATGAGCAGGGATTCGCAGGGATTCAGGGATGCTGAGCCGTGCAGGGAGGTCAGGGTAAACAGGGATGAGAAAGGATGCAGGGATGAGCAGGAATGCAGGGATGAGCTGGGAGGTGCAGCATTGCTGGGCTGTGGAAGGATCCTGGAATCCGCAGGGCTGCAGGGATTAGCAGGGATGTGTAGGGATATGCAGAGATTTGCAGGGATTCAGGGATGCGGGGATATGCAGGGATGTCCCGGGCTGCAGGGACTCAGGAATGACGGGATTCAGGAATGGAGAGATTTGGGGATGCAGGGACACGCGGGGTTTCAGGGATGCAGGAACGCGGGGATCCCTCCCACCCCGCGCTCCTTCCCCGTCCCTGTCCCTGTCCCTGTCCCTGTCCCTGTCCCTGTCCCTGTCCCTGTCTCTGTCCCTGTCCCTCTCCGCCGGTGCCACCAGCAGAGCAGCCCCGGGAAGGTCCCCGCGCCCCCCGTGCCCCCCGCCCGGGCCCCCCCAGCCCCGGGAAAGGAGAGGGGATCCCTCCGCTCCCGAGGACCCGCGGGGAGCGGTACCGGGGACCGGAACCGGGGGCGAGGCGTTTGCAGGGGAGCGGACACGGCGGGAGGGGGGCGGCAGGGCTGGGGACACGGAGGGGCGGCGGGGGGGACACGGAGCTGCCGTCCCGGAGCCGCCGCGGTGCCGAGGGCGGTACCGGACACGGGGAGCGGGGCGGCAGCTCCGCCTCTTCCTGCGGCGGGCGGTGAGTGCGGGGCGGCACCGGAGGGACCGGGAGGGGACCGGGCAGCAGCTCCCGGGGGTCCCCAGGGCTGGCCGGGGGTCCCCAGGGCTGCTCAGGGGTCCCCATTGCTGTCCTGGTGTCCCCATTCCTGTTTTGGGTGTCCCCAGCCCCGTTTTGGGTGTCCCCATTGCCTCCCAGGTATCCCCAGCCCTATTTTAGGTGTCCCCAGCCCCGTTTTGCGTCTCTCCAGCCCCGTTTTGGGTGTCCCCAGCCCCGTCTCGGGTGTTCCCATTCCCACCCAGGTGTCCCCAGCCCCATTTTGGGTGTCCCCATCCCTGTTTTGGTGTCCCACTCACGCCCGTCCCTCCCCGCAGGCAGCGATGCCCGTGGAGCCCCTGGTGTGTCCCCACACGGCCACGCGGTGAGTCCCGGCCCCTCCCGCCTGTCCCCGCTGTCCCCAGCCCTGCCTGCCCCTGATGTCCCCAGGGGATGGCACTGTCCCCATCCCTGCCTGTCCCCGCTGTCCCCAGCCCTGCCTGCCCCTGATGATGTCCCCGGAGGGGGTGGCGCTGTCCCCGCAGGGTGAGCTCCGTGCTGAACCGGGACGTGAAGCACTTTGGGAAGCAGCACCTGTTCGATGGCAGCGAGGAGACCTGCTGGAACTCGGACCAGGTGCGGGGACAGGGACAGAGCTGTGACATCCTGTCCATCCATCCCTGCCCCGCTCCGTGCCCCCTGTGACACTGCTGTCCCCCCCAGGGCACATCCCAGTGGGTCACCCTGGATTTCCCCCGCCCTGTCAAGCTCTCCCAGCTGCACATCCAGTTCCAGGGGGGATTTTCCAGCCGGCTGTGCACGCTGGAAGGTGAGGGTCGCTGGCAGGTAAACTGAGGCACGGCGGGCTCCTGCCTCAGTTTACCCACACCTGCAGCCTGCAGGGGCTCAGGAGGAGCCTCAGGGCGTTTGTCAGCAATTCCCAAAGCCCAGGGGGGGCTCGGGAGCACCTGGAGAGGCTCTGGGGGTGAATAAAGAGGGGCTGGGAGCTGGTGGGAGCTATGGAAAATTTTGGGACAGCACCTGGAGCAGCTCTGTGGGTGAATAAAGAGGGGCTGGGAGCCTCTGGGTGCTGGTGGGAGCCATGGAAAATTTTGGGAGAGCACGTGGAGCAGCTCTGTGGATGAATAGGGAATTGGTGGGAATTAGGGAACATTTTGGGATAGCACCTGGAGGCTCCTGGAAGCACCTGGAGGAGCTCCAGGGGTGAATAAAGAGCAGCTGGGGGTCTTTGGGTGCTGGTGGGAACCATTTAAGATTTTGGGAGAGCACCTGGAGCAGCTCTGTGGGTGAATAAAGAGGGGCTGGGAGTTGGTGGGAATTAGGGAACATTTTGGGACAGCACCTGGAGGCTCCTGGGAGCAGCTGAGACTCCCCCCTCGCCCTCTCCAGGCTGCAGAACGGGCGAGGAACTGGTGAAAATATCCGAGCTGTACCCCCAGGACAGCCACGCCATGCAGATATCCTTTCTCAGGATGGTGATGGGGGCAAGGCAGAATTTGGGGATTTTTTCTGCTGAGCAGAGCTGGGGGTGTGACCCCCCCCAGACCCCAATCCCAGCGTTGTTCCTTGACTGGACTCTGCACAGGTTCCAGGTGCAGGAGACGGTGCTGGATAAGCTGAAGATCACCTTTGGGAGCAGCACGGATTTCTTTGGCAGGGTGGTGGTTTATCACCTGGGGGTGCTGGGGGAGAGGCTCTAGGGGGGCTGTCCCCTCTCTGGGGGCTCTGAAAACCCCACAAGGAGGATCCCTGTCCCCTGAGGTGACACTGGTGAGGCTGTGCTGGGGCACAGGCGTGGAATGGGATCAATAAAAGGTATTGATAAAAGGTATTCCTGCTTTTTCCTGGAATGGGATCAATAAAAGATATTCCTGCTTTCTCCTGGAATGAGCCCTGGAGGGTTTTGCTTCAGCACAGAGGACAAGAGTCCTTTCCCTGTGCTGTCACCTCGGTGGCCACCCCTGAGCTGCTTGGGATGGCAGCAACGGAATCCTGTAGGATTTTCCCTGCTGGCTGTGGCAGCTTTATGTGAGCTTCCCTTTCAGCTTCCCTATGGGACAGCTCTGGACAGGAATTCCACAATGCTGAGGGGGAATTTTGACTCGTGGCTGCCCAAAAACTGGGATTAGGATGGGCTGAGGATTTTAATTAAACAGAGTTTAATTGCAGTTAAAGTTTACTTCCAAAACGGAGCAGCCGAGTCCAGCCAGGGCTGGAATGAGTGTCCCTGGATTTTAGGCATGGCAGCCAGGGAGAGGCTTGGGGTCCACGAGGGCAGAAATTCCTGGATTTCTCCATGCCTGGAGCGTGGGGATGAGACTCTGGTGATGCTGGGAAGAGCTGGAGATGCTGCCTCACTTCTTCCTCTTCTTGTTCTGGAACAGCTTCAGGATGTGGTTCTCGATAACCTGTTGGACTGGGGAGGGAGAGGGTGGGGTTCAGGGAAGCTGCTCTGGGAAGGATCTGGTCGTT
This sequence comes from Tangara arthus, assembly GCA_035584835.1. Taxonomy (NCBI): domain Eukaryota; kingdom Metazoa; phylum Chordata; class Aves; order Passeriformes; family Thraupidae; genus Tangara; species Tangara arthus. The sequence continues at coordinate 1,588,747 of JAWMQZ010000119.1, read as the reverse complement.
GTTTTACTGTTGTTTTCTGAGGGGAAAATCCCAGTTTTCTGAGGGGAACCCCAGTTTTCTGAGGGAGAACCCCTACTTTCTGAGGGGAAAATCCTAGTTTTCTGAGGGAGAACCGCCCCCCCCCCCAGTTTTCTGAGGGAAATCCCTGTTTCCTGAGGGGGAAATCCCTATTTTCTGAGGGAAATCCCTGCTTTTTGAGGGGAAACCCCCAGTTTCTGATAGAGGACACTTGCCTTTCTTGTGTCCCAAGGCCACGGCCAGGTCCATGGGGGTGTAGCCCGAATCCGCCTCCTCGGTCAGGTCAGCGCCGCACGCTGCGGGTCAGCAATGGGGGCTGCCATGGGGACCCCAAGAGCTGCCCCTCGTCCCCCAGGCTCTGCTCCCACGGCGGGGAAGCAGCAGTTCCAGGAGGTGGAACCGGCAGGAGCAGATCTGTGCCTTACCCAGGAGGGCCTCCACACACTTGACGTGGTTCCCGCGCACGGCGTAGAGCAGGGGGGTGCCCCCGTTCTGTGGGGTGCCAGGGGAGGGAGAGGTCATTGCTGATCCCACCCGGCTCCTGCTGCTCCCGGCTGTCCCTCAGGGGCTGCCCCACCCGCTGGGATCCAGCCCAGCCTGGCCCAGTTCTGGACTGGGATCCCATTGCAGCCTCTGCCAGCTCCAGACTGGGATCCCATTCCAGCCTGTCCCAGTTCTAGACTGGGACTCACCAGGATCCCATCCCAGCCTCTCCCAATTCCAGACTGGATCTCACTGGGATCTCCTTCCAGCCTCTCCCAGTTCCAGACTGGGATCCCATTCCAGCCTGTCCCAATTCCACACTGGGACTCACTGGGATCCCATCCCAGCCTCTCCCAGTTCCAGACTGGGATCCCATCCCAACATCTCCCAGCTCTGGACTGGGATCTGCTGGGATTCCCCCTCCAACCTTGCCCAGTTTGAGGCTGGGACTCACTGGGATCCCCTTCCCACCTCTCCCAGCTCCAGACTGGGATCCCATCCCAGCCTCTCCCAATTCCAGACTGGGACTCACTGGGATCCCATTCCTGCCTCTCCCAATTCCAGACTGGGACTCACTGGGATCCCATTCCAGCCTCTTCCAGTTCCAGACTGGTGTCCCCTGACCATGTAATGGCACTGGGGAGGCTTGTCCTGATGTCCCTTATGTCCCTGCAGTCCCTAATGTCCCCGGTGTCCCTGCTCTCCCCGCTGTCCCTGCTGTCCCCTGCTCTCCACGCTGTCCCCAGTGTCCCCCAGCCGTGCAGGTGGCCCTCACCCAGTCGTAGGTGTTGATGTCCACGTCCCTGTCCAGCAGCATGGTGACGATGTCGGTGTAGCCGCCCATGCTGGCCAGGGCCAGGGCGCTCTCCCGCTCCTTGGCCAGCGCGTGGGGATCGGCGCCCTGGGGACAGCGGGGACACGGGGACAGCTGGGGGACACTGCCCACAGCCACCCGCCCTGGGCTGGCACCGCCCTGGGGACAGCGGGGACACGGGGACAGCTGGGGGACACTGCCCACAGCGGGGACACTGGGTGACACTGCCCACAGCCACCCGCCCTGGGCTGACACCAGGGGACAGAAGGGACAGTGGGGACAAAGATCCCAGGATTAAAAACAGAAGGAGATGCCAAAATAAAAAAGGGAAATCCCTGGAATAAAAGAGGGAGATCCCAGAATATAAAAAAAGAGATCCCCAGGATTAAGGACAGGTGTCAGGATCAAGGACAGACCCCTGGATCGAGGACAGGTCCCAGAATTAAGGAAGATCCCAGGATCAAGGACAGGTCCCAGGATCAAGGACAGGTCCCACAGGTCCCAGACAGGGTTAAGGACAGACCCCAGGACCGAGGAGAGGTCCCAGAACGTTCTGGAGGCCCCGGAGCTCCCACGGCCTCACCCACTCCAGGAGGTGCCTCACGGTCTCGATCTCCCCGAAAGCTGCAGCCCAGATCAGGGGGGTGAAGCCTCTCTCGTCGGGTTTGTTCACCAAATTCTCACCTGGGGAGGTGACCACAGCCAGGTGAGCCCCCCCCGTGCTCCCAGTACAACCAGTAAGGGCTGGTAACCACCTCAGCCAGCTGCTGCATGGTTGCAGTTGATGATTTTTGAGGATTTTTCCGATCTCCAAAACTGGAGAAATCTCCACCAAAAGCCCCCATTCCAGCGGTTTTATGGCTGAGTGACAACCAAGTGCCAGGTCACCAGAGGGGACCTGGCAGGTCCTGGCAGGGCCAAGGGGACACCAACCTTTCCTCAGGTGCTCCTTCAGCTGGATGAGCTCCCCTTGGGCGGCGAGCTGGTGGATGGACAGCGCTGGAAGGGACAAATCCATCAGGGAAAAAGAATCCCCGGCAAATTTTTGGGGTGGGAGCTGCCCCAGGGTGGCCCCAGCCCCCTCCCCTGCTGTCCCCATGTCCCCTGCAGCCCCTGGGGACACCGGTGGCACTCACTGTCCAGTGTGGCCGGCAGTGCTGACACCTCGTTGCCTCGCTGTCTGTTGGTCAAGGTGTTGGAATGCTTCAGGGGGAAACCTGGCACAGCACAGAGGGCCTGCAGTTTACTCTCCATTAATTTAGGGTTATTCTTGATTAATTTGGGGTTATTCTCCACTAATTTGGGGTTATTCTCCATTAATTTCTGCTTTATTTCAGATTTATTCATTCCCTACTCGCTTATTCTCCATTTACTTATTTATTTATTTATTTACTCCCCATTCATTTCAGGTTTATTTTCTGTTTATTTAAATCCACGCCATCCAGCTCCATCCTCCTATTTCCCACCCTTGCCCGGCTCCACTTGGGAATCCCAAAGTGTTTCCAGCCCCTTGATCCGAGGTTTTATTGGGAAAAATCCAAGAAAAATGAGATTCCCATCTCCAATTCCAGCGTGGAGCTGCAGCGACCTCTCAGGGCTGGCAGGAGGAGTGGGCACCAAACTTTGGGATTTTCCACGTTTTAAGCAGCAATTTAAGGCTCTTTCTTGGGAATCCCAAAGTGTTTCCAGCCCCTTGATCTGAGGTTTTATTGGGAAAAACCCATGAAAAATGAGATTCCCATCTCCAGCTGCAGAGACCTCTCAGGGCTGGCAGGAATGGGCACCAAACTTCGGGATTGGGATGGGATTGCCCACATTTGAGGCTCCTTCCCGGGATTTTTGGGATGGGGGATCCCAGGGAATCTCCCCTCTGTGCCCCACTCACCGTCCAGGGCCGGGGTCTCGCTGGGGCTCTGGGAATCCGCAGGAGCAGCCGAGGAATTCCGGGGGCCCTCGGCTCCACCTGCAGCACCTCGGGGTCACCCTGGGGTCCCTTTTGGGGTGTCCTGGGCTGGGTGCTCCCATCCAGCTCGGGATACCCCAAACAGACCCCAGTTTGCAGCAGGATCCCGGGCTCGGTTTGTCCCCGGCATTCCCAACTCACCGTCCCCACGTTCCGGGAGCGCCGCGTCCCCGTCCTGCTGGGGACACGCCGAGGGGACCCCGCTGTCCCCCATGCTGCCTCTTCACCCTTTTCCTCCTTTTCCCGCCCAGTTCTGGGGGGTCCCGGGCTCCAGGGAGGTTCCCTGACAGCTCCTTCACCTTCCCTGCACAGGGATGGGGTGGGACAGGGGGGACAGGGATGTGTGGGACAGACCCCGAGGGTCTGAGACCCCCACAGTGCAGCGGGGGCTGGGGTCCCCTGTGCCCTCCCCATCCCGATTCCGGGGGTCCCCTGTGCCCTCCCCATCCCGATTCCTGGGGTCTCCCCTTCCCTTCCCTCCCCATCCCAATTCCTGGGGTCCCCTTTGTTCTCCTCATCCTATTTCTGGGATTCCCCCTTCCCTCTCCATCCCAATTCCTGGGGTCCCCTGTGCCCTCCCCATCCCGATTCCTGGGGTCCCCTGTGCCCTCCCCACCCTATTTCTGGGATCCCCCCTTCCCTTCCCATCCCGATTCCTGGGGATTCCTTATTCTCCTCAGCCTATTTCTGGGATCTTCCCTTCCCTGTTCCCGGGGTCCCTCTCGCCGTTCCCATCTCTGTTTCTGGGGTCCCCCTTCTGTCCCCATCCCTGTTCCTGGGGTGCCCCTTATTCTTCTCATCCCAGTTCCTGGGATCCCCTCCTCTGTCCCCGTTCCCATTCCAGGGGTTCCCCTCTCTGTCCCCATCCCTGTCCCGCTCCCCATTCCCGGGATCGCCACTCCCGGCACTTCCCACACTCCAAACCTCCTCCGAGCCCGGGACCCCCGGCATTCCCGGGATCTCCCCGTCCCTTCTCCCCAGCCGCTCACCGCCGATCCCGATCCCGTCCCCGGTTGCCGATCCCGTCCCCGTTACCGTTCTCAGTTCCCGTTCCCGGTCCCGATCCCAATCCCGTCCCCGATCTCGTCCCCATCTCCATCCCGTCCCCGATCCGTTCCCGGTCTCGCCGCCGCCTCCCGGCTCTTCCGCCCCTCACTTCCCGTTCCCGGTCCGTTCCCCATCCCGTTCCCGTTCCCGATCCGTTCCCCATCCCTTCCTCATCCCGTTCTCGACACGCTCCCGATCCGTTCCCGGTCTCACCGCCGCCTCCCGGCTCTCCCGCCCCTCACTTCCCGTTCCCGTCCCCGGTTCCGTTCCCGGTCTCACCGCCGCCTCCCGGTCTCTCCGCCCCTCCTTTCCCGTTCCTGCGGGGCCCGGCGGGGCCGGGGCGGCCCGGCCCCACCTCCCACCGAGAGCGGCCTTAAAGCGACACGAGGGGGTGGCAGCGGGACCGCCTGGCCTTGGGGACACCGTGGGGGCACCGTGGGGACAGCCTGGGGACACCGTGGGGACACCGTGGGGACACCGTGGGGCACCTCGGTACCGAGGGGGGCAAAGGCCGCGACACCTCCAGACCCCTCTCAGGGCAGCACGGCCAAACCGGGAGCCACCGGGTGTCCCCACTGTGACAAACCGGGAGCCACCGGGTGTCCCCGCGGGTGACAACGGGGACTTGGGGGGCTGACACCGATTTGGGGGTGGGAGCGCACAGCGGAACGTTAGTCCCGCGGCCGCGTTTCCAGCCGGGGCTGTTTTCCCTGCCCGGCGCGGTTTCGGGGGCGCGCCGGCGGAAGCGGAAGTGGCGGCGGGCGGGATGGAGGAACCGGAGATGCAGCTGAAGGTGAAGAAAGGTGGGACCGGGAAAGGCGGGACCGGGAACGGGACAGGCGGGACCGGGAACGGGCGGGGATGGGCTGGGAGAGGCCCCTTTGCGGTGGTTTGGCCGCTGGCGTGTTGTGGTTTGATTGCCGGCCTTTATCCCCCCGGGCTGCTGTTGGGAAGAGCCCCTGGATGTCCCTTGGAGATTTTTGTGGGGGTTTCTGTGGAGATATTTCTGAGGTTTTCTGTGGAGATATTTCTGAGGTTTTCTGTGGGCTTCTATGGAGCTATTTCTGTTTACTTCCATGGATTTCTAGTGAGAGATCTACGTGGATTTCCATGGATTTCTGTGGAGAGATTCCCATTAATATCTCTGGATTTCTCTGGAGATATTTCTGTGGATTTCTGTGGAGAGTTTTCCATGAACTTCTGTGCATTTCTGTGGAGATATTTCAATGGATCTCTATGGATTTCTGTGGAGATATTTCTATGGATTTCTAAAGAGACATTTCCCTTTTTTCTATGAACATCTGTGGATTTCTGTGGAGATATTTCCATGGATTTCTATGGAAAGTTTTCCATGAATTTCTTTGGATTTCTATAGAGATATTTTAATGGATTCCTGTGGAGATATTTCCATGGATTTCTAAAGAGAGATATTTCTATGGGGAGACTTCCATGGATATCTATGGAGGGATTTCCATGGAGAGTTTTCCATGAATTTCTGTGGATTTCTATGGAGATATTTCCATGGAGAGTTTTCCATGAATTTCCGTGGATTTCTATGGAGATATTTCCATGGATATCTATGGGTTTCTGTGGAGACATTTCCATGGATTGCTACGGAGAGATTACCATGAATTTCTGTGGATTTCTGTGGAGATACTTCCATGGATTTCTATAGAGAGATTTCCCTTTTTTCCATGAATATCTATGGATTTCTGTGGAGACATTTCCATGGATTTCTACGGAGAGATCACCATGAATTTCTGTGGATTTCTGTGGGGCTTTGCCATGAATTTCTGTGGATTTCTGTGGGGCTTTGCCATGAATTTCTGTGGATTTCTGTGGGGCTTTTCCATGAATTTCTGTGGATTTCTATAGAGATATTTCGATGGATTTCTGTGGAGACATTTCCATGGATTTCTACGGAGAGATCACCATGACTTTCTGTGGATTTCTGCGGGGTTTTTATGGATTTCTGTGGAGATATTTCCCTGGATTTCCCCCCGTATCCCGATTAATCTCGTTTTTTTCCCCGATTCATCCCGGTTTTTCCCGATTCATCCCGTTTTTTCCCGGTTTTCTCCCGGCAGTGACGGACAAGTTCACGGAGAGCCTGTACGTGCTGGCCAACGAGCCCTCGGTGGCGCTGTTCCGGCTGCAGGAGCACGTGCGCCGCTCCCTGCCCGAGCTGGCCCAGCACAAGGTGGGGCCCGCCCCGGGAATGAATCCCGGGAATCCCCGCGGGAATGAATCCCGGGAATGCCGGGAGCTGAGGGACGGGCCCGCCCCGCCCTGCCCGGTGGGTGCAGCTCCTCTGGGAATTCCTGCTCGAAAATCCCAACGGGAATTGTCCAGCCTGGAGCTGTGCCCTGGGATCCCATCCTGAATCCATTCCCTGGGTCCTGGAATTCAATCCCAAATCCATTCCCTGGGTCCTGGAATTCCATCCTAAATCCATTCCCTGAGTCCTGGAATTCCCATCCCAAATCCATTCCCTGAGTCCTGGAATTCAATCCCAAATCCATTCCCTGAGTCCTGGAATTCCCATCCCAAATCCATTCCCTGAGTCCTGGAATTCCCA
>JAWMQZ010000119.1:1510521-1521810 GCA_035584835.1 Tangara arthus | reverse complement strand
AGGGTGGGTGTTCTGAGGCTGGAATTTGGTTTGGGGAACTGGGAGAGGTGGTTTATTGTGCTTGGGATTGATTTGTGCACGCAACCCCTGCAGGGACAGGGGCTCGCTGTGCCCAGGGGCTGAGGGACACACCAAGGGTTAGTTCTGCACCTGAAGGGTGCAGGAGGAACAGCAGGGTGGGTGTTCTGAGGCTGGAAATCGGCTGGGGGTAATGGGAGCAGTGGTTGTGCTGTTTATGGTGATTGGGATTCGTGCACACAACCCCTGGAGAGACAGGGGCTCCCACAGCTCCACTGGGCACCAGCACCAGCTGAACTGGGTCTAACCAGCTCATTCCAGCTCTGCAAGTGTCCACAGCCAGGCTGGACAGAGCTTGGAGCAGCCTGGGTGGAGAGGGACTGATCCCCACCTTGTCCCCACCTCCTGTCACCCACGGGACACCTCCCAAACCTCCCTGGGCAGCCCTGACCACCCTCCCCACGAGGAAATCCCTCCTGATGTCCCACCTGAGCCCCCCCTGGCACACCTTGAGGCCGTTCCCTCCTGTCCTGCCCTGGGAGCAGAGCCTGACCCCAGCTCACCTACACAGAGCCTTCCCTGCAAAGCGCAAGGAGCTCCTGGAATGTTTTATATTTGCAGAATAAATAGGACTAACTGCCTGAAGAGCTCCCAGAGAAATGGGGCAGAGGCAGAAGTTGGCCTAGTATTTATATTATTATTATTATTATTACATAACCCTGAGAAAGAGAGCAGCAATTTGTGCTCCTACCAGCAGGATTTGATGCTTTTGCCTCTGCCCGTTCTCAGAGGCAGGAGGTCTCACAGCTTTCACAATATTGCTCAGGTCCACACCTAAAAGGGGAAATAAAACCAAGTTTAATATTTTGCAGGATAATTAGAGTCAAATAAACAGTATTAGTTACATTCTAGGGAAAAGCTGCCAAGGTAACCACAGAGAACAAAGATGAACTTGTAAAGATGCTGAAATGTTCAGTTCTGACTGTAAGGTCAGATTCTGCCTGGAACAAAGCTAGATGTCAGCTGAGGGGGGCAAAAAGAAGGAATTTAATTTCACTGACCAAATTCTGCCCTCCAGCTTTCCTCTAAGCAGTTTTGCAGTCATAATTAATCCACAAAAGCAGGTCAGCATTAATGGTGTCTCTGTTCCACTTCACAAAGGCTCCTTTCCAACGCTGCACAACCCACCTCTGCCTGCAGGATTCCTTTAAACCCTGAGGATTTGTAAAAAAGCCCAGCCTGCAGAGTGCACGGTACCTTGGGACTCGAACTGCAGCACGGCTTCTCTCACAGCCTCCTCGGGCTCCATCTCGAACTCGGTGATGTTCTCCTGCACCGCCTCATCGAACGTCTCCTGGGCGATCTGCTTGGAGCCCATGGTGCCGGGACGGGCTGGATCCGCCTCCGTGTCCTGCTGCTGACAGAGGGCACAGCTCGTCGTGGTGTAAAACCTTCCTAATGCCCAGCAGAGCCCGAGCCAAGGGCTGGTTCCTCCCTCAGACAAAGGCTCAGAACTCTGAATCAAACATACCCGCTCAAAGGCACGGCCGCTGTTTTATTTAATGGGGAAAACACGGCAGGGAAGAGGGACAAGGAGGCATTTCGGCAGCATTTCTGGATTTCCATGGGGTTTCAGAGTTGTCACCCTGACGGGGCTCTCGCTGCAGCACTGAGGGCACCGCGCCCGCTCACGGCCCCGGCCCTCAGCCCGCCCTGCCCCACTTCTCCCGGGTCCCGGCGCATCCCACACCCCTCAGCGGGCCCCGCAGCTCCCAGAGACGCGGAGAGAACCCCGAAAGGAGGCGGCAGTACCAGGGAAGCTCCGGGGCGCACCGGTGGCCCCGCTGCCCCTCACAACCCACCTGGGCTCCCGCCGGCCGCCCCCGCCGCACAAAAGGCGAGGGCGGGACGGCCCCACTCGGCCGCCGTACGCGCTCTCAGCGCATGCGCCGCGGCCCCAATTCGCACCGCTCGCGCTCACGCCGAGCGAAAAAGAGCGCAGGGGCGGCAACGCGCACGCGCGCCGCTCCCACGCACGCGCTGTAAATGCAGCGTGCCCGGGCGGGCCCGCAGGGCAGCGGCGGCCCCCTCAGAGCGGGAGGCCACGGGCCGCTCCCCTCGCTCCCGTCCCGCTTACCGGCAGCACGCCCACACCGTTAGTACCGCCCCGCGCCCGCCCGCAGGGGATGAGGCGGCTCCGCGCAGCGCAGGCGCGGCGGGAGGGGCGGGACGCGGGGGCGTGGTTAACGCATGAGGGGGCGTGGCCCGTGTAGAGAAAGGCGTGATTCTACCGCTGTGGGGGCGTGGCCTAAAAGGGGGCGTGACCACCAGCAGTCTCCGGGAGCCCCGGGAGCGGCGGGAGGGGCGTGGCCATCAACGGGAGGGGCGTGGCCATCAACGGGAGGGGCGTGTCTACCGGCGGAGGGGGCGTGGCCACCGTGAGGCCCCGGTGTGGCGGGAGGCGGCGGCGGCGCGGAGCCGCCTCGGTGAGGGCGGGCCGGGCTCGGGCTCCAGCTCCGGTTCCTCCTCCCGGCGCTGCGCGGGGGGGCGGTGGGGAAGCGTGAGGCTCCCCTCAGGCTGCGCCTCCCCTCAGGCCGCGGCGGGAGCCCGGGCCCGCGGCAGGCCGTGCCCGGTGCCGTGAGGGGAAGATGGCCTCTCGGAGGATCACCCGCGACACGTTCGAGGCCGTGGTGCAGGACAAGGTGAAGCGGTACCGGAGCAGTGCCGCGGGGGACCCCGGCCATCGTTTCGCAGGTAGGAGAGCCGGGATGGCGGGAGCTGCGCCTGCCATTTATTGATTCATTCATTAATTTATTTATTTATTGGCCTGGCGCCGGTGTTTTTCCACATCCGTTTTTATGGAAGAGGCAGGCGAACAGCTGGGCAAGGACTGGCACCGTAACGGGGATAAAAAAATGGGAATTGAGACAAAGGAATTGTCTTCAGCATCGCAGAGCGGGTCCGGTTCCAGGCGGGTCTCCAGGGCTGCAGGATGGAATTCTGGTGATGGCCGAGAAGTTAAATAAATGCAGGAGTGCCCTGGAAGCCTTTGGGTCTTTGTGCTTGGTGTTATTTTTAGGGAAAAAAGCTCAAAGCAGGGCATTGACCTCATGAACATGACACAAAATGTGGCCCCCAAAAACACGTTTTACCTCCTAAATTTGGGATTGTTTTACCTCCTAAATTTGAGATGTAAAATATCCAGCAAGACACTTGGGTTGCATTCACAGGGATGGACATTCACAGGAGAGCTTTAAAATGAACTCTGGTTATTTTTAGAGTTGTATGAACCCTGAAGAAATCATTCATATTAAACACTTCTATTTTTTTTTTTCCCCAAGTATTCTTTACTTTCTGAATTGAACTTCTGGGATTGGGGAAGAAGGGTCTTGGATAATGAGAATTTCCTGCAATAATGAGAGAATTGTGCTTGAGTTTGTAGAAAATCCGAGTTCCTGCCCAGCTGGGGAATGGGAATTCTGGGCTGGGCGATTGGCCAAAGCTTGGAGTTGCTGGTCTTGGAGGTCTTTGACAATTTATAAATTCTGGGAAAGCTGAAAGTTCAAAGTTCTGATGGTTTTTGTGCCTCAGGTAGAAGACCAAGACTTGAGACAGTGACGAGCACAGAAAAATTTGATTTGGAGGAGAACTTGAGCTCTTGAACTTAGGGATTGGAATATGGGAATGGGAATATGCTGATGTGGATTTCCCTCAGAAATCTCCCCATTTTGACTCTTTTCCCCCTCTAATTTAATTTCTCTGCCCAGCTCCCTCCCGGCTGCCCCGGCCCCGCTACAACGAGAGCTTCCAGCACGACGGGCGCTTCCCTCACGCCAACTGCCAGGACTGGAGCCAGGAGCCCGGGGAGGATTACCCTGGGGAGGATTACCCTGGGGAGGATTACCCTGGCGAGGATTACCCTGGGGAGAACTACTCTGGGGAGGATTACCCCGGGGAGAATTACCCAGGGGAGAATTACCCCGGCCCTTCCTACCGCGCCGCCAGCCCCCCGCCCCGCAAGGAGAATTATTTCCACGGACATTTCTCCCACCCTGCGCCCCGGGAGCGGGAGTTTGGCCAGGATTACAGGAAATTTGGCCGTGCAGCTGCCCCCAGCAGGGAGTTTGGGCACCACCCTGCTCCCCACGGCCGGGAGTACGGGCAGCAGCAGCGGGAGTACGGCCAGCGGGACCGCGAGTACCAGGATTATGGAGCCTCAGATTGCTGGGAGGCTGGCGGGCAGCACGGAGCGGGGTTTGGCTCCCCGGAGCTTTTGGGGGATTTCAGGTCCCCTGGGCTGATGGAGGAGGAGGAGTATGGCAGCGTGGAGGATCAGGAGTACGAGGCAGAGCACGGCGAGTTCCGGCAGCGCAGGGGAGGCGTGGGCAGGGCAAGAGTGCTCAGAGGGAAACGCCTCACCAGGGGCGTGCTGAAAGCCAAGGTGTTCAAAGGAGACCTCAAAAGCCCCCTCAAGAAGTGGAATGTGAAGAAGGCACAGCCAGGCCTGGATGCCAAAGCTCTGGAGCAGCCTCTGGAAGTTGGTGCCCACCCCGAGCAGAGGCCGGTGCCGCTCCAGCAGCGCCCCAAGCTGCCCCCGCACCCTGTGGCAGCCCAGAGAGCCGTCCTGAGGCTGCCAAAGCCTGCCCACGTCTTCAGGAGCCTCAACTTCGACCTGGTGGACAAATCTGACATCTTCTCCACCTTCGGCATGGAGATCATCAAGTGGGCCGGGTTCCACGCCATCAGGAACGACGCCGAGTTCTCGCGGCTCTTCGGGGCCCTCTTCGAGCTGGAGACCGAGACCTGTGCCAAGATGCTGGCCTCCTTCAAGTGCTCCCTGAGGCCAGAGCACAGAGATTATTGCTTCTTCACCATCAAGAGCCTGCAGCATGCCGCCCTGAAAACCCCCAAGGTGGACAACGAGTTCTTGAACATGCTGCTGGACAAGGGGGCCGTGAAAACCAAGAACTGCTTCTTTGAGATCATCAAACCTTTTGATAAATACATCATGAGGCTGCAGGACCGCCTCCTCAAGGGGGTGACCCCTCTGCTGATGGCCTGCAACGCCTACGAGCTGAGCCTCAAAACCAGCGGCTTCGGCAACCCCCGGGACATGGCCAACGCCTTCGAGACCACCGTGTCCCTGTGCAGGAAATCCCTGGCCCTGCTGGGCCAGACCTTCGCCCTGGCCTCTGTCTTCAGGCAGGAGAAAATCCTGGAGGCTGTGGGGCTGCAGGAGATGGCCCCAGCACCCACGGCCTTCCCCAATTTCGATGACTCCACGCTCTTCGGGAGGGAGTACATCGAGAACTTGAAGGCCTGGCTGGAGAAGAGCGGCTATCCCATCCAGATGAAAAAGGCAGAGGCAGGATCCGTGGAGCAGCTCCAAACAGCCTCCCCAGACCCCAAAGGTAACGGGGAGGGAGGTGCCCTGCAGGGTGGGGTTCATTCCTGTGGTTTGCTCAGGGAGGGAATTCCTGACTGCGGGAATTCCAGGTGAGTCCCACTCAGGGAGGGAACTCCAGGTGAGTCCCACTCAGGGAGGGAATTCCACGTGAATTCCAGGTGAATCCCACTCAGGGAGGGAATTCCACATGAATTCCAGGTGAGTCCCACTCAGGGAGGGAATTCCACATGAATTCCAGGTGAGTCCCACTCAGGGAGGGAATTCCACGTGAATTCCAGGTGAGTCCCACTCAGGGAGGGAATTCCACGTGAATTCCAGGTGAGTCCCAGTTAGGGCTGGAGGAGATAGGGAATTCCAGGTAAATCGCAGTCAGAACTGGAGCAGGGGTGGAATTCCAGGTGAATCCCGCTCACGGCTGGGGCAGGGAGGGAATTCCAGGTGAATCCCAATCAGGGATGGAATTCCAGGTAAATCCCAGTCAGGGCAGGAATTCCAGGTGAATCCCAGCAGGGAGTCTGTGGGACTCTCTGTGGTGAAATCGTGTCCTTCCTTCTCTTTCTCTCTTAAATCCAAGATTTTCACCCCAGTTTCACCACCTCAAGGCAGGGAAAGCAGAACCAACCTGTAATTGCCTTAATTGCAGAGTAAATATTTGCATGTATGCAAATCTGGGGATGTCACCATCACCACTTTAATCAGATCAGGTGCATTCCCTTGGAAATGTTCAAATCCCTGAGCTGGGCCAGTGCTTCCTCCTGCCTAAAACGTTCTTAATTCATCTTGATTTTTTTTCTTAATTCATCCTGTTTTTTCCTAAAAACTGGGTTTTTCTTGAACCTCAGATCCTTTCTCAGGGAGGTTTTGCAGCACTGGCACCAAATGGTTGAAAATTTGTCACCCAGCCCTTCAGAGCAGCATTCCAATAAACTGATTTTCCACAAAAACTCCTTTTGCTGCATTAAGAAATTACTTTTTTTAAGGATGATTCCACTCGCCTGGGATGGCTGTGGATGTGTTTTTGAAACTTTATTATTAATAAATAATGAAGTTTTGCTTTTTTGGAGATTTATAGATATATTTATGATATATTTATTTATTTTTGGGGAATTTTTAATGGGATTTCTTTCTCCCCACAGCCCCCCAGCGAGCTGACAGGAAGGTTCTGGACACAATTGAGCAGCTGGTGAGCAGCATCGTGGCAGGAACTTTGTCTGCCAAGGACAGGAATGCCCAGAAAAACTCTCCTGAATATTGGTGGGTGTGTGGGAACTGGCTGGCAAATTTGGGTTAAATTAATTAAAACTTCAGCCCTTCACTCCATGGGAATGATCAAAGCGTGTTGTATATTTTTTAGGTTTTTTGGTTTGGTTTTTTTTTTAGTTTTTTTTATTTTTAGGGGGTTTTTAAAAATTTTTTAGGGTTTTTTTAATTTTTATTTTTTTAGATTTTTAAAATTATATTTTTAGGTTTTTTAAAAATTTTTTTAGGGTTTTTTTTTTTTAGATTTTTTAATTTTTTTTTAGTTTTTTTTTAGGGCGGAAATGTTTTCCTGGTGTTAATTATCCCTGGAAAACGATCCTGGTGTTTGTGTTGTTGCTTTTGATGTGTCAATAATGGCTCTTTGTGATCCAAATTCAAGTTGTTCAAAGGAATTTGCATTTTAGGAGCAAATCCAGGTGATGGAGACACCCAGCAAGGTACCAGGGTTTAGAATTGCAGGGAAAATGTTGGAAAAGGAGGGGCTGAGGCTCCTCCAGGTGTGTGAGCTGATGGATTCCTGTCAATTATTTATTCCCTTGATCCCAGAAAATCCTGCTCAGTCTTATTCTGAACACCTGGAAAAATCAACAAACTGGAATGCTCAGGGGGTTTTCCTTCAAAAATGGAGATTTTCAGCAGATTTCTCCTTTTTTCTGTGTTTCTCAGGTTCCTGTGTGATGAGGAGTACAAATATCACTGTAAAAAAAGGAGATTTTTCAGCTGATCTCTCCTTTCTCTGTGTTTCTCTGCTTCCTGTCTGATGAGGAATACAAATCTCACAGGCTGAGGCTGTAAAAATGGAGATTTTCAGCAGATTTCTCCTTTTTTTCCTCTGTTTCTCAGGTTCCTGTCTTAAGAGGAGTACAAATCTTAGACTGAGGATGTAAAAATGGAGATTTTCACCAGATTCTTTCCTTTTCCTGTGTTTCTCAGGTTCTTGTGTGACAAGGACAGCCTGGAGTACAAATATCACAGGCTGAGACTGTAAAAATGGAGATTTTCAGCTGATTTTTCCTTTTTTCCTGTGTTTCTCAGGTTCCTGTCTGAGGAGGAGAGCATGGAGTACAAATACCACAGTAAAAAATGGAGATTTTAATCAGGTTTCCCCTTTTTTTTTGTGTTTCTCAAGTTCCTGTGTGACAAGGACAGCCTGGAGTACAAATACTACAGGCTGAGGATGTAAAAATGGAGATTTTCAGCTGATTTTTCCTTTTCATGTATTTCTCAGGTTTCTGTGTGATGAGAAGTACAAATCTTACAGGCTGAGGCTGTAAAAATGGAGATTTTCTGCTGATTTTTTCTATTTCTGTGTTCCTCAGGTTCCTGTGTGACGAGGAGAGCCTGGAGTACAAGTACTACAGGCTGAGGCTGTAAAGATGGAGATTTTAATCAGATTTCTCCTTTTTTTTGTGTTTCTCAGGTTCCTGTGTGATGAGGACAGCCTGGAGTACAAATACCACAGAAAAAAATGGAGATTTTAATCAGGGTTCTCCTTTTTTCCTGTGTTTCTCAGGTTCCTGTCTGAGGAGGAGAGCATGGAGTACAAATACCACAATAAAAAATGGAGATTTTAATCAGGTTTCTCCTTTTTTTCTGTGTTTCTCAGGTTCCTGTCTGACGAGGAGAGCCTGGAGTACAAATACCACAGGCTGAGGATGTAAAAATGGAGATTTTCAGCTGATTTTTCCTTTTCCTGTGTTTCTCAGGTTCCTGTGTGACGAGGAGAGCCTGGAGTACAAGTACTACAGGCTGAGGCTGTCAGAGGTGCAGAGGAGCAGCCTGGCAGGGGAGGCAGCAGCCCCAGAGTCCCTGAGGGCCATGCTCTATGCCAGGAGGGTGGCCAGCATCAAAAGGAGACTTTTCAAGAGGAAAAAAAAACCTGGGCTTGTCCCTGCCCGTGCCAGGAAGGTGAGGAGGGCAAGCACTGGCACCCAGACCCTGCTGTCAGCTGGCACAGGAATGAAACACCCAGACAGAAATGTTCCGGCTGGCACGGGAGTGAAACACCCTGACCAAAATCTCCCAGCTGGCACAGGAGTGAAACACACAGACAGAAATCTGTCAGCTGGCACAGGAATGAAACACCCAGACAGAAACCTTACAGCTGGCACAGGAATGAAACACCCAGAGCAAAATCTCCCAGCTGGCACAGGGCTGGAACAGCCAGAGCAAAATCTGTCAGCTGGCACAGGGCTGGAACACACAGACAGAAATGTTTCAGCTGGCACAGGGCTGGAACACCCTGACCAAAATCTGTCAGCTGGCACAGGAATGAAACACCCAGAGAGAAACCTTCCAGCTGGCACAGGAATGAAACACCCAGAGAGAAACCTTCCAGCTGGCACAGGGCTGAAACACCCAGAGCGAAACCTTCCAGCTGGCACAGGGCTGAAACACCCAGAGCAAAACCTTGCAGCTGGCACAGGAATGAAACACCCTGACCAAAATCTGTCAGCTGGCACAGGGCTGGAACACCCAAATCAAAACCTCCCAGCTGGCACAGGAATGAAACACCCAGAGCAAAACCTTGCAGCTGGCACAGGAATGAAACAGCCAGACAAAAATCTCCCAGCTGGCACAGGGCTGGAGCAGCCAGAACAAAACATTCCAGGAGCAGAGCCTGGCCTGGCCCAGCCTGGCCCGGGTGCCAGCTGTGCCCCCCAAGGTGCCAGCAGCAGCTGCCAGGTGCCCGTGGCAGCAGAGGGAAGAGCAGATGCCCAGGGTTTGGCAGCAGATCCTGAGCTCCTCCCAGCACTGGCATCGCAGTTTGCTGATGGTGAGTGGGGCTTTGGGGTTGGATTTGGGGTTTTAATTATAGCAGGGGAAACAAAATGGGGTTGGGTTGGGAATTTTGAATTATAGCAGGGAAAAAACGAACTGACGTGGGGTGGGATTGGGAATTTGAAATTCTATCCAGGAAAAACAAACAGGGGTTAGATTGGGAATTTAAATTATAGCAGGGAGAAAAGTAACTAACATGGGGTTGGGTTGGGAATTTTAAATTGTATCCAGGAAAAGCAAACAGGGGTTGGATTGGGGATTTCAGTTATAGCGGGGGAAACAAACAGGAATTTTGGGAATATTAAATTGTGTCCGGAAAAACAAACAGGGGTTAGATTGGGAATTTAAATTATAGCATGGAAAAAAAAAAGTAATAACATGGGGTTGGATTGGGAATTTTGAATTATAGCAGGGGAAAACAAACAGGAATTTTGGGAATATTAAATTGTGTCCAGGAAAAACTAACATGGGGTTGGATTGGGAATTTAAACTACAGCAGGGGAAACAAACAGGGGTTAGATTGGGAATTTTGAATTATATCCAGGAAAAACAAACAGGGGTTTGATTGGGAATGTTAAATTGTGTCCAGAAAAAACTCCAAACTTCTACAATTCACAAAAAGAATGCCTCTTAGAACCCCCAAATTTAATTTCTTTTATATTGTATTTATGCAGTTCTCAGCTGCACTGGTTTGGGGTTAGAGTTGAAATTTTAAATTACAGCAGAAAAAAAAAAACTAAACAGGGGTTAGATTTGGAATTTTTAATTATAAGAGAAAAAAACCTAACGTGGAGTTAGAGCTGGGATTTTAAATTACAGCAGGAAAAACCAACAGGGGTTAGATTGGGAATTTTAAATTATATCCAGGAGAACCAACCTTTTCCTGCAATCCACAAAAAGAAAACTCCTGCTGGGAGCCCCAAACCCCATTTCTGGGATCCTGAATTTTGAAGCTCTCAGCTGCCCTGCCCTTTTTCACCAGAACATTTTGCTCCTTGCAGTGGATGCCAAAACCATGGAAACTGCAGAGAAGCTGGCCAGGTTTGTGGCTCAGGTAGGGCCAGAGATTGAGCAGTTCAGCATTGACAACAGTGCAGATAACCCCGAGCTCTGGTGAGTCCCAGCTCCTCCCTCCCCTCCCATTCCTGCTCAAATCCCTGCAGTTGGGGATTTAGGAACACGGGATTTTGGGGCAATCCTCCAGCACCTGCGTTCATGGTGAATATCTGAAAAATCTCAGAAAAAAAAACCATTTCTGCATAAATATATTGATTTCTGATCATCAGCTTGATTTATTTTTTGAGCCTAATCACCAACCTGAACCGTGAAACTGGGAATTTTCAAGATGATTCCAATGAATTCATTTGACCTTCATTTCCCTGGACTTTTGACCTTATTTCCCTGGACTTTTGACCTTAATTTCCTTGAATTTTTGACCTTATATCCCCTGGCTTTTTGGCCTTGTTTCCCTTGGATTTTGACCATATTTCCCTGGATTTTTGACCTTATTTTCCCCTGGACTTTTGACCTTATTACCCCTGGATTTTTGACCTTGTTTTCCTTGCATTTTTGACCACATTTCCCCTGGACTTTGACCATATTTCCCTGCATTTTTACCCTTATTTCCCCTGCATTTTTGACCTCGTTTTCCCTGGATTTTTCACCTTATTACTCCTCGATTTTTTACCATATCTTCCCTGGCTTTTTGATATTGTTTCTCTGGCTTTTTGGCCTTGTTCCCCCTGCATTTTTGACTTTATTTCCCTGCATTTTTCCCCTTCTCCCCCCCTCATTTTTCCCCTTATCCCCCCCTCATTTTTCCC